>CM040634.1:480988-577629 GCA_022818045.1 Neotoxoptera formosana
ATACTTAAAATTGCTAAAGAGTATTTAGTTTTTAATTATATTTAATATACTTTGAACGGAAATACATTAATTATATTATAGACGCTTATTCGTTTTTCTTAGTGATTCTTCGATATCAAATAATAATATGTTTTAATTTCTTCTACGATTCACCTCTAATATTACAATTTGACAATTTTAACATCTACATACCTATATTTTCAAAGATTTATTCAACTAAAGTTTTCATATTTGAGTACAATTAATCTATTACCAACCTGATTGTAAAATTGTTAGTTATTGAGCGTAGATTATAAAATATTATTAATGAACAGACGACACTTATGAATACGAGTGCAAGAGGATATAGTATAGCAATATAGTGTACTAATGGTGTAATGGTGCTAGTGTATCAATAAATAGGTACATAAAATAATAATGTAATCAAATATTATTAAATAATAAATCTGTTACCACTAGAACTGTAACGGATGCCTATTTTATACAATCGAAGGTAGAATATTGATTTTGAAATAAGATTTGATATAGCATAATATGTGGATATCTTAAATTAATTTATAATAAAGGTAAACAACAAGTAACAAAACTCATACTATTTATTAGGTATATTGTTAGTTTAATAATTAATGTGGTGTGATTAACTAATTAATTTCATTGTGCTGAAAAATCAAATATAAAAGACTGATTAAGTGGATTAAAACAATTATGCATAATCTATATCACAATGTTAATAATATCACACTTACTGACTATAACAATTAGAGAGGGTAATTTTTTTCTCAATAAATTATAATGAACCTTTTACTTATCTGTATTAGAAACCAATATTGATTCAAGCTAATAGGTATAGTTGCTTATAAGTTATCTTAACAAATATTAATTATTAGATAAATAGATTATATTGTGTTAACGAATTATTCTCATTCTAAGGTCTTAATTTTTTAAATCAATCATATTATGTATTTTTATTTATTTATTTATTTATTTAGCTTCTAGTATAAACTATTATAGCTCTACAATAATTAAAGTAATAACAAGAGAAGCGTACGGATCGCAACAAATTAAATTATAAAAACATAATTTAGGTAGATATTAATAAAGTAGTATAGGTAGGTACATACAATCGTTTAAATAAGGCGATTTAAGATGGTTAAGAATATAAAATTTTGAATCTAATAAAGTTAGCTTATAAATTAAAATAAAACAATAACAATATTGTAGGGAAGACTTACGACGGTATAGATAATTACAATTGACATTTATTAAATAAAGTCGTTATCATGGATAGGAGGGGCTTTATGATAGTAGTGAATTCGAGCATTAAAGAAGAAAATAATGCTTCAATGTGAGAAGAAAAGTGGGAATGGTTTTGGTTAGAAGAAGTAGCTTGAGCATACGATATGGTTTATCGGAATTGAGATTTTTAGTAGGCTTAGGAAAGTTAACTTTGGATTCGGGAGCAGGTATTACTGCGAGTACCATAGTATGTGATGGATTAATTTCTGAATGAAATAAACGAAAAGCAGCATACACCTACACAAGTAGAAGACAAAGTCGCATTTTTATTTAAAGAAAATCTCAATAAAAACGAAATTATCGACCAAATAAAAAATATTTAATCAATATATTATGCAAATAAATTAGATTTGAATCCTAATAATTTTTGGTGAATATGCAATTTTTCAACTAAGTATCTTCTCAAAAAATGTCAAAGAAAACTGCTAATCAATTAACTTAACGTTATTAATGATATGCAAATATCACGACTGCATTCCAACATTTGGAAACGTTTTTACTAATTTTTTTTTAACTGTATGTCTGTCACCAACTGTAAAAGATAATTTTCATCATTGAAACTTATGAAAAATAGGTTAAGTGATATTAAAAAACTCAACATTGGGCCAACTAAATGTAGACACTTTAGGAATATTATCAATCAAAAATTATAATACAGCTAACCTGAGTTTCGATGATAGTATGGACGAGTTTTCGTAACAGAAAGTGAGGAAATGTTTATGAATATTTTTTTATCAATTTTAACTCTTTGAAATTAAATTCGATGTAGGTATAGTTATATTCTGACTCACAATTGTTTTTATAAAATAACATTTTTATTTTTTTATTTATATAAAAATGTGCAAATCGTGCAATCGATTTGGTCAACTCATTTCTGTGACTGATCGCTATTATCGCAACGGATATATTATATGCAACGATATACACAATATAATATGTCCATCATCCATTGATAGCTACAACTTATACGAATATCATAAATCATAATAAGGTAGTACATTAATAATTGTCCTAGGAATAAATATAATTTTCTACTGCACAGTCACAAATATAATCTGAAATTTGAACCTGAAAGTTATTCGTCCAGAAAATGAAATTTATGGTTGATTATTAGTGCTTGGATTTCGAACAATTTCTCATTTTTCTTTCAAAAGTAGCAATGTTCTTTTTGTTACAAATCTGTTTTATGTATCGTTTATGATTTTTATTATACTGTATTTTTGAAATGTTTCATTCATTATTTTAATTTATTATTGTACTATATTTTATACACTAAAAATTTGATTTTTAATATTTAGTTTTGAGATTTTAATGTAATAACAAGATTTTATGTTCTAGATTTTAGGTAATATTCTGAAACTGACTAAAACATAAATGTATCTAATTTTTAGTTGCGGTTAACCAATATTAGTTGGAAATTGATACAATGATACCTATACCGCCTATCTATAGTATTCGGGTACGACTCGTTTGCGCACACATATTTTAGGTTTAAATAATAAAGGTACAACTCGTTTGCGCACATTCACCTTTTTACTTTTGAATAGTATAAAGTTGAACAAAATATTTTGGCGCGAATAAAAATGTCCCAACCCAAAAACGTGTTCTGCACTTTGCAATAATTCCAAATTATTTTTACTTGTAAGTATAAATATATTTTCATCATCACTAATAAAACAAAATGTATTATCTTTGTAAGTAAGATTATGCTAAACATCAATTAATTGTTTTTTTTGGCATATTCTAAAGATTTTGGTATGTATTTGGAAAGGATTTTTTTTCGTTTTTCATGTATGGATCTTCGAATTAATTTCATCTCGCTATATTGAAAATGTTCAGAGTTATCAGTGTTTTGCAGTTTATAAGTGTATAAGTTTATTTGGTTTAATGTGTAAATTCTTTTCGGCTCTACGTTTTAAATTGCTTCTTACTACCTCTCGGAAAAAACATAAAAAAAATACCTATATAGTTATTGCTATCACTGAGTTACAAGTTTTCGGGTCTGATTTCAAGATTATTTCTATTATATTATATTAGCATTATTATTGTTTTGAAGATTCGTCGATAACTTAAGCTTTTTGGTTTTATAAATATTCTTAAAGCCGAAGTGGTATTGCTGTATACCAACTTCACCCACGCCCCACTTCTCCATTTACACTCATCACAATAACAAATTATCGCAATACTTTGTGTACAATATTGTATCGTTTGAGAATTGTTTTGAATTTATTGACCATAACAAAGGTCATAATAATTGACTGCATATTATAGTATACACGAGACCATAATATTTATAGTTAGTTAATTCTCATTTGGATAATAGAATACAGAATATGTTTGTTTTCAAAATAAAACTATATCAGTGTTCGCATGTAGATATAATATTATGTACGGCGAACAAAATAACCATGCAAACATAGTAGATCACTTGCGACTTATACGTAAATAGGTGACAATTTAATCACATTTTGAAGAAAGCGTATATAGGTACTTGCACTTTTTTTTGATCATACATTGAAATGTATATGAATATATGAATATTAGAGAAAATAATTTTGAATGTTTTTCAAGAGGAGGGCTTTGGAATTAAATTCGGGGGTTCATTATTGTGTTCATACCCTGAGAGCGGTTGAAGTCGACTTGGGTGACTCGAACCATTCTCCTGAAATATCTTAAAGATTGCTCGTGTTCAATTTTATGATGTGATTGTTTAAGGCTGGTTGTGATTTATCATATTGCATAAGACGTGTCTGCGATTTGTATTGCTGTAGTTCCCATCAACCTATTTCGTTTTTAACTTATCCGTGTTGAAAAGTACTAAAAGTCTAAAAATGTCTGTGTTTATCAGAATCTTGGTTTTTTTTCTTTCTTGAGCTGATCACTTCTTCTGTGTACTATTTTTGAGACTTAAAGTATAATAAATTGTATACAGTTTTACGACAAGTATTTTGTTATTAAAATACAATATCAAGTATATTTACCATATATTATGTATTAATACATATTTTATCAAATTTATCTGCTATAGTTAATATAATATTATCTTATTACTTTCCTCCACTTAACTGCCTGGTCAACAATTATTGAAAATTGAGTATATAATTTAATAATCGTTGTAAAAAATAGCCATTGAAACAGAATTCAATAAGTAAACCGCCATATTATTATATATTAATTTAAGCTTATTTGTCATATTATTTCGTAAACAATTTAATGAAATTGCGTTCGTCTAGACATAATATTATTATTATTTGCCTACCTGCCCGATGGCTAACGAATTTTTAACGATCTAAGAAACCTATTAATTTATAAGAATCATTAATCACGGGGATACATTAAGGTTTATATTCCTCATATGTAATGTGAATATAAGTATGATATAAAAATACTATTATTTTTGAATTAATAAAAACTCTAAGAATCTGCAGTAAAATTAAAACACTTAAAACAATAAATTATGGTTAAATTACACCTTGGCCATTATTACCACACAGAATTTTCGAATTTATATATTATGTGTGCTATTAAAGTACTGTCAATATTAAAATATATTTTATAAAATTGTATTTCAATCTGTTGAACTGTTATGACATTTTCTACTTACATCATTATTCACTGATAATATTACAATCATTTAAACACATAAACTTATGAAATAAGACATTCATTTTGGATAGGAAGATTTTACTTAATTTTATTATCGATAATTAATGTTTTTAATCTGCATATTATGTATATACAAAGGTTAGAAAGTAGACAGTAGATACATTTAATCGTTGTAATTATTTTGCGTCGTTCGTTCATTATTATTCCCATTTTGTATTTAAGAAAAACTAACAAACATGTCATCATCACTAATTCCAATAATTTTATGTAATGATATTTGTTTTATTGAATATTCGAAACGAAAATATTGCACTTTACAGTGGTCGAACAATGGATGTTACATAATAATAAAATCCACATTGAAGCAAATATGATACTAATAAGTAGGTATAGGACTATAGGTACACTGTTATCTGACCAATTGTCCGATAGATAATGATGTTTACCACAAAACATTAACGTACATACATATTATATTATGTTACGATAACTGAAACAAAATTTAAGAATAAAAAAATAGGTACGTAGTTTACGCGAAATTCGACTTAACATCAACGTTGTTACCGCCGAAGCATTGGCAATTCTCAAAGCTATTGAACACACTATATCCAATGTAAACGACAACAATATAACAATTTTCAGCGACTCCCTCTCCACCCTTACCAGTATTCAAAATTTTTACACTCCTTCCGACATTGCCAGGAAAATTCAGAACACCCACATCACGGCACAAAAATCGGGTAAAAACATTACATACACATGGATTCCTGGGCACTGCAACATAACCGGAAATGAACAAGCAGATAAGGCAGCCAAACTCGCTCACTCGTCTTCTAATGCACTAACTTTACCCTTGTTCTCATATAACGATGTCAAGAGAATTATCGAAGACGACACACTTCAAATGTGGCAAAATGAATGGAATGAAATGTCCACCAAACTAAATGAAATCAAGAACTCCATTCAGCCTTTTCTCTTCCCAGCCAACACTTCAAGAAAACACGAAACCTCCATCAATCGCCTCAGAATAGGACACACCTTCATAACACACTCACACTTAATGAATAAGGAAGACCCCCCCATTTGCACAGGTTGTGGGGTGCCCATCACAGTGAAACATATACTAACGGAATGTAAAATTTACGACGAGGAAAGGGAAAAATTCCACTTAGCAGAACACTTAGAAGAAATACTCAACCCAGAGCCCAACAACATCTCCAAACTCATTCAGTTCCTAGTTAAAACACAACTCATAAATAAAATATAAAACATGTTATATAATACCTAATAAGTAAAGCCATTGTTCTTTTTTTTTTTCTTTTTACTATTTGTTATATCTTAAAATACCTCTCTATGTTTGTATGTATCTTACTGATATTTATGTAATGTAATAAGTATATTAAATGTAGCACGTCCAATGGCCTCCGTCGCCGCGGATAGTTAATTCAATAAAAAAAAAAAAAAAAAATCAACGTTGTATTACTACCAAATATCAGATTTACGACCGGTTAAATAAAATCATAAATATTATATGGGTGGATACATGAAAGTCAAAGAATGTATAACATATGTTCGCTCAAACCTCAAAAAATCATAATATACTTTTGTTGTATTTGCACTATTCACTACCAAATATTAAATTTGCTCTCCGGTCGAATAACATCATAAATATACCTACTCAAAAGTCAAATGTACCTCTGTGTTAGATCAAAGTATCTTACAAACTATTAACATTATAATATAAGCATGTGATTGCAGTGATGCAAAAAAAAAATCTTGATACGTCGAAAAACTTCGTTATTACGATGCTTTGAAACGCTCACTATAATATTATGTTGTGTCAAGTCTTTTAAATCACTGCTCAAAAGTATTATATTATTTTGAATACTGTAAAACGCAATTCAAATTTCAACCCGAAGTCTCTCTAAAATTGCAGTCTCTATAGCACGCCTTTCACTTCGCCGTTTTGTTATAAGTTATAACACGTCACACACTATAAAGATACGGTGACCACTGACCACTGCTTCTCTCCCTTCCAATTTTAATTTTAAAACGGCGCTATGCAAATTTGTTTTTGACCTAAATTTGACATTTCGTCCAATTATTTCTTTCTTAACATCCGTTGCTTATGTACAATAAAAATGCAAAGTAAAATGGTGTTTCTCTTTCGTGCACTAAAATAATCAATTGGTTATGTATACCTACCTATAAATTATTGTAATTTGCTCGGCGAAAAATCGTTAATACTATATATTACACATATCGCGTCAGATACCTAGCTTGGAGCGTAGTGATTACAATCTTTATTATCGATGACAATGTATTATAGTGTACGATGATATTGAGTGAGATCCACGAGTGGTCATAATTTCACATAATGTCATACATTATCATTGATATAAATGAAGACTATATAATATTATGAATCAGGGCTCGGGACTTGCTCAGGATGATGTGACGTGTGTGAAAATTATTAGATTAAAATCAAATACCAAATAACTACCTAATATGGGTGTTAAATTTTAAAATTCGTTTCAATGGAACAGATTATAAGCGTAAATGTGTAAAAATTATTAGATTAAAATCAAATACCAAATAACTAACTAATATGGGTGTTAAATTTTAAAATTCGTATAGATGGAACAGATTTTAAGCGTAAATGTGTACTAGAAATAATTAATAATAATTGAATAACCTTGAAATGTTGTTATATTATATTGAGATCACGATGATAAATAATTTTTAACTTTGATGCTTATTTTAGTCCATAAAAAACATAATATTAATTAGTATTAATACTATCAATATTATTAATACCTACTATGTATAAGTCATAAGAAATAAATATTAATGTGGATTTTTTCGTAGGATACCGCCATATCGGTGTATATGCATATATTATTATTGTTACATAAAGATAAAGCTTAAACGCATGTTTTTTAAAAAAAATGTATTATGATGTTTATACACTGTAGTTTAATATGAATTTTATTATAATATTTCAATGCTATTGTCTCTGTCTGTTTATATATTTTTTTTTAGAAAATAAGTATATTATAATAGTAACAAAGTTTGAATAAAATAATCATTAACAAAACGTATCGATATAGGAATTACAATAGTAATTATTGATAATGTCTAATCATCGCATTAATGAAAATGGAATAATTATATATTATGATGTATTGTCCCAACCGATTATAAACGAATTAATGGTAGGTATTTAAAAAAATGGCTGCATACTAGTTGCGGTCATGACGATTTTTGAGATAAACAGATATAACAGTTGCGGTCACGCCAATTTAAGTAACATTTTAGTTGCGGTCATAGCTTTATTATACTCCAATTCCAGGCGAAATTTATATTATACGATAAACATATTTTTTGATATAATGCACACAGCGTATATATGTGGGAACACCACTACTTATATGTAAAGTTTATAAATAAAATAGATTAAATTGTGTATACTCCGATAGTCCGATCATAGTTTCGAATATTGCTTTCATTGTGCCTACGTCTTTTTTCACGTAATTTAAACATACGTATCAACATTTTTAACTATACCTACACAATCCTAAGTCTGTTATCTTTTCGATATAAATGGGAAGGAAAATGTTGATTAATACATTTTTCTAAATTAAATAAATAAACGAAATATTAATTTCATATTTAATTATTATAGAAACTATATTATATTATTTAGTATACTTAGTTATTATTATTTGAGTGACCGCAACTAGTATGTAATTTTTGATTATGACCGCAACTAGTACACACCGAAAAAAATAATACTATCTTAAATATGTGGCTGTACTGTATTAATTTGTACACATTATTACATTTTGAATTAAATATTGTAAAAGCTAAAAAGTCACCTAAATCATTATGTATGTTTAAAAATGTGCTTTTTGGAATAACATTTTAAACAATTTAAACTAATTTTAAAATATATTAGTATTTTTCGGGAATATAAAAAATAAATATGCTTATAAAGCCATGGTTCATCAAGCATCAAAGCATGCTCACCCTCATTTTTTAATTTGAAGATTATTGTACTACTTAAGGAGTGTCCTGTTGGAGATACAAACTTCTGGTTTTCAATTGAGAATCTTCACCGATTTTTACTGTAAATTATTCAGAGGACTAACTTTTTGAAATTTTTGATGTGCTCAATTCAAAATTCAAATGATTAGTTTTTCAGTTATTAAAATGATGAAGATAATAGTACTTAAAAATGGTCTTACAAAAATATTTAAATATATAATCTAATAATGGATCTAGTATTTATTATACTTAGACCATTTTTACAAATTATTAATGTTGATAGATTAATATTAATTATTAAACATTTTAAATCACCACAGCACCCATAACTTTTAGATCCATTATAATGGACCTACATTATGATCCTTAGTAGGCAAGGTTAAATAACTTAAAAATCATTTGTTTTAGAATTTCTATTTTGATACATCAAAGTTTTCAGACAAATTATCCACTAAATATAATTTACAGTAAATAATGGGCGTTCTCATTTGAAAAACAGAAGTCATAACCGATTTTATCCATTAATCAAAATACATCAACTTTTTGAACTTAAATTCAAATTTAAACTTAACGTTTTTAAATCTATACCTATTCATCGATAATACTATACATACGAAACATTTTAATTATGTTATATTTTTAAAAACAGCGTGGTGTTTATAGTTTACACAGACATTCAGTTCAACTTTACAGTTCATATGACATCCACATTAAAATGCGACAAAATAATGAAATTCTCCCTACGCTAACCGTAAATTTCTTGCGCGCTATTATAGCACTTTGCTACATTAGATGTGTTGTAGCAACGCAGCGATAATCGCTACAAATGAAGTAGCGATTTACTGTAGCTTCGTTACAATAAGCGCGCTACTCCCGACCAATGAATTTGTAAACGTAGTTAAAATAGAAAACGAAATAATTTAAAATGC
This sequence comes from Neotoxoptera formosana, assembly GCA_022818045.1. Lineage (NCBI taxonomy): Eukaryota > Metazoa > Arthropoda > Insecta > Hemiptera > Aphididae > Neotoxoptera > Neotoxoptera formosana. Next base: position 490,867 of record CM040634.1, read on the forward strand.
ATATTTTACTTAAAGTTTATAATATTGGTTTCGTAGAAATATGGATTTCACTCGATTTGTTTTAATCTTATAGCAATCAATTCAAGAGTTTATTATATTCCATAATATATCTAGGCCATTCCCCGCATTAGATTCAACGTTTTAATTCTAAATAACGTTAAAATAGTTCGGTAACGTTTAAATTGTAAATAACGACGAACGCAAACAATTTATAACATTTTAATTTTGAGTACTTAACGATAAAGGCAAAAATTGTATTACGTTTGGATTGTAAATATAACGTAAAACGAAATGCTTTTTTCAAATACAAGCCCTGGCACATATTTTACATGTTTTTGTTTCATTTCTGAACCGGAAATTGTTTTGTATTACCAATAGTATACAAATTAATATTATTGCAATACTCGATTTGTCTGCACATGTCTCATGTGTGCGCAGGTAAACTGATAAAATATGATAAGTACTTTAGTATACTTGAGTCAAACCGTGCGGTCTAGACGAGCTGTTTTTAAATAGATATGCACTCTTCTCCTTAAAGATTTTATTACCAACACTCGTATAACAATTTCGTTTAGCAGTGCCGCATGACTTATTATATGAATTATAGGTACATAATATATATCGAGACACTTCTGAATTTGGTATTTCTATATATTTTGAACAGAAAATATTTTTTATCAACAAACGACCAAATGTAAAGCGTAAAGCATACCTACATGATATTATAATGGTTTTTAATATTTGATATTTTAATTTTCGTATTTGTTCACTTGTCGTAATGTTTTTAAAATTGATATAGTATATGTTTGTACTGTTGTTCTTAGATGTGATGTAATGTCACAATAATTATTATTCGTGTTGGCTCTGCTGTCGCACAGGTTAAGTCATTGCCCATCACGTGTGACCATTCAGTGCTTTAAAATGTCGTAGAGTTTGTTTAAGAGTTTTTACAACTTCGAAAATCACGCACTCACACACAATAACGGTGCCGACACTTGAAACAGAAAATGTGAATTTCGATTTCGTTTCTAACTACCTAACCAAATTAATATGCCTATACGATGCGCGCTTGCAGTACGAACAATTGATTTGGAACGTCGACTGCAGTGTGAGACTCTCTGTCGTGTGTATGAAAGAAAAAACCTGATGGCGAAGAACCGCACAAATCTCGGTTTTCGGCAGTAGTGGTGGAGGTGGCGGCGGTGGCGGTGGTGGAGTGAAGGGGGTAGGAACGGGCGAGCGACGAGACGGGGTCGATGACGATTTTCAATTTGAAAATGATAACAATAATAAGAATAACGCATGCACATGAGCTGGTAAGCCACGCGATGATAATAATAAGCGAGAACAACGTCGTCGTGAGCAGGCAGGCGGGTACACGGCGGTTTACGTGAGTACCTATATATACTTATCAACACCTATATGTACAATAATATTTCAAGCGAGTACCTTCGATATCATTGCCCATACCCACCTACTGCACGACTATAATAGTACGCGCGCGCACCACCCCGCTGCCTACACGTGTTCGTCCGGCGCTAGCGCTCGCTCGTTTGTGGGTGCGTCGGGGTGGGGATGCGGCGTTCGGCGCGGGGGGAAGGATGACAGGCCGCCGCTACCGGCGCGGCGCTCGGGAGCGCTCCCGTCGTCACAACGCGTTTGGCCGTGTGCAGGACGAGGAGGACGCAGCCGGGGCGCGCTCGATATCGTGTTTTCTATCGCATTTGTGTGCAATAATATCATATACGAAGGACGATTAGCCCACGCGCGCGCGCCGCAAAGCGTTTATATAGATCCTTTGCGCGGCCAGTCGCACCCTCAGTCGTGCCCTGTACGCGGCTTGACGTGCAGTACCTGCTGAGCGAGCACAGGAACACCCACCCACCCACACACCGCCGATTGCCGGTATTCGTGAGGCAGCGACCGAGCGAGCGATATTTCTGACTCTGATTGTCGTCATCGTCGGCGTTCCGCGGTGTAGAAGACCGAGACCGATAGCTGCATTGTTATTGTACGTGGTCACTCAGCACCAGGTCAACTCATACCGTGCGCGGAGTAGATTATGAGCGAAAAACAAATGGTCAAAGACGGGGAAAAACAGGCGCCTACGCCTCAAAACCAGGTAAGACGAAGGATCGATTTTCCACCGTTATTACTATACAATACCTACTTTATCGCGCTTACCGATCGCAGAGTAGAGCAACCCTTTTCTCACTCTCACTCTCTCTCTCTCTCTCTCTCTCGTTTCACACATCCCTTGCACTCTATATGCACCTAACAATGCTGATAACTGCATCGCGCGCTTTCCACCAGCGAAGTCACCGCGATTGTTAATCGTCTCGGAAAAACAAAATTTTCCGTTGACAAGCCCACGGAAAAGAAGAGGTTTTTTTTTATTATTTCTAAACTAGGTACCACATAAGAATATTAATTATTAAAATGTATAGCTTCGGACGGTTCGTTTCTAAAGTTTTTTTAGTTTAATATACATTAGGTCTTTGAAAATTATTTAGTAATTAGTACCTAACTCGAGAAAATCAATTTTTTTCAATTTTTCCCAATTTGGCATTGCTATTGTGACTATATCGATTTCCCGTTGCTCTCTGTAATGGAAAAATACTCGAAAAATGTCTTTACTGAATATAAATCTGGTAACATCTGATTATTGACATTGTTGAAGTCAATAATGTTAAGTATTATGTTATTACTTATGACTATATTGATTTTTATTACCTATATACATTCTACCTATTAGATAATTGATTTGATTTGATTTTTTTTTTTTATTGAAAAAAGAATTAATTTTTTTTACACGGTGTCGAGTTAAACTCTATATCGAATGCCTATTATCTAATTTTAATAAGTTATTCAAACACATCGAACAAGACTTTACGAGAAAAGGTTTTATTATCTAATCACAAATGTTCACGCGTATGCTATAGAAATAATGCCGAAAACAAAACTTTATTAATTATGTATAGATACATATAACATACTTAATGGAATTGCCACAATATTATAACTAAGCCCTATTGCATATAAATACGTATTTTTTAACATTGTCGTATTGACATAATAATTTAGAACAAAAATTTAAACATTTTATGTATCTTTTACGAGTGAAAGACATAATCTGTGTGTAGACTTTATGATACAAGCCCATATAAAAACATACATTTGAATATTAATTTTTCATAGGTAATTATAAACTCTCGTTATAAATAGCTTATAAGTATGTATGTCGTGTAATGCGTATGAGTGCATTTAAGTTATATACACAATATGCTATTAACTGTTTTATGAACACTGTTTTTTTTTTTATAAGATTCTTGACGTTTAGCTGAAGTAGTCTACTGTAGACGAATGAATTAATTTTAAGGTCAATTCAATAAAACCATCAAAATTTGACTTGTCGGGTAGTATTATTGTCGTGTATATCAACGAAATATTGGTGAATTGAGAGTAATGAATATATTTACTGGGACGTGATAATTATAAGGTCACATAATGTGACATATATTATGTGCGCGGATGAATATTCAACGACAATATGTTTTAAACTTTAAAGCTTTGAATCCGATTGAGTATTAATAATCAAAAATGATTTGGCGTAAAGATAATACGATATAAACAATGTTTTGAATTCATCATTATTTCATACAATTATTTTTTGACAACGGCCATGCATCTTTTAAATGCATAGTGTTCGAACATGTGAATAATGAAAAATTAATTTACGTGTTCGACATCTCTATGATTAATTATGTGACTAAATTTTATCTTAATAAATTATAGATTATTAATTATCATTTTAAAGCTAATAAAGATATAATTATAAAGTTAAACGACAAGTTATGTAATATCAATATTATGCAAATCATTTATAAAATATGTTCCTGTGACTTAATTTTTATGTAGTAACTAAAAAAAAGTGTGTTTATTACAATGTCATCCAATTTAATACTTTTTGATTTTTGAATTGTTTATCTAATCGGTTAATTTTGATCATAACCTAATTTGTTTTTACCGAGGAAAATAAATACGTACCTTTTAGTATCGTTGTTTGAAGAGGCTACCATAATTTCATAATTTTCTTAAATTGTTATCCAATGATATTATTTAAGTGCAATTTACTCATATTACGTAACATTTTTTCTTAAGTTATCATTATTGGTTACCTATTTAAATTATTCTATTAAGTACTATATTATGTTCTAGGTCTATAAAAGAAAAAATACTATAAAACAATTTTTCTGACACAATAAACCAATTATTTTATAGATAATATTTCCTAAAAACACTCATATATGAGTATTAATTGAAGCTGACGATCCAACCAACAAAATGTATAACTATAATAGATCGGGACTGTTTGAGGGAGAATAAAAACACATTGAGGGAGAATAATATATAGGGAAAACTTCCCACATAAATTTTTTCAAAATTAGTTTTTAATGCAAAAATATTATTTGTAAATAATTTTATTGTTTCGTTATTATGAAAAAATTGGTTTAATTGAAATGCTAACAGGGTTTTTAAATAAATACATTTATTCGTGAAATAAGTAATTTAATCTGTATGTGAATATTAAATTTAAAACAAAACAAAAAAACATTATTATTAAATCTTTAAAAATTATAATATTATGTAATTCGCTTTGCAATTGACATTAAATTAAAATTTAATCAAAGTTAGTCAGTTATGAATAATTGTTATGCAACACACGCGGTGTCATATTCTATGAAAACTATATATTTTGATTTGAGGAAAACAATGTATAATATTATTAACTAGGTATTGAAGTATCAAATAAACGGTAGCCGGTAGGTAAACTATTCATTACAATTTATAATTTTGAAATGTCGTTGCAATAAATTACTTAATATACACCTTCGTAACCTTGGGGGTAAAATTTGTCGCGAATTACCCAGTATAAAAATGTACCTAACGATCTGCCGAGGATCAAATTTAAATGATTTATACTTCAGTGCGAATTATAAGAACACTCACAATTTCTCTCCACCAGTCCTAACTTCTCGTAGTTGCATACACTTCCATAACAATGGTATATCTACAGTTTGACTCTGATTTCGTCTCCCCCGCCCCCTTAAACGTGATAAAAATCGTTTGTAAGAGTTACGCACCAACCTACGATGAAAATATACGAGTTCATTATGATAGGAATAATAATATCATCAATACAAATCGTAATATTATAATGATAATTGTATAATAAATCGTAGTCAGCGATTTTTTTATTTTTATCATATATCGACTATTTAATGGCCATTATTACTTCTAATTGCATCGGAATCGTTCGGACTTAATACGTTATATTATTATCAAAACCATTAACTGAACCAGACGCACGTATTTGCGTATACTAATGACGGACGATAATCCAAAAACTGCCGGTATCGACGAAAAAAAAAAATAAAAAAACTTTTAAACAAAACGATATCGTCCGGTAACAACGACGAGACAATATAATATTATATTCCGCGTGCAGGTACATAATAAATATTATTTCCGGACGTGTGTCGGCTATCGCGTCGTGTGTATACGCAACACGAGTCAGTTCCGTCGGCACGGCAGTCGTACACCGGAAGTAGTTATCCAAAACGGTTTGCGATGCGCTCTGACTGCGGCAGCGTTATTATTGGGAGACCTACGAAACGATAATATTATTATATATTATTTTGTATTGTGTTTCCGCGCACGACATACGTAGTTCGTATGTGTTTCCGCGGACGGTCTTGCAGTGTTTATTTGTTTCGTTTCGAAACGAGTTTACGGTTTCCGCGGGGCCCGCGTATATTATTTAATAAACGAAATAAAAAAACTAAACGGTCGCACTTATACCGCGGTACGAGCTCGAGCTGTACTTGTGAAAATTTAATTCCAAACGTCTCCAATATGAACGGGGTCGTTATGAATTCGGGGCTTGCAAACGTTACGATAATATAACGATATATTATGATTGTAATGCATAAACGTGACAAAAACTACGATTGAAATTCGTAAACGTAATTAAAACAGAAAAAAATAATAATTGAGTATCATTGAGTTATTAAATATGTTATAACATTTCATCGAACGCAAAACGAATTTTGTAGAATATCACGAAACGGAAAATAACACAAAACCAAATAATTTAAAATCCATTCGCTCGGAAGTCATAATATTGGTTTCGTAGAAATATTTATTTCTTTTGTGTAAGGCTTACATCTAAACTATGTAATGTACGACGTTTAGATCCCGAACAACTTAAAAAATGAAAATTGTTTTCAAGCCCTGATTATGATTGATGGTCAAACGGATTATACTTTGAACCTCGAAATTAGACTACGTCCGTGCGGCGGCGAGGAGACGGAGGCAAAAAATTACCGTTTTAAGCCTTTAGTTCGGGCAGTTCATTATTAGAACCATCGGGTCTGCGAGTAAAAAAAAAAACAATTGCGTACGGTTTATTAATAATAATTACTATACGCGTATCACAACAGTCCGCACCGGATACGCGTATTTTACATTGTGTATAACCACGGTGCGTGGCTAGTAGGTACCTACAATATGTAATATGTCTCGCATTTCCGCGTTGGTGCCTAGAAAAACATAAACACATATTTTACGACAGGCGCACACTCGGTTTTATGGAGTTTTCATAGATTAATAATATTACATATTAACTGATATTTAAATCGTAAATTCGTTGATATCGCGCTTTGGTCGAGACGCTGCTGGATGTTTATGCCTGACAAATAGAAATCTAATACTGTTGTTAATTTTTAATTTTTAAACAATTTTTCTTAATTTTCAGATTTTTTAATATTATTAGTCCTCTGTACAACGTATGACGTGGAACTAAACATCTTGATGACAAAAACTATTTTTTTTTATTTATTTGTAATATCGAAAGATATATCTTTGAGTAGGAACTATATTTCTTATAATAATTGGTTGTATATTTCGAAGTATTTATTTAACTTATCATCAAATCGATTGTGTCTATGGGTCAAAATCGAGGTCGTGACATAATAAACTGTGCGTGCAGCAAGCAGCTGAAAAAAATTTGTCAATAGAAGCTGGTTGTATTTGCATTGTTGTTCGAAATATTTTCCATCTATAGCCGACAGGGTACCAAACGCATTTTCAACCACACGTCGAGAACTTTAGAGGCGATAATTAAATATTTTATTGTATTATATTTTGGTAATTATTATTATTGGATACTAGATTCAAAATAAGATGACAAACGAAAAATCACATGTCATGACATTAAAGTGTGTTTTTCGAGTGTGACATACAAACACGTATTATAATTACAACACGTTATATTGTGTTAATAGGTACTTTTTACTACGTTGTATACTATTATTTTTTACGACAATATTTTCATAGGTTTAAGCATTGTTTTTTGAATCGTATACATTTCGCCATTTTTTCAATTTACCAACTAAACATTTTTGACGAGTAAAAATATTTTCCTCTAAACGTTCTACAGTTTTGTATTAACGATTACCTAGTGTAATTTTGCGAAAATATATCATTTTAGTAGCTGTATACGTTTACGTCATTATAGGTATAGCTAATGTTTCATATTATAAATCAATTTAATTTTTACAACTACTGAATATTATTGATTATTATAAAATCAGCTTATGCACAAGCCATCGGTTAATGGCCGATATTTACTAGTTAACTATTCAGTAAAACGATAAAGTAATAATTGACGACGGTGTTAATACGTATGGCGACCCTAATAAAATTTATTTTACTTAAAGTCTCTGCAGTACTACTGTCCATGATGTTTTACGTCATTTCTGAAAAAAAACCACTGTCTATGCAGTGCGCTCGGCTGCAGTCACCTCATTGTTTGTTTTGAAGAAAAAAGTAAAAATAAAATGTATTTACAACATTATGTCTACTTTTATGCATTTATTTTATTCTTTACGTACATAGGTATTCGACGAACCGTATATTATATAGTCTGTTGTTTTGAATTAATATTTTTATGTGTATAATATTATGTGCATATATTATATTGTTTTAACTTGCGAGTGCGTGACCTATGTGTAATTAAAATATTTTAATAGACCATTTTTAATGCGTTCAACAATATCGTCTCCGTTCGTCGGTCAAGACTTACGATTACTGTGCGATACTATCTGACTTTTGGTGTTGCGGGCTGGTTATATAAGAATAACCGCGGAAATACAACCACATATGAGTTTCACGACCACGTTGCACACCGTGTACCTACCATAATTTAACTACCATTATATAATCATCGATATTCTTCAGACGTCCGTGACATTTTTCGCCGTCGTTTGAAATGAATCACACGAGTCGTATAATTGGTTATTTCCCCTTACCTTATCTATGCATTTATGATGTATTTATTCAGACGATGAAATATGTTAGCATTTAGCGGTCACTTGTAAATTGTAATGTGATAACGTCGAATGATAATCGCGGTCAGATAAATCGTAAGTTTAGAGAGTAAGAGTGCGCGCGAAGGTTAAAGTTTATCGAACTTTGTGCACCGTTTATTTCGACGGACTCTTATTAATATTAAAATAATTTCTGCGCCAGATTAGATAATGAAATAACCCGTCCCGTGCCGCGGCCAAGGCAATTTCCAACTGTGTTTTTCTATACTTCCATCCGCAGTTATAATGATATATACTATATAGCAGCTACCGCGGTTACCGTCGGGAGTTTTGCTATACCGACTACAAATTATTACTAACGTTTTTTTTTCGTAACGGTGTCAAACTGTCGTACCGATCAATCGTACACGGCCCGTGTCGTCAAATACAAATAATATTACGTACAGCAGCGGTTCTCAACCTGGGGTACGCGTACCCCTAGGGGTACGTGGCATGATCTCAAGGGGTACGCGAAAAAAAATGAGTAATGGCGGAAAAATTGAAATGTAATGTAATTTTTGGTTTGCTATTAACGAAATATTTAATAATTTAATAGCTGTGTACTTATTACAATGTATAGTCTGCGATTTAATGTTATTAATGCGATATATAGTAGATACTATTTCCAAATTTTCCTTAAAAATTATTATTATTATTATTATTTTCCATTATTTATATTCAAAATTGATATTTGGGGTACGTGAAATAGTGGTGAGTGGTAAAGGGGTACGTGAATGAAAAAACGTTGAGAACCACTAACGTACAGCATTGGCGGAGCTCCCGAGTTACACATTGATATAATAATATAGATATATATATCGATTTTTAAGCACGCTTTTCCCATTTTTATATGCTTAAATTATGCACGCATTCGAGTTCAGATTTTTGAAATTTTTAAACACACTAAATAATTTGCAGTAAAATACGGGGTTCCCAGTTGAAAAATAGAAGTGTATATCACCACAGGACACTTGAGGAATTTGAAAATATGCAGTCCTTAACCTATACTAAAAAAAAAATTTTAATTTGAATGTTCTATTAATGAAAAAAATAGGGGTGAGCGTGCTTATAAAATCATCCTTTATTATAAATTGTTGTATACGAATAAAACGTCGTGCGTCTAGTCTTAATATTAAACTAATTATAGTGAAACCGATTTTCACCCATACAATAGGCACATCAATATTTTCGCCGACATTTCTCGCCACGAACGACGACGGTTGTTGTACTCGTGTACGTTCACCTATAATACCCGTATCATACAATTTAAAATCGTTATATATAGGTCAAAACTGTTAACGTCTTCTGTCGTATGCGTTGTACGGCGTTGACGAACTCGACATAATTGTAACACGAACACGGTTTTTGAGACTGATTAACGCACGTTTTTTTTTTCATAACTACGCAGTTAAAGACGGTCGTCTTATAGTGTACGATGTCCATTGAATTCGGTCATCGCGCACGCGTTTATATGGGCGATCGTTGGGTATACGAAGTCTGGGCACATTTATTAGTATTCGAACCGGCAACACAAAATGTGATGTTAAAATACGACGTACAATACCTATCGTACGTGTTATCGAATGTTCGGCGAGACGTTTAAAATGTTTACCTGCTTACCTATACCTATAATTTTTACAGTACGGTCTTCTACGTATCAATAATTTTCAGCAGCCATCTGAAATTCCATGTGCATGCGCGCCCTTTATCTTTATTTTTATTATTTTAAAACTCAACTGTATCGTGGATCTATGATATAGACACGGCATTATGTTTCGTACATTTGAGTTACCTCAATAAAATAGATATTATTATTATGTCATCTTACCGTAAAACACATCCTAACGGAATGCCGGAGTTACGATAAAGATAGGAGAAACGCTGGACTACCAGAACACCTCTCCGAGTCACTGAACCCAGAACCACGCAACATAAAAAGCATATTAACATTTATCTATAATACTAAGCTTATCAACAAAATTTAAAAATTATTGTAATATTCCTTTAAAAAATGTTTTATTTAATGTATATAATGTATATGTAATTAATGTAAAGTAACCATGTATTGTCAGTCCAATGGCCTTAGTTGCCGCGGACTTAGTTTAATAAAAAAAAAAAAAAAATATTATTATGTTATGTCGAAGGAATTTTTATATCGCAGATATCTCTGACGATTGTAATTTAGAAACACAGTTTTAATGCGTTTTCCTTAATATATAATATATATTATTATATACGTACCTACCTGTATAAATATATACAAGCTATAGGTAACACTAACCTACACTGTGTTTTTTTAACGTATAAAATAATAATTTCGTAATAGTATTTTGTCCTTTTTCAGAGAAAAATAAAACCGTCTACTAAAATATATGAGAGATAAAAATGTTGTTTTAATCACTATATACTAAACACGAGAATTGACTGATAAAATATTGTTATCGACCGTTGATACAAATCTACCAGTATGAACAAGAAAAATAATTTAAGACTTAAGTATTTTATGTACCTATACCATATTTGTATTACGATCGCGTGTCAAACGAACATAATATCATTTAAACTTACTGTTCTACTATTAATATATTACGTTACAATGGTCATTATTGTTTTTCCTATTAGATCGCGTAACGCTCGAAATCGAAAACTTAGAACTTGTACGTCCGCGGTGCTTAAACATGGGCACGTATCGTTTAGACGTTTATTTAGATTTTTACTAGTTCTATGGATCGGCGAGGAATAAGAAAAATCGATGTCCCCCGACCTGACTCATTTCCAGTTTCGGCCGTCAGCAGTACACTGCAGAAGCACTTCGCGCTTGACCGGACACCAAACATTTAATATTACTTAAAAAGTCTGCAGTTTTTCGTTTGCGGGATGCGTCCATTTTATTCGTAATTTGCGCGTGTAATAACGCGAATCAATTGATAAAAGAAAAATAATTGCTCACATTTATCGACATAAATCGGTGCACGAGTACGTACATACCCACACCCACACACCCACTCACCCACACACAAGTGCTTATTACCGTCGTCCGTCGGGCACGCGAATCGTCGCGGTGACGGAAATCACTGGACCGACGATGACGTTTCGTCACAAACCTCGACACGACACTGCACGAGATCCACAAACCGCATACCGTTTTTAGATTATTATATACCGCGATCCGCGTTCAAACATACGAATGTTTAAGTACCTAGATATACATATATAGGCTTACAATTATTGTATTATTTCGTGTACAAAAATATAATATTGTACAACGGACGCAAAAGAGATCGCGGACGACCCAAACTACCGTTGCGTGAACACAGCGCCAGGCACACAACCTTGACGGACACTGTACGATGATTTTACGTACATCGTTTTTTTTTTTTTTCGTTGCCGTCACCGACACACACACACACACACACACACTTGTGGACGTGCCTTGTGGCCTAACCTTGGACGCCATTATAACACAATATTATTGTATACCTGGGTTACTATTCGTAATATCATTATGATGTGTGCTCAGAACAAAAAATATGTAGCGAGATATTATATATATAATTATCGTGCGGGCGCTACAATAGTATAGCGCTCCCAGGGTGGCACTGCGGCGCGATATTATTATTATTTTACCCTTATCCGTTTGCCGCCGAGAGGAGGGAAGGACCCCAAACCCGAAATCACATTGCAGCACCCCTATTTGATCGTGTGTAGAAGTTTGTGTGTGTGTGTGTGTGTGTGTGTGTACTTAACGCTTACGACAAGGGCGAGCCGATAAGTGTATATTTTTAGGGTGGGTTTGTTTGATCTAGAATATACCTACACGAAACCGTACACAAATACGACGCAGACCCATGTTCGTGTAATATTACCAGCAGTTCTTTCTCTACGGGTAACTAACGGTTTCTCGAGAAGAAAATTAGACGGACGCGTCCTCCAACGGTCTCGGAGGGGGGGGGGCTCCAGAAAACCTTGTTGCACACACGCTCCTATTGTGGTTCTGCGCTCGGGAGGATGATTGCCACGAAATTTAAACATCGACATTTGTACAAAACTCGTAAGCACATAATATGAGTAAAATACTCTCGATGAACCGAAATAGTGAGTGCATGGTGTGTGTTATTATACGATAGTATACATAATGTGGTACTCGTAATTTATATACGGATATTGTTTTTGATTCGCCGGTTCTCCACACGGGACAAACGATTAGATAAAAATATATTTAAAATATTGTAATATTGACTCTTGATATTAAAAATATACTTATGCGGGCGGTATTAAACGACACTTTATTAATCGATCTATTAATCCATGTTGCAATATTATAAGTATACCGATTTGACGATGTGAATCTTACAATAGTTCAAGTTTGTTGTCAATGGATTAATTCGTTTTTTTTTTTATTGGATCTGCGTTTGCAGTTTACAAACCGCCAAGCATTTCCACACCGAAGCACAATTTTATGGATATTTTAGTACGATACAATAATTGTATTTAAATATACCATGTAAGAATATACTTTGGAAATTGTATTGAATTTCATACTTTATACTAACGAGATTTCAGTTTTCTTCGGACGGAGTCGTCGAACATTCGTCCAAACAAAATTTTTCCTGTCGCAATTTTGTAGTATTATTATGTATTAAAATAGTTGAGTGAGCTATACATTTATTTTATGCACCGGAGACTTCAAATATGAAATTTATTTTTCATTTATAATACAATGATTTTTCATAAATCTTATTTTAATTGAACGAAAAATAGTAGAAAAATGTAATTTATGTGAACCCCTAAGAAAAATACCCACATTTTCGTTTCATAGTATAATATATTTTTAGGTACCTATTACCTCACCGAACAGTATGCAATATTATGACTCCTAATCAGTTGTACCCGACACAAGTCAATTTTTTTTTTAAATGTATTAATTGATAAAGTTGTACATTTTTTTTAATTGTTACCTAACAAAAGAAAAACAGTTTTTTTTTGATTTTTTTATGGCATATTTTAACGTTTATTTTAAGATTTTTTAAGTCATAGTACCTATACATTGCCTATTTCAATACTTTTAAGTGCTATAAAATTCTGGCCCTGATTTATAACATGTATAACATGCTATTTGACGTGCATATATCGCACTTCATACGATCGATTTATTTTATAATTCAAGCCAATTGAGATATGAAATGCGTTCGTAACGTTTCACCTCGTGACTGTGTACACGAGTAATACCTGCTACGGACATAATACTCACTATTGATTTTTAATCCATACTCGATGTTTGAAATGGTTAAACAATATTATAATATTATGTACTATGCATTAGAGTGAAAAATATAATATTACATTATTACAGCGGAATCGCAAATATAGCTATAATATGATCTTTGCGCAACAAGTGTGCACGTTCTAAAATGTGTGTTTATAGCGTTTTTTTCCCCATCCATCCGTCCTCGACTGCAAATGCACAACACGCACGCACTGCACTGCACACGGACGTCATCAGCGCGTGTATAATATTACAATAATATTATAATATCATTAACATCAGACGACAGTATGATAATTTATAGATATGTCGTATATAATATGTACTGTAGGTTGCGTGATTCGGGCAGGGGCGTAATTAAGGCTGGGAGGGGGTGAAGGGGATATATCCTCCCCCGGAGCCTTTGATATATATTTTTTGATAACATAGTAGTCCCGGCTACCACTGTACTTCAAATTATAGTGAACATTTTTTATTTTTAAAATGTCTATTTCCTCTCTCAAGGAAAAATTCCTAATTACGTCACTGGATTCGGGTGTAGTGCATTTGTGGAGAGATGCACATCGTGCACTAAAAAATGATTGACCAAAGTATTAATATTTATTTATCTAATACCTACTGCGATTTGAACCACCAAAAAGTTGAAAAATTACCAAACACGTGGTGAACTATAATACCGGTATTACACAATATCATTAACGATTTGAATATTTCACAGAACTGTGTACACTGATCGTATGTTTCGATGACAAAGATGGTTTTATTTATTTATTTATTTATTATTATGTCGATTTAACACTTACCTAAGTGAAAAAAAAGAACCTGTCACATCTTACACACAACTTAATATTCAATATCAGCTTCTGGTTAACTATTGTTAAAATATTAAAAAAAACTTCTGGTGAATACAGATTATGTTATTACTTTTAAATTGTACAATAGTAGAAAATTCGCTCTAATATTAATTAATTTAACGGAACTAAATTTGAACTTCTGAACTTAATTGTACAATATTATGCGATTTCTAAGACGGAGACATCAATAACTTATGTGTATGTGTCGCATAATTTAAATTTGTTTTAAATTATCAATCGATAAGCCAATTATACAATCATATCCATGGCTGTATACGTCATATACCACCAAACTCCAATTTATGAAAAAATAGGGTTTGCCATTGGGATGCACTTTACCTGTGTTTCCCAACCTATGTACACATTGCTGGGGAGGAGGCGCAAATAGTTATCGTAAAGTAAAATTTGAATTTTTAAATTATTTTTCAATAGTATTTATGTTTTACAAAATATTGCATAGTTTATTTCTAAAGTATATACCTTCAAAAAAAGGTGATCATTTGTTTCAGTTTATAGGAGCGAGCGTGAGATTTTTAAAAATCTGTAAAGGATTGTAGAGTATAGGAGAATGGGAACCACTGCACTAAACAAACAACGCACATTTAAAACAACAAACTATTTTTTTTTATATACCTAGATCCACCGCACATAAACTGTTATCTGTTGGGAATTGATCTTTATTAGTTTTATATAATTTTTGAATTCTGCATATTATTATGAAAACTTTTTTTTTCATTTAAAATATATATAATATTAGTTCGTGCGGTTTGTCGAAGTAGAAAAGTAATGCAACACGTTGACCAAATCACGTCACAGGTCATAAATCACCTACACATAAACATTAAACACTATCGAAATCCGATAATAAGTTAGGTACCTACTATAAAAATGTGTTCTGGATATTCTACATAATATTATCTGTCAAAGTCCTCGTAACGGCCACTAGCCGATAACCACGCATACGTATGGTATAACATTTTATAACATTAATTTTATTTATATAGATTATATAATACACACGAGTCGACAATATATATCGTGTTCGCGTATTTTATCTGCGGTAAGTCGTGTTTATTGTCGCGCGCCCGTGGAAAATATTCGACGTTTTCGTATAGCCTTATCAACCGCTAAAACATTTGTCAGATGCGATTCCGGCGTGTAAAAGTTTACTACAATCAATTATTATATTGTTATACTCACTACACCCATGTCTGCACAGTTGCTGTACGCGACCAAAAAATGCAAACGTTGTACATTTTTACCATAATATTGTACGCGGAGCGGCGTTTTTATATATTATTATACATTTTGTAGCCGACAATACTCTTTCGACAAAACGTATGCCTCATCGATCGTAAATCACTTTTTTTTCATTCACCAGAAATATATTTTTAATTTCCGGTTCGGCAATTGTACGTTAATTGTATGTTTCCACATACACACACACCATACGCGAGCATAGTTATCGAATTGATGTATTGGATATCTAAACAGACGAAACACACTCTAACCATAATATTAAACGCAATAATATTATTTAGTTAATCGACCGGCCGCGCGGTTAGGTTAAAATCTGGCTATAAAACAGTTTCTGACGTTCTATTTAGCATATAATAATACGAATTTCATACCGAGCGCAATGTGTTTCGTGTCGATCGGAAAACGTTTTACACGCCTCGCGCGGACCTAAAAATATTACGTTTCGAATGGGTTGAATTTAAAAATGTTCTCCTCCGCTCTCAAAGGAGACTATCGAGACTAACTATGATATTATAATCACATCGGCAATAACGGACAGGCGTCTTTGAAAATGCATCATCTGCTGCAGCGACGGAGAGTGCCCGTAAGATATTAAATTAATAATTTATTGTTATACCGTCTCTGAAATAGGCGCCGTCTGAATTCCGAACACGTCTCACCGAAGGTATATTCATATACCCCACAGCGGTTACGGTCGGATAATTAAATTTTTGAATCTGATAACGTCGCGGTGAAAATGATATAATCAGTGTCGAGTTGTGGATTTCAAGCGCGTCAATTTCTGGTCACCGAATAATAATATCGTAGTACCTAACTACCTACCGGCTATAATATATTATTATATTCAATGTCACTATAATCGAGAAAATAATAACGTTCACTTTTACGATGTATCCTGCAGTAACCATAATGTTATGATATTATACGCAGCAGAGACGTGTGTAATAAATATTATTTTTTATGTTATTTTAATTTGTATTGTATCATACTATTTTCGACGGCGGGGCGTTGTACCACGGTTAGTGTTGCCGCCTCTCTCCGGTAACCTACCTATATTTGTACAGACAATATCAACACTGCGCGCCGTCGCGTACAGAGGATACGTAAAATTTATTAAGTACACGGAGATCAAAAACTACAAAATCGTTTGAAAATAATATAATATTGTGTATTTTCATAATTTTTGTTTTATCGCATATTATACCAATGAGTATATATTTTTTCTTTGTTCTAAAAACGCACAGAGGTGTTTAGTTTTCCCCGTATTGTTAATATTATGATAGGATAACATTACGTCTCATAATATATTATTGCATAGGTACGCCTGGGGTCTTTAACCCACGGCCCGTGACCTTGTCTTGATTTTCGTCCCGCAATCACTTTTTAAGTATAGCATGTAATAATATTCATATTTTGATAAAATTAGCACATTTTTTTTACAAAATACATGCTGTTACTACGAATGTGGCCTCAAAATTCAGCGTCCAATGGGCAGTAACTGTGTACTCTTAACTATACCTAACCTAAAGCGTCACACGCGCGCACGGAAGCACTCACTCACACACACACACCTATATAACATTATACAAAGTGATCCATTTCATCGGTCACATTAGTTTTCTCGAAGAGTTCAAAAACCAAGTACCACTTTGTTGCGGTTCGATTTTTAAGTCTTTGAATTTTTTTTTATCGCCATTTTTAAATTTTGATTCATACCCATATTATACAGCATTGAGTACCTATACTGTTCTCAAAACGTTAATGTCTGCAAAATTCAATCGAATAGTCTTTTATAAACTAATATGGGTAATAATAGCATAATAATATTATTTTTTAATGACTATGGGAGATATATAGCTGCTGGTAATCGCCGTGTAGAGCACATTTTTTACGCGTTTTGTGGAGCACTTTCCACTTTACTCGTCTCGGCAATTAAACTTGAAAAAAAATCGTCTAGTCATACAAATCGATCGCTCTGTATGTACTCAATAATAATAATAATAATAACGCGTGCTTTTATGTACCTATATAAAGACGAAAATCGTTTGTACGCCGCCCCGGGTCGAACAGCATTATAATATATTATTGCGATCGTATACATATTATAAGTTTAAGTACCTATCTACGTGTATATGACTATAATAATAATATAATATGGTCGTTCGTCGTATATCCCGCCGAATATTTCCTATTGGACGGAATATACCCGCGCAGTCTGCCATGACAACGCTGGAATTTATAATTGTATCCGTATAATATAATTATAGAAATAATAATACCTAATAAATATTAATCGTTATTATTATTATGATAATTATTCATCGGAAAGCTTTTTTTACTTTACAAATATAATGAAAAATAGTCGTTCGAGCGGTGGTTATGTGCGGCGCGAGGCGGTTCGTAATCGATTTAGTACAACACTTTTATTATTATAACCGTCGTCATCATCATCGTTATTGTGATTATTATTATTATTATTACTATAACACAATGGATCATAATATTATGTGCGGTTGCTGCTTTTTGTCTTTTTTCCCAACACGTCACATACTTCTGGTCTTATTATCTCGTCTTAACCGGGTGCAATGCATAATGTCATATACGATAATGACGCCATATTGTTTCCGAGCGATCTTTGCGTCGTTACCAGCTTGCTTGCCGGTGCGCAAATTTTGTCATTTTTTTACGCCATCCTTGCATTAGCCCCTGTATAAAAAACGCAAAACGCCAGTCGAGAAAATACAGAAGGATTAAAAACTGAAAGTAAAAAAAAATGAAATATCTTCGTAGCATACCTACTAACTTATATACGGAGTATATCTGTTGCCGACAGATATCTAAAATTTTAAATAATATATCGAACGCGGAACTTCTATGGTTCTTCAAAAATTAGTGACACTCTGTATAATGGTAATATTATGTGTTTTAATATACGCGATGTAGAAGGGTACTCTATATTATATACTTTACATTATACGATTAAACTCGTATATTAACGTCGTAGTTTAAATTCTGAGACTGTAGTTTTTTTTCCGGCGAGCTTATATCTTATCATTAATCCCAAAACATTAATCTCAATCATTATGTTTTGCACCTACGTACAGGTATCTCGTACCTGTGTCTAATAATATTTTCATATAAACTCGGTTCAATATTGAAAGAAAAAAATGTGATAACGCAAGGAACCCAAGGTTAGTTTTAATAAAATTAAAAACAGGGAAATAAACATTAAAAAAAAACCCACAATCGACGTTGTCATTAAAGCGTTTAATTCAATTAGAATTGGAATTATTTATTTTCATAAAGAATCGATTTTATCGCATATATGCTGTATAATATAGTGTAGTATGTGTTATTAATTAAACTTTTGTTGATTGATATAATATTATATAATATTACTTAGGTTTATTTTATTTTGTCCAGCTACATGTTATAGGTTGTGATGAAGAAAGATATAATATTTTGTCGAGTGAACTTTGAATCAATACCACTTCGCAAGGAATTGGAGGGGAGGGAGTTAGATTGATGAAAATAAAACTATACCTAAGTATGGTATATCGATCACTACTGAGAGGGGATATGACCCTCTTAATATAATATATAATTATTTTTTCGTAAGCTACGCCCCTGTATCTCTACGATATTACGATTTATTACGATTATAACACTTGCACTCTAACCTTTAAGTTTTTACGCTTCCTTACATGTAACGTGTTCATCTAGCGGAAAGATAAAATAATTAATTTCCACATACTATAGTAATAATATACGAGCTGACTTTGATATAGTTGTAATATGTAAAGAGAACATAATATAATAATAATTTATATTTTGTAAGAAAAAAAATAAAAAATAAAACATAAAATACTGCATAACTTTTACTTATTTTTAATGGGTACAAACAACATTATTAACACAAATTTAATTACATTTCATGGTATGCTTGATATTTTTTTTTTTCAAAAGTCATCGTTATAGCTTATTATTACACGTCATATTATACAGGATGGTCCATTTAAGTGTCTATACTAATTATTCATAAAAATTATAATCTTCCTTAAAGTTTCGATGAATGAAGTAAAGTCTCACAGGGCCACAGGGGTCCCTCACAAAATACTGGTTCACTATTCCACTATCCGTTCAACTAAACTTTAAATTCTTATAACTAATTAGCTACTTTTTCGAAATTCGATTTTTATGTGTCAAATTTCTTACTCCGAAAAATATTTTGTTTTAGAGTATGAAACTAAAAATGTCTATAAATGTCAATCAAAAAACTAAAAACTTCAAAAGTAATGACGGCGAAAATTGTAGCAGATTGAATTATTTTTCAAACATGTGATTTTAAAATTACATTGAATTAAGTAAAAGTAATATTTTCAAAACAGTTGAAACTTTTTAAAAATTACCGTAGACTTAAATTGGTCACCAACATCAAAAAATTATTAAAACGAATTTCCTAAAATGTATAATTATAATAATAATAACGATGTTAACAATAATAGTTTATTACAATTTTTAAATTATTCAAAATACATACGATATACTCGTATTACCATATATTATGTATTATAATTTTTTTTAAATTTTCTTTATTGGTCTTTGAGCTTTGGCAACTGTCGTCATTAGTTTTTTGTGGAGAGTTATTTGTTGCATAATGCGCGTAAAAAACAACAAAATATCAATATAACTTTTTTTGTGCACACAATTTATTGGATTAAAGGGATTTGAGATTCACACAACAAGCATATTTTTATATTATAATATGAAACAAAATGAAAAAACAAAAAAGGAGACTGTCGCTTATTATCTGACACTAATAAATAATAGTATAAATTATTGTATAACATGTATGGGACACGGATAATATTATCAATTACTCTACAATGGACACATACACACAAAAACCGTCGGGATAGAGACATCAATGACATCGATTCACTTATAATATTTGTCTAGGTGGCATCGCAACACGTGTAACATTACGATCAAACGCGGCACTCGATCTTCGGCACGTTCGATAAAATAATATATTAAACTGAATATTATGATATTATTATAATAATAATATGTATAATATTATTCATAACATCAATTAATATTTTAACTGTGCCGCGCATAATATCGTTATATCCAAACGAATGCGTTTCGAAAATGTCGTTTATTCCCAGCGAGTATCTAAGTATATGTTATCGTATTATATTATTATAATAATATATGTAATGATTTCATGAACACATCGTTCGCCGATGAATGGATTGTTAAGTGATGACACTGTAAATGGTCAGCTCTAAAAAAATATAATTATGGTAGTGTAATGTTATGTCGTAGACTTTAATTGCCGGCGATTGATAGTAATCAAAAGACATCTATCATTCGATGCCGGCGATTGGTTTAACCTTCGAAATGTCGCGTGTCTTTTTTTTAGGGTGTGCGTTCGGGTGGTTATAAGTAGCTATGATTTTCGTAACAAAAACCAGTCTTGTTAAGAATACTTTTCAAATGTATTCAGAACTCGTGTTTAAAATTTGTGTTTGAAATAAGCAGGTATATTCGAATACTGTCCTCCAAAAAGAGTTGAATAAAAATGCATTTTAAAAGTATTGTAACAAGTAGGCACTTATTTCGGGCCGAGCTCACAACAAAAAGGGCGAAGGCGGGCCCAGTTTACATAATATTTTGCCCGTCTACGTAGTACCTATACACCTATACAGGCAGGGACTCTGTAGTTGGTTGTTGCGGACAAATATTTTGTTGTCCGACCGACGGCGGTGGAAATAATAATTGTTGTTCGGAAACACAATATTATATCAGGTGCGCACGTGCTGTTTTAAACTATTTTCGTGTATTGTTTCGGGAAACGCTTGCCGCATCGTCGTTTGGTCGCTATGATGCGATTGAATAATATCGAACACAAATCGACCTCGTCGACGACGCATAGTAATAATAATAATTATGCACACGACGATGTTAAAAAATAAAAAGTGGGCAAGTGGGTTTACCGCTTTGCTGCATAGTATAGATGTCATCACCGTAATATTGATGTGTTGAATTTGAATTAAATTATGATAAACGAAATCATCAAATCGTAGGCATACGAAAAACGATTCTGAGCGAAGATCGCATTATTTCGACTGTTTAACGCGTACACGGACACAAAAAAACACATTTTAAATGATCGCTCCTCTCAGAATTTAAAAAAAAAATGGAATATTTGTTGTTCGTCGTTTGAATAGATATATAATTAAAAGAGCAATATTCAATTACGACGCGTGGACTCACGGTTAAAATAACACACATTATAATATACTATGTCATGGGAGATCGTTTTTCCTCCGAAAAATCCTCTATCTGAGTTATAATAATTATTATTTACTGCGAATATTCGTCAAACGAGATTCGCCCGTAAAAACCGGTGGCCGATAACGGGTATGGTTCGATGGCTGCAGTGGCATGTCGTTCTGATTTTTTGTTCGCAGCAATCGCGGTTTTATTATTTTTTTTTTAAACAGATTTAATAATTATTGTTCGGTAATTCTGAGTATGTTGTAATAATATAACGATGTGATATATTATAACATACGCGTAATAGTATACGGACGGCGAGTGGACTAAAGCTAACGAGTCAAAAATTATTTAAATTATACGAAACGAAAAAAACCTAAATACGCCACCGCGTCGACCCTATCGTTGTTTTTCTTTTAGTTCTGAGCCGACAACCCTCGAAGATTTTTTAGGCAGAAAGCGGCTGATAGGTGCGCACTCATTGTTAGGCTCGTTTGGTTTTTATATTTTTCATCCGCGATGTCTTCCGCCGTTATAATAGTAGGTACCTATTATTATTATAAGGTACTTATTATTATAATAATAACGCGCGGTTAAGATCAAATTTTCGGATAAGTTGTAAGTAGCCCACACATTTTTCTTTTTATTATTTTTTGTGTGAACATTTTTCCTACGCTGTTTTACCTAGTGCGTAATATAATGTAATTAAATTTAAGTAAGTGATTCAAATAAAGTTATAAAAATATACATTTGCATTGATATTTATGTATATTTTTTTTGTGTTCATCATATATATTTTACAACCTGTAAGTTAAATTTTTACAATAAGCGAAAGTGAAGTGCTGAATAATAAGTGTGGTTATATTTAGTGTTATGTGAAGAATCCGTCCATTAATAGCTCTTTATGGGATGTGTATATTTATATAGGTGTGTAAATAATAAATTATTAAACCAACAAATATTAAAGTGTATTTTTATATTCAATTTTTTATCTTTTGAATTATACGTTTTTACTTTCAATATAATATAGCGTCATTCTTTAAAACAACATTATATCTTTCAATACCGACACTAGCCAAATTTCAGATACGGTCTTGCAGCATTATATATATACAAGGTGATTCATCAAGCATGGGCGCTCCCATTTTTTCATTTAATAATAAATTTATTTAAATTCTGATTTTTGAAGTTATTAAATTTACTTTAAGACCATATTTTCAAATTATTGCGATTTTTTGGACTAGTTAAGGAATGTCTTGTGGTGGTATAAATTTCTGTTTTTTCAAATGAGAACCTCCCATTTTTACTGTAAATTATTCAGTTGAATACATTTTTATGTACCTATTTAATTCGAAATTCAAACGAGTAGTTTTCAGTTATTAAATTGCTTATACTAAGGATAATAGTCCTTAAAAATTGTATTACAAAAATATTAAATATACATATATTATGTATTATTGGATTTAGTTTTTATTATACTTAGACCATTTTTATAAATTAATAACAAATAGGTTCTAAGATTTTTAAATTTCCATATCCCCATATTTTCTACTATATCATGAACCTAGTGCTTAAATAACTCAAAAACTATACGTTCAAATTTTGGTTTTATTACTTTAAAGTTTTCAAAAAAAAAAATTCTTTTGAAAAGGGATTTCTCGTTTGAAGAAGTTTGCATCTCCTTAAGTAGTACAAAAAAATCTCAAGAATTTGAAAATATGGTCTTCCTGCGGTATATTTAAGATTTTCAAAAATCAAAATTTCAATTAATTGATTATTAAATGAAAATAATACGTTGGCGAATCACCCTGTATATAATAAATAAAATAATAGGTACCTTCTCGTTCTTGACCAATTCGTTGCCTCGTATGGAATACAACTACGTCATTCGTGACTATTATATTATTCGATATAAGCTACAAGACGCATACTCGGAGGGTCTATGAAAATATTAATTGTGCGGCTAAGGACCCCACCTCCCCCTCCCACACACAAACACACTCAGATATCTAATATACTTGCTCCGCCGCCGCGCTCAACCGCGTCTGCAGAGCGTGTCACACGTGCGCTCATTTTAACACGACGACCGCGTACCGCACAGTAATAATTCATTACGACGCTATCGCGACGTGTACGACGGCTGTCGATGTCAATATTACGATATTTAAGACAATGGAGTCGAATATTGCCGAGACTGAAATATTCAGTTCGTTTGACGTGCACACCGAAAACAAACTAATCATTATGTCGCCGAGCTCATTTGTTATAATAATAATATGACATGTATAACACGATGTATACATATAACAATAAACTATATATATATTGTATTATAAACTTGGAATGTCGATTTTTTTTTTATTTCATTGTACATGACGATACTGCCATGATGCGAAGCCAGAATAGGCCTGTAACCTAACTTATTATTATATTATGTGCACAGGATTGGCCCGGTCTCGTCGAGTATTCGAATATTTGTGTTTAATTTTTTAGTATTTCAAAATATACTTCTCAAATACTTTTTGACAAGTGTGTTTTAAAAATACTTTTCTTTGTATTTTATCCCGGATTACTAAATACTTTTTTTTTCTTTTTACCCCTTATATTTCGGCGACCAATAATTTTTTTTGTGTTTTAATATTTTGAAAATTGTTCTCAAGATAATATCTTACAATGCTTCTAAGAATTTATAAGATTTCATTAAATACGCAGATGAAACAATAGCTGGACCTGATTAAAATTTAATAGATATGTGACATCTAAAATTCTTGAACCAATTAAAAAATGTATTCTTTAGTTATTTCATTTAAATATTTATTAATAATTCTAAGTATACATTCGTGAATCGTGATAAATGTACAATTAATGTTTTAATATATACAAAAAAAGTACTTGTTGAGAATTTTGAATACTTTTAATTTTTAAAATGTAATTGTATTGCTATTCAAATACTTTTGAAAGGTATTCTTACAAGACTATACCTAAGGGTAGCCCATCGTGTTTTCCCCGTCGTTTGATCTATTGTTTCCGTGTCTAATGCAAGTGAAAACAGTAAATCACGTTATGCCACCCTGTATATACATACTTATTATGTATATCTACTATATATTTATTCTGTCCTAACTCGACATTATAACGTCCAAGCAGTTTGGCATTTAAACGTATATAGGTATATATAATACCTATATAATATACGTAAATAATAATAATAATAATAACAACGTATAATATACGTGCACCATTACATTTCCTCTCTCCCTCCCTCTATCATTCGTACCATATGATATTAAAACGTATTGTATTCGTATATTACATTATGTGTCTCATAATGGCTATAATATAATAATATTATAATATTATCCGATGTACGAAATAACTCGTTTGATGTCGTTGCAGTTAAAAAGTGAAAAAAAAAATCGTTTATTTAATGCAAAATCAACACCGATAAATATAATAATATAATTGCCCAACGGAGACGTACTCGTTTAATAAATAAACGCACCGTGCGATAATATTGTGGTAATAAGCAAATCGCGGGCTTAAAAATGTTTACTTTACGATGTATAGAAAAATACGATACTTGCATCGGCCACCGAACAAACAACAACAACGCGACCGTAAACATTCAAACTTAAAATAAATCGGTTGAGGTATCTACACTGTGTTATAATAAATAAATACTTTATGTCAGTGATCGGGCAGATATCTGTTGTTTTATTAATTACAAAAGTCTGTTCTTAAATATTGTTACCACATTATAAAGAAAATGTTTTTATCTTATCAATTAAAAAATGTCAGTATACAAATCCAATTGTTTATTATTTCTTTCATATTTTAATAATTACATATTATCTACCTAGTTTACCTATTTAACACATGATAAGTTTTAACTTTTATTATTTCAAAATATATAATATATAAGCTTAACGAGCTGGTCCTAAATATATTTTTATTTTAAAAATCCGAGCACCCTAGGGTAGGTATTGTACCTATACCAATCGTACATATTTTATGCGAGTGTATAATATTATACAAACCTATTTTGTGATGTTTAATTTCCAATATTATAAATATTTGTTATTTTGAAGAAAAATTACCACACGTTAATCCCCTAAATGAATGATGGAGTCATCAACGAATGGCCAATCACGCGAAATGTATTAATTGATTATCAAACAAAATACGATTAATATACATTTGTACAAACATTAATACTGGTAATAGATACATTACATTGATTAAGACCACTCCTAAACCAGGTATATTTATTTACAATAATAATTATAATATACAACTGTTCCGATATGCATTGCCGGAGATTGTGTATGAAGTAATCAGTATTAATATCCACATTACACAGACCACACTTTTATTATATTATTATTAAGATCATCTTGACATTGACCTTTCGATTGATCCTTCACAGTCGTATACTTTTTTTCATTTTAATTAAATTACTTATCATTCGAGTATTGGCGCGTGAACCTAAATTTAATTATTACCTAATGGCTAATATTATATTGCTGAAAAACGAATAATAATAATTTAAATAAGGTACACGAAGTAGGTATATTATGCTTTACGTTTTTTTACACGTGTTGGTTAAATAACAGCAAATTTACATTATGTTTATCCGTCGATTTCCGGCAAACTTGATAATAACAAATTACATTTTTGACTTGCAAAAATGTTATAGTATTCTAATTTATAATATAATTACGACTTATCTCAAAGACTCGCAATATATTTTTCTAAATTACAAATTGTATCAACTAGTTTAGTATTTCATATTGGTATTTAGCTAAAATGTTCGAGAAAAAATTTAATTTGTCTTAACAACTATAAACCCATTGATTAATTTAAAGTTTATTAAACGTGAATTAATATCATTAATCGCATAATCTATTATAATTATTATATAATAATAATTGTCTAATTGTCCAAAATTATAAGTAGCTAGGCAATTAACAACGAAAAAATGAATTTATAAAACTAATGGGATATGTTTATCAACATTTAAATATAATGAAATGATAATATGTGTTATTAGTTATTCATTATTAATCAGCTGAGTCTCTTCCAAACAGCCTCTAAACTTTGAAAACCAACCAATTAGTCGACTGAGCCCCATGCAACATCGAGACACTGCACGTAAGCTGCATATTATATTATACTTTATAATAATAATTATAAATGATTTTTGATTGAGCGCATTAGATTTAAAAGTAAATTTAATTCGATGATTTTGTTTTTCAAATATTTCAACCAGACTTATTGTAGCTGGTGTAATATTATTTCGTTTTCGGGTTTAAGTATGACGTTTTGTATATTTTTTTTTGGGGGGGAATTTTACATTTTACATTAGTTTACTGCATGGATTTAACAGTCATGTTTTTACGGGGGAATATAATAATATAACGAGCGGGTTCAAAACGAGATGGAACTATAAAAATGCACTCACGATGCGCCATAGGGGCCGACATGAGGCCAAGTTAACTTCGACCAACAAACCTGTCTCTGTGTATGTGTGTTGGTAACCGGTTTTTATTTGCATTCTAGCAATCCATATAATTTATTTGAATCTGTGTGGTTTGACAATCCGGTGTGAATGCAATTATGAGATAATATGGAAAATTTGTTTAAAAAAAATTTTAGGTTATTTCAATGTAGTTGTATATTAAATTTTTCAATAAACGAATATTCCAAAAAAATCGTAAATCATTATAGTGAATTTACAAATTAGAATAATTATCTCGATTGCACCCACTATAATAGGTATATCATAATAATTTATAACCATATGGGTACCTGGGTAACCTTTATATTACATTTAAATGTTTTATCATAATGCATAACAATATACCTATAATGGCTACTTAATATTATTACAAAATATTATTAAAGGATAATGTACGTACACTTAAAATCATTGGTAAGTGTGACAATTCGTAGACAATTTTTATAAACTTCACATCATCCGTAACCAAATTACATAATATATTATATTTAATTAATAAATAAATATTTTAATTGTGCTGATTTTCATACTAAATAATACAAATAAATATATTTCAAATTTGATTTGAAGAACAACCAAATTCAGATGTCGTAATTCCTTAATATTATTATTACATGTCATGTGCATTTTTAATAAATCTATATTTATATTGATTTATCTGCTTAACATTACTTTAGATATAATTAACAGCTGAAATTACGCGTACTTATTTAAATTATAATGATGATTGATGTGCAATAAATAAATTTCTATAATATTTGCTGTATCAAAAATTAATTGGTTCTCAAATTTTTTTTTAAATTTCTTGATTAATTGAAATGTTTTATTACACTGAGTATTTTTAAAATATTACTAATTTACAAGTTTCTAAGGTAGACTATGTTATTCATAGAAAATATCGTATTTTACAATTAGATGGTTTTGACAAGAGATATACAGTTTAAAATAATTACAGTTGTGACAGGCACCATTAAATCTAGGAGGAAGTACCTAAAGTATCGACTTTTTAATGTGTGAACATTTTATTTTGTTGAAGTAGTTCCAGTTATAATCACTCCTATGAGGATGTTTTTATTCAACGTAAATTAGAAAAAAATCGTATTATTTTATTATTTTAATCTTATATTTCGATAACAATTTGACTAAACTTAAACCGGATATAAGTTGTATACGAAGAGTCCCATTAGTCGAAACCGTGTTTAATGTCGTCAGTTTATCCGACTGAACAGGACTGAATATAATATTATAATAAACCTACATATGACGTTAGAAATGATATTATGTCGCAACTCGTTTGAAATGGAAATTTTATTTATGTTTCGTAGATACTATTAATCGACGTCATTACAACACGATTTACAGTCCAGTTTTCTTGAATAAAATAATGAGTGAATTTTTTTTTATTTACAAATCCCTGCCTATTTTACTCTCAAATTGGAATACAAATAGTTAAAGTTTATATTCCCACTGTAAGTAGGTACTGCGGTTATCGACAGGTATAATACGAAATAATTAAAAGAGAAAGTCGCGAGAAGTATCAGATTATAAATAATTTATAGTATACCATGATGTATTATAATATACATATTAGGTAATAAAGTAAATAATACTGTATAATATGTACATTTTGGATTTATGTTTTTAATTTTTTAAAACGCGTATAATAAAGTATGAGAGAACTCAGAGACCGGTGTATAAATATAATAAACAGTACCTATGTGTTTATTTTCACGTTTATGATAAATTAATCTATATACTGACAATTTGCACAATAATTATTATTACACAACTGAACCAAAACATAATAATAATAAAAAATAAATAAATATTTAACACGTTGATGAGATTTTATTTACCACCAGTGATACACCTAAAAAACGGATTTCAACTATTATTGTATTCAGATAATGGCGTACCCAGGATCTTTAAATGAGAGAGGGAGGGGGGAGATAAACAAAGTAAATCATAATTTGATATCTCAACAAACTAGTTTTAATAAAAAGTCGTAGGTGCTGTTTTATAATACAAATGTCAGGTGTCATACGATAAATTATAAATTTTTATTTTTTCTATAACTTCAGAATACATTATTTTTGGTATTTTATTGCTTGCACCAGTCATTTAATTGCATTCTTTTGCGTGCCTTTTTGGAAAATTTTTTAATTATTGTATTGTACGGCCATAATTTGGGTACGCTCTAGATAACAATCGCATCATATTTGTTACTACTTACTACGTCCATACCGATAAAAAAAAATTATACTGTTACCTTATACTAGGTCGTTATTAGCCGTTACCGTAATAACATCTACCTACTATATGATAATTGATAATACGCAAAATGTTTCCGTTTTCGGAAATATCATGGTTTGGTACTTTGCCTTTTATCATGTAAGATTTATACCATAACACGGTTAATGGGGTTGAGGAAAGGGGGCTGAAGTCCCCTTAGCCCCCCTCCCCTTCCCCTGCATGGTGTGCCGCTGTATTCAGGCATTTATAGTAATCGTTATATTCGTAATAACTGTAATAACTGTTGTAATAATATTGACAAAATCTGATACCTTATGACAATTTAATAAACTCATTAATACTATATTATAGTAGGTACAAACACTAATAATAATAATTTATTGTCGAGATAAGTCTCTATATTCGGACTATTGTGAGTCTTCTGGTGGTTTGCCCGACCACCAGACGGACGTAGACCGTCAGTAAATACGGTCGTACAACAATAATAATATTTGCGATAAGAGAGTCGATAGCCATAAAATACCTGTACGTACCTATTAGACATATTAATAGCAAATAATAATAATATAATAAACGCAAATTGCCGCTGCCAATGTCCGCGTCCGTCGTTGATTTCAGACTTCAGTGCTGGTCGGGCGGTCGACGATAGAATATTATCGTCATTTTGTTATACCTACTATACCGTGTAACCTGTAGTTCGCGGCGTTTTACGAAATTCGCAAACGATAGTAATATTATTGTCGAGCTTTCGTCGGGCGAAAAGACGGTGTTGAAAAACGAACCACCGAAAAGAACGACGACAATAACGACAAAATATCGATTATCTTATTATTATTGAAACGATCGAAAAAAAAGGATAAAAAATGCGCAAACTCCGAGACTCGGCGACCTCGGGCCTTTGTTGTTGCGTCACGATACGCGCTTTCTCGCCCTCCTCGTGCGACGATTGCGTCGAAACGGCGGGCCGCGTGCACGGTTGTTATTCCGTTTCCGACGAACGGACGGAAACCCTCACCGAAATCCC
Organism: Neotoxoptera formosana; assembly: GCA_022818045.1. NCBI lineage: Eukaryota > Metazoa > Arthropoda > Insecta > Hemiptera > Aphididae > Neotoxoptera > Neotoxoptera formosana. The sequence continues at coordinate 521,756 of CM040634.1, forward strand.
ACTACAATCCGAACAACGACCAACCGATTTTTTTTCTTTGTTGCAGAGCCTTAACGGAAGACTGTTGTTCGCCATTATAGCTTCGGCTTTTGGTTCGGCATTTCAACATGGGTACAACACTGGCGTGGTGAACGCCCCTCAAGCGGTAAGTACTCAACAGGATATTACAATAATATAATTATAATATATATTATCTAGCTAGGTATTATGACCTGGGCCGGCCTTAGGGTTTTTGCCGCCCTGTGCAAATATAATTTACGCCAGTAACCTTGTATGCAATAGTGTGTTTTTTGGGGAGGAGGGGGGAAGATAGGATGGAAAAGTTGCCGCCCTTAAATCCAACTCTAGTGCAGCCCTCAGCTGCCTGTTTCGCTACCGCATTGGGTTGTACCTGACTAGGACCACTGATTTAGCTAGATCTCGCGTGTGTACCGGCAGACGCATAGGACAACTCATATTATATACCCATCTACTACATCTGAAGTGGTACCTTTGAGATATTAAAGCTCAACAAATAAAAATACATTTTCTCAGGCAACAACTTGAATACACATTATTTTATTTCAAACAAAAATTGTATCACACATTTAAATTTATAACAGTTCGTGGTTTTTATACACAATGTCCGTATTTGTACAAATTATAAAACTTACTCGTTGGCCACATAAATTTGATATACGGGCCACTCGCGGCCCTGTACGTGTATAGTAGCATAATTACACGTGGCGATCTCAAGAACCTCGGGTTGAGAGGCAACAAGTGGCACACCATTATTCCCCGTCGCGGACAGGCATGGCAGGGCAGGTCGGAGTCCTCCAAACATATCGTCCATTTCGTAGCCGGGCTTTCGGGTGGTCCGCACTATGTCCCGACTCTATCTTGACATTATCCGAGTATGTCGCCTTTCAAATATACCATTTTCCGTACACACACGCACACTCGCACATCATCGAACGTATATAATATTATATATTCGTATAATATTATAGTGGTGGCCGCACGTATGTGAACGCTCCTCGATGATGGTAATTTTTATATTCCACCCCGGTGGAGTATGCGAGTGGAGGCAAGAATATAAATTCCAAAAAGCCGACGGCTGCAAACGGTCTTGTTCTTAAAAAAAAAATAAAAAATAATAGGGTCTGGATTTCTGGCTCCGTCTAGTCGTATCGTTTTATACAACCCGTACACCGACCGTACAATAGTATCTAAAATTATTATTACAGTAAATCATTTAGCTGTCTGCGCTCGTATACTCCACGTCCTATTACCCGTGTAGCTAAGGGGTTGATCTTGTTGACGGGCACAATCGGTTTTTCGAGTAGTTTTACTCGTTACCCGATTCCGGTTTGGCGGGTAGGTAAATAATATACGACCGACGGTACCCGCCATCGTCGTAGGCATATAATATAATACGCACCGTCGGCATTCCGACGTGGGTACGATACCGGTGCGGTAAGCACCTCGCCCATACTTACACACACACACACACGTGAGATTTTATTACGAGTAACATAATATATTATTAATGCCCAACGGTTGCGTAAGACGCTACGCGATGGTTTTTTATATTATATATTATAATCCGTTCGGTAGGGCGGGGATCGAAAATATTTCCAAAAAAAAAAATACCTAAGCACCGTGCGTAGTCATAAGATTCGGATATTCCCGACCCGAGACACGTTTCGTCTACCTGCATTCCTCCGATAATACCACAATATAATAGGTTTATTATTATAAAAAAAATATACGACATTGTTACACCGAGATGTACAAGTCGTCGCAAGGGGTTGGTTTTTTTTTTTCAAAACGACGACGAGGCATTGATTGTCGTCTTGGATTTTTTATCGGTAAGTTTTCATCGTTTTTTTTATTTTAACCCGAATTCGGTATAACATGGTCTCGGATTTAAATAATATTATTACGTGTGTTGGTTAATACAATCATATTACGCGGCGTCACGTACTCATGTACGTAGAACACGTAAAATGTCTGAACTTCATATTGTTATAACGATACGCAAATATTATAGTTGCCGAACGTTGAACCAACACAATCTTATTATCCGTACAGGCATTTTAAGTTTAGATAAGCTGAGCTGCGTGAGGGATTTCCCACGAATTACGGCTCACCTAAATGTTTATAATAATAATAATTATTAATCGAGACGATATTATATTATTGTCCAAACAGACGATTGACATTTTCCCAGTACGAATTTCCCAAACAATACACGGATCATCGTCGTAGAGTATAATATGTAGGCACTTAAGAGGATGTCAGCGCACTGTTTGTTATCTTTTTCCGGTCACACGCGCAACGTAGACGGAAAACATTCACGAAAAATGATTTTTTCGATGTTTATGACTAATCTCAAACAGAAAAATTACCCATTAAAAAAAGTATTAATAATAATAATTTTGAGGATATGACTACGTCATATGTGTATTTGTATAAATATTGTCACTAAACAATTATTTGTGTAAATATTGTCACTAAACAATTATTTAAAAATCATATTTTACAATTTTTTATTTTTATTTTGAAAGTAGAATACGAAGTCGGATATTAATAAAAATATAAAACTAATATAACTGTCGTACTCTCGAAAATATTTTCCTCTAAAATTTTTGTAATAGGTAATTTTTACTCTTAACGTTACTAAAAAAAAAAAAAAAACGATTTTACGCGAAAGCATTTTATCTGTGTTGCGAGTGTGTGTGTATGTCTTACAGAGAAAACAAATATTGCGTTGACATCATCTCATAAGAGTAGGTAAAATCGATAAAACGTTATGCGTATAGGCCGCGGGTGGTACGCGACACCTCAAACGGCACGAAAAATGCATTTATCAAAAACTCGAAAGTCACCGAAGTATTTTGAGTGTTAAATGTAACTGACTCGTATGCGGCGTCTTATAATATTATTATTATTATATTATTATATATAATAGTGGCGGCTGGTACGGACGATAACGGACACACGCGCTTTCGAACCGCTCGATGGGTGCGCGCGCGCGAGGTTCACCTTCAATATTATCGATTTCGAGACGCTTAAATTATACATGTACATATTTTTTCGTTTCTACGTTTCACGATAAATTAATCGTGTTGTCTCTCCTCCAAAAAATATATATTCAAAATAAATCCCAAAACTAACTCTTTTACGGCCTACGACACACACACACACACACACACACACACACACACACACACACACACACACACACACACACACACAGACCGGACTAAGGAATGTATGATATATCATGTAGGCATATCTGTCTAGGCTGTAAAACGCGTTTTGGATACTTACATGATATTTTATATTATACGCTTATATCGTGGAAAATAAAATTAAAAACTAAATCCCAGAGCCTAAGAGTTTTTTTGTGAGCACCTCCTGTGATGTAGTGTCGGCATCCTGCAACGACTGCTGCAGCTGCAGAGCGGGACAACATGTTTCCATAGCTGATATAAATCTCGTTTTAATTTTCGACGCAGAGGAGAGCTTGGGTTTATTAAATTCGTTTTTTCGAAGCCACCGCGTCTTCGGAACGTATTCCCGCGTTCGTTGTGTAGAGTTTCAAAATATATTTTTTATGTTTCTCTCTCTCTGTCTCTCTGGGTTCTAATGCACTACGAGCACGAGAATTATTAGTAGTGGCGGCGGCGTTGTGCACGCAACGCATTGCGATATAAATTACATTATATTCCCAAACGGGAAACGAAAACTAGAAAACGAGGTAATTTGATATTTTGTCTACGACCATATACTGTAATAATGTTTTACAGATTATTATCCCGAGTTTGTTTTTTTTTTTAATTAGCCGCTCTCGTTCCGCTTTATTGTCATATAGATAATATTATAATCACATAATTAGGTCCTATCCAGCGCAAAAATTCGAATTCGTACTTTTAACACGTACTTTGTCTTGTCGAATATCATTGACTTTGTGCGTAAGCGTACGCACGTGATATGTCGAACGGTTCGTTTTTTTTTAAATTTTTAAGTGGCTCCACAAATGTTAATATACATTGCACCGTTTTACGAGCGAGCACAACAAAAATGATCACAGACTTTTTGGCTTTAATAGACCAGGTGATCCATTTAAGTGTCTGCACTGGTATTATTTAGAAAAGTGTTAACCTTTTTGAAAATATTTTTTCATACAATTTTATGTCATTTCAAAACAACATTTCTGAAAAAAGAAAAATTTTTTTTCTATTATTTATCGTCATAATTTTTACTTTTTTAATGAGACCATACGTTTTTAATTTCATATTACGAAACAGAATATTATTTGGAATATTTTAATCTATAAAAATCAAATTTAATAATAACTGCCTCGGTGATGTGGGACATTAACTACAAGAATCTTACCTTAATTATTACAATTGAGTAATCGTTTTACAATATTATAACTTAGAGTAATGAAATAAAAAAAGGAAAACAATGAACATATAGATAGATAAGTATATAAATACAATTCTAAATGTTTGTATGTAGTTCAGTATATTTTAGAAATTTGACTATACTAGGGGCACTGGAGCTTAGATTTTCTGATAAATGATGTGTCAATAATTAATACAACTTCTGACGTTTTAGTTCGTACTTCCTGCATTCGGTTTAAATGTGTTTAATCGCCAGAGGATGATTTTAAGTTGGTATATTGGAGAATCTTCTTTGTAGTTTTGAAATCACGTAAAATTATGTAAATAAATATTTTCAAAAAAGCTGAAACATTTCGAAATAATGAGTGTAGACACGTCTTACACGGATCACCCTGTATAATACCATCTCGGCGCCACTGAGATTGGTTTTTTGTTTTTTCGAAAAAAAGGAAATTCATTCGACCGGTAGAAACGCCGTGCTAATAATGTAGAATCGACGCCCCGCCACGGTCGCCTAATACGCAGTAATCCTCTGAAAATCCCTCAGCCAGTTAATTGACGTGTCCCGCTACAGAGTTTTTTGTTGGGCTTAAAAGTTGTGCGTTAGCCGTTATTACCGTAGTATCACGCTTACGAAAAATAATCAGAGTGGTCCCAAACGACGTCGGTCCGAGAATTAGGGCATGCTGTCGAGGGGTGACAGATCTCCGCGGGGTTGAAAAAATGTTGGTTTACTTTTTTATTCGAACAAAAACCGAGCATATTGTGTCCTCTGTCCACTCGCGGGCGAAAATAACGGATTGAAATTCCGGATGATCGATATAAAACGCAAATCTCACTGATTTTTCACGGTTTATAATAATCCGTCACCGCGCCAAAACGTGCTGAATACTACCTACATTGTTGAGCACCCGCAAAATATTACGTGTAGAATTATGTATTTTTTTTACTATATATTATTACGCAGTGTGTGATTTTTCCATATATTATATTATATCGTTACAGCTGATCGAAAAATGGATAAGCGGTGTGATAAGCGAAAGGAACGGCGGCAATCCAGCGGACAAAACGCAAGTGACATTGATATGGGCTGTTGCGGTGGCGATATTCTGTTTCGGCGGCATGATCGGCGGTTTGAGTACCGGCTTCGTGGCCGAGAAGTTTGGTCGCAAGGGCGGTTTGCTAGTGTCTAACGCACTGGTCGTCGTGTCGGCTGCACTCCAAGGTAAGCCTGCCAAATCCATCGATGTAGTCTATGCGTCGTGTATTTATACTATACGTATTACGTCTATCTCTCTCTCTCTGTATCCTTAAATTGGTTTGCAACAATAATTATTATCCACTCCTCCCCGTTACTTTCCTTTCTCTTTGTTTCTTCGTAAGAACATTACACCCTCGGTCTTTCATTAATTGTCGCGTACACTCCAACCGTAGTCTTCCCCTATAATTATAATAACTATTAGTAATAATAAATTTATTACTTTCTACGCGCCCTTCTATAATTAGTCCCGGCAACCCGCCGTGTATCAATACGTATGTCCACAATCCATTAATTTCTTCTTTTTTTGATACTGTTCCATATTTCGCTGCTATACAGCATTATAGCTCCATACGCAGGTTTTCTTGGTGTGTATACTGATATTTCTTGAAGTAAAATTATTATTCTGGTTAAATACTATTTTAGCTTGGCATATTCGTTTTATTATTTTCATTTTACTTCTACAGTATTCACTTATAAGTTATACTTCCCAAGTATGCGAACTCTTGTCCTAGTATGATTGTTCCTGCTACATATAAGGACATATGGACATATTATACATTTGTGGATATATTTTGTGATGGAGTTTAAGACGTTTCAACATTTTATTTCTACTAGAAATTCTATTATGTAAATAAAATAGTATTTTTTTATACCATTTCTGAAAGCCAATAAATTCTTCCCGTTAAAAACCAATATAATACACACACACACACACACACACACACACATATAATATACGATAAACGTATGCATTATACGTCTGTCGTTAGATGATTAAACATTAAGCATAGTACACACATACTGGTCCATCAGGCCTATATGCTCGTCTACAACTACAACACGCTGTAATAAGCTACATCGTTCTCAACCAATGAATAAAACATCTACATTAGTTCACTGTTTTAATCTGATGGTAATTTATTCAAATACAATTTCTAATTTCTCTACTACTTGAAATGTCGTATATATTATATCGTGTCCCGCCAAATCCCGTGCCGTCCGTGCACCAAAGTCAGGGTCGACCGGTGTCATAATACGTAGGCAGCTGTAGGCACGTGTGTTGTATCCAACCACGAAAACGTCAATAAAATGTCATACGGTTTACCACCCAAGCTTTCAGTCAGGAGTCGCAGTCGAAACGAACTGATTATTATTTTAAACGTTTGAAAAAAATAATACTTGTACTTTATTTCCACCGAAAACCTCCACTAACCGTAGGCTATGGAGCTTCGAGTGACTTTTGACTTTTGTTTTCTTAAATTAATCGTTTTAATTAATTATTATACACATTAACCTTACATTTATTATCGGGACAAACTTGAGTAAATACAGTTAAATAAGAGATGTTGGGTGTAGGTGCATTTGAAAAAGTATTCTTTTTAAACTCATACATCATGGATACTTTGCACACACTACAGAGTTCAATTTTTTTATTGCGACTAACTTATATGTTGACACTTTTCAAAAATTTGTCACCTGGAAGTCTTACCCCTGACAATAGTGTGCAAAACAATTTCGATTTGGTGCAGAAATGATAGGCGAATTTATACTAATAGAAGTGTAATAAAAAAAATTTACTATAGACTAACTCACTTTATTAACTTTTTAATACTTCCAGGTATTATATCATATAATATTATTTATATTAAAAATGAGTATACCTATCAAAATTTCAAAAATTACAAAATTAATTTCAACGGACCCCTAAAATAGCTGGGCCCCTGTACTCTAAGTCCAACTACCTCATTGTGGGGTCACTGACTGTGACACTATAAATTGTCAAACTTTAACTTAAAAAGAAAATTCGATTCTCGTAACGACGAAGCGTTATTTATACGACGATTAACAACAGCTCGTCAATCGCACGTACACATATAATATTATTATTATTATGATTATTATGATTATTATGATTATTATGTAGTCGATAGTGTACAACGTAATATTATATTATACTTAATGTAACATCGCAAGTCGACCAATTGATGTTAATTAGGTCGGTTTGCTGTGGGATTTCCAACTGTCTCTGTATGAAATACTTTTTCTTCTTACTCCATAATAAACGCAAAATGAAGTCTAAGAAATTGATTATATTTAATAACCGATCGTTTACATTTATTTTTTATTATTCCAAACGTCACTTGCTATATCATTACTGTAATAAATTACGATTGTCGTACGGAATTTTATTTGTTTTCATTTAACAAATATGGTTACAAAAAAATACGTTCTGTCGCAACTGCAAAAATATAACAATATAATGTTGGAGGAGGTGGGCCTTTTTTTTAATATGCACATTTTATTATTTTCCCCGTAATTGTTTGTGTTTTTGAAAACCGAAAAAGTTTTAAAATAGGTATCGTAATACACTAATACCTGCAATATATTATGCCATGCATATTACTATGTACCTACATTATAAACTTCCATTATGTTTTTGCCAATATTAGCTTATGCATTTGTATTGAATTAAATTATTACTATTTTTTTTGAAACTTAAAAAAAAAAATCTCCAGCTGTATAATATTATGCTCAAACCAACAAGTACGACACGACCATAACCACGCGTTATTATCTAAATATTTTATCGTTTTTTTTCTTTTGAAATATTGCAGTACGTATTGTTGCAACGTCTTGTCGACTGCAATATTGGTAGAATTCACAGTGTTCACGCGCATAATATACCTAGGTAGTCGAATAGTCGACGATTTAATTTTCTTACGTCTATATCAAAATTTCCTCTTGGCACCGCAGGGTATTTCCTAATTATACGGAGATGATAATTGAGTTTTAGTGTATATTATTTATACTTATATTTTTAAATTTGTTATTGCTGATGGCGTAGCAACCATACCAAACCGGTATCAAAATTAAAAATAGATTGAACATTACAATATTGCAAAACAATTACCTATACTCACAATATCGAAAATTGTGTGGCAAGCTCAATTCAAGTTCATGGCACCTGATTGGGAGCCTCTGGTAGTCTGGTCTACATCATACATACGTATTTACAAAATTACGTGATCTATACGATAGTTTAAAAATATTATCTGAAATTGAAATAAAAAAAAAAATAACAAACGTCGCTCATGAATTATTTATTTGTATCGGCGTACAGCACGTAAACACTATTATGAATTATTTTGTTCTGTGCGTTTTTTACGTATTCGAATAACACACCGCACGTTTTATGCATTCGGAAGAGTTCTGGATTATGATTATTATTATTATTAAGACATACTTTGATATTTCTGCGCGTTTCATACCGAATAGTTTTTTGAAATTAATGTTCGCAAACCGTCTGGCAACGCAGTAGACGGGACCAGTGAACTATATTTTCATTGTGAGAAATGCGATACACGTGTGTTCGTCGTCTTCGTCGTTTTGTGTGCATTTGAAAACACATTAGTATAATTTATAAGGAGAAAAAAATTATTCCACGTGTTTGTACACCGTTTAAAAAAAAAAAAAATATTTCAGTAATGTTTTCATAATCTATTCTCGAACCATGTCTATTCTATCGATCTCAGTAGCCGAGAAGAAGCTTTCTACTTTCGTAATATTTTTATACACCAACACGTTCCTTTTTTCTATTTTTTTCCCCGCAGACTGGGAGATAGTCCTCGAGCTTTTCAAGTCCAACGTCGTAGTGTCTATAATAATATGTGTATGTGAGTGTTTTTGGTTACGATTCGCGTATTCAATATTTTCATAATCTATTCGAACCAGGACGTCTATTCCATCGTTTTCGGTATCTACAAAAAGAAGCTTTCTACTTTCGTTACATTATGGTCTTATACACCAACACTTTCATTTTTTCTATTTATTTTTCTGCGGGGAGGGAGAGGGTCCTCGAGCCTCTCAAGTGGTTCAGCTCGGTAGCGTCTACGTCTGCGGTACCAACACAATAGCCGATCAATTTCGATTCACTCGACTTCGATTCGCACGCGCATTTAATATATTATTATGCTCGCACGGTAGGCACCTATACCCACTATCAGATCCTGCAAATAACCTGTCGGCGCAATAATATTTTATGTGCAGTAGTACCCACAGAAAGCACAGGCACGCGTTTGTTTGTGTTTGTTTCGTGCGAACGTTCGCGTATGCGAATAATGTGCTTTCACCGGTCGCGTTGACCGTTTGCCAACGTTTTTCGCCATTTAAGGCGCGGTGCCCTTTTGATTGCATCTGCAAGGAAACGCGCGCGCGGTCGAAGTCTTTAAGTGTTTTTTTATTCAAATTTTATCAAATATAAATCGATACATTTCCACGTCGTCATCGTATATTCTACCGCGGTGCGAGTCGTAATAATATGACTATTTGAACGGGTGCAACGCGTTTATTCTGCAGCCATCGGTTATTATTTTATACGAAATAAATTTAATTAACCAGCGCACAATTATTATAACGCGATATACCTACACTATATATAAGTGTACGTGGAAAGATTGTTTGTTCGATTTGAATTGAACGCACCGCAATGATTAAATAGTAAATTATTTCAAAACCCGTACAAGTTCATATTATTGTGCTGTCGATGTATACCTGATATCGTTACGTATTTTACTTATTCTGTCATTGGTGATTTTCTATTTGAGTTAAAGGTGAAGTTCAACGACCACGCATATATTTCTTTTTAACGAATATATATATAGATGAAATCTAAATTTATACACATAATATTATATAATAGGTATGGCAGTAAAATGTAAGACATTATATTATGTGTACCTACCTTTATAATTAACTAATTTAATTACAATATGAGCTAAGCCCAGTTACGCAGAAGTATTTCAATAACTAATTTATGATTAATAACATAATATATATAACAACAAATGGGTACACAAAAAAAAAAAAAATACTAAAAAGATGATAAATCACTATTTGCCATACACATCATTCTAATGATTGGCTGGTTCCCAAAATAATTTGTGTTGAATTTACGTATAAAAAATGGATACACGTGACGGACAGAAGTTGCAGGAACTCTTTAGTCAATCTCAGGAAGCAAAACAGGAGATTCGATGTCAATATAAATTAGTTGATTAAGAAAATTTAAATTGGTAACTAGCCTTCTGTCAACTATAATGTGTTTAAATCGATCTTGATCATAACTGCATGGATTATAATCATGTTTTGGTTGGTCAATATTTAAAATAAACGCTGCTTTGTTTAGGAATTTGCGTTGTACCCAAATAATATTATTTTATATCATGTTTGTATTATAATAGTCGACAGACCTAAATTAATTTTGATTTAAATGTTTTCTGTTAAGGCGTTTCAAAGATGTACTCATCGTACGAGCTAATCATTGTCGGACGGTTTATCATCGGTATCAACTCGGGACTTAACGCTGGATTGACTCCAATGTACCTGGCCGAGATATCTCCCATCAATTTACGTGGATCCGTAAGTTTAATATTTTCGCGAACAGCGCTTGGAATTTCGTATGTACATGTCTTATAAATGTATATAATATATATATATATATAATATAATATATGTACGTATAATAATTTATTGTTGATAACTCGACGGCTATATATTATTATGTATATTAAAAGATTTTTTTTTCGGATGGTCTATACAGGTTGGAACCGTTTACCAACTGGTCGTTACCATTTCGATATTGATTTCCCAAATATTGGGTTTGGACTACATTTTGGGTACGGCTGAGCGGTGGCCCATACTGTTGGCCTTAATCATCGTGCCGGGCATATTCATGTTCCTCACGTTGCCCTTCTGTCCGGAATCGCCAAAGTACACGCTGATCAACAAGAAGAAAGACATCGAAGCCGAAAGAGGTATAATAATATATACCTACAATGCTCTGCGACTACCTGCCTAATATACTTTTTGAAAGTATTCGAATACTTTTTTAAGCTTAATTTTATCATATTGTGCGATCAATATATCCGGTACATGATAGAATAATAATTGTATAGCGAATTCGCCGAAGTGTTACCATTGAAAACAGTGACACGCTGATTAGGGGACTTGAGTAACGGACAACCGTTTATCAAGTACCCTCTCCTACCAGAAATTTGAAGATTTTTAAAACTGTGATATAATAATAACTTTACAAGACCTCTGAAAACTTGATTATTATTATTAACCTACTGTAAATTACTTTGTCTTAAATACATTTTAACGTTTCGTGCAGGACTACAGTGGCTGAGAGGAACGATCGAAGTGCACGATGAGATGGACGAGATGAGAGCCGAAAACGAAGCGATGAAGGTCATCCCACGCGTAACTCTCCGTGAGATGCTGACGAACCCGATGTTGAAAACTCCTCTGGGCATATCTGTGATGATCATGTTGTGCCAACAATTGTCTGGTATCAACGCCGTAAGTATAATATATATACCCATAACGGGTATAACTGTAATATAATGTCATGTAGGTAAAAAATACGTCTTTTTCATAAAAAATATATTATTCATTTGGAGTTCGAGCGAAATTTATGTCTAGACACGCGTGTAACGTTTTTTTTTTTACATATTTTGTTCGTGTCTTTTACAAAAATTTGTCTGAAAGAGTTTGGTTTCGACATTCGACGAGTGGTTATTATGCAGCAACTGTGCTAATACGACAATCTACTATAATACTGTCGCTTCAGATATACAATTATCGACCAATCGTCGAAAGAATTTTTATTTTATTATTTATACATTATACAACACTTGGGCGCATCATAATTTGATGTGATTCGGACACTATGTCCGTAGGTATACCTGAACTCCATCATAATAACTTTTTATTTTTTCCAGGTCATGTTCTTCTCCACGAAAATCTTCAATATGGCCGGTATGACCGATGACTCAGCCAAGTACGCCACGCTCGGCATGGGTGCACTCAACGTGCTAATGACTCTCATCTCTCTGTTTTTGGTCGAACTCACTGGTCGCAAGACTCTGTTGATGATTGGATTCTCGTCTATGTTTGTCGTCACCGTTATGCTTACCATCGCTCTGATGTTTGTGGTAAGTCCGTGTTTATGACATTTAGGTTTCGACCATACAACTGTAATCGTAATATTATTATGTTTATCGTTATGCCGCGCCGGGGTGGTTTGTTATTGGAGAAGACTATTGTCTATTCTCTTTTTTATTTTATTTTTTTTGCACGGAATGGAAATGGAAAACATGTTTGCTTATTCTATGATTGTTTACAATATATTATACGAATAGATAGTAAGGATGAGATTTAAGGGGTGAATGGATAAAATTCCATATTCCTCTATCAGATTTCATAAATACGTGTCCGCGAGACTACATTGTTGTCGTTTCAATCGTTTTTAGTGTGGCTAATTCTTATTATTTTCAGAATTAAATTTCGAAAATATTACAATAATTCATAATTGCTAGACGCTGAAATTGTGTAACGAAATTTGAAAAAGCTACAATATGTCTAAAAAACAAAAAAAAAATCAAACATATTTTTTAAATTGTATTTACGAATAAGGCGACGAGTTGATGTTTCTATTTCCAAACAAATTTACAACTCTCACCCGTGGCTAAAAAAAAAAAAAAAAAAATCGATGAATTCGTAAAATGAAATATTATTAACTATTAATTTATATTTTATTAATTTATCACTTCGATGTGCTTTTACAGAACACCAGTGCCATTGTGTCCGTTTTCGCCGTGATCCTCGTCATGGCCTTCGTCGTCGCGTTCGCCATCGGTCCGGGATCCATCCCTTGGTTCTTAGTGTCCGAACTGTTCAACTCATCTGCCCGACCACTGGCCACCAGCATAGCCGTCGGAGTCAACTGGACTGCTAATTTTATCGTCGGCCTCGGTTTCCTACCCCTGCAGGTAACGACAATTTTGCAATCACCCACGGGGATTATACCTGCGATATTGCAGGATATAGTATACGTATATAGGTCAAGGCGTGGTATGCCCGTCTGGTATCCGTGGTAGCGGAGTGAGATTTACACCACAATATTCAACTGCAGTGGTAACACTTTTGCGCAAAAAATCCGGTTTTTCCCTAATACGTTTTTTTGTTGGGTTTTTCCCGACTATTGTAAAATCAACTGGGAACCTTTTACTTTTGAACCACAAATAATATTATCAATACTAGACTCAATGTGCTAACCATCCTCATAACTGAGGATTGGAGCAGCTTTTTTTATTTATTTATCTATTTATTTACATACGGGTGATAGCCAATATTACAATATAGTAATAATAAAGTATTCTAAATCAATAGACATTACAATATTAACAGTATACGTTATATTGAAACGAGTATAAGAAAAATAAGTTACAAAAAAATACATAAAAACGGTTAAGTCTTACAAATTATAGATTAACTAGGTAAAAATAGAAAAGGGGCGTTGAAGTTAGTGATGTACACACAGCGTACTAAAGATTCATTCAGGACATAGGTCGTTGATGATGATGGAGTAAAGAAAGAGTATGAATGACGTGGCTCACGGGGAAGAACTTTGAAAGATACAGATGAAAAAAGCGTAGGCGAATCAATATAGCACCAGATGTAAGTTTTTTGTATGAAATTTTAGTTAGCGTCGTGCCGCCATGACCTGTCTGCTAACGAGTTAAGACCGATTCTTTTAAGAACGGGTGTGCAACCGTTGGGAGGACAATCTATCTTAAAGGTGTAACTGGCATAGTTGACAATTTCCTTTGAACACTTTAAGTGTAGAAAATAGTGAGTCGCTGCACGAAGATCCCGAACGATAGAGCCAACCATATTCAAGAATCAGTCTTACAGACGCACAAGGAATGGCCCCAAGGGTGACATAGGATAAAAAACCCCCCCCGACTTTTTTGAAACCATCATCAATTAATCACTTTTATAAGAATCTAAAACATAATAATGTAATGTTCACACATTTATCAATTACTATATATAAATATATTTTTTTTTTGTTTTGTCCGATGTATAGGAGTTGTTGCAGTCAAACGTGTTCCTCATATTTGTCGTGTTGCTCGCGTTGTTCGTGCTTTACGTGTACAAAAAAGTTCCGGAAACCAAGAACAAAACGTTGGAAGAGATTCAAATGTTGTTCAGACAGGAGTCGTACAAATAATCAGGCGTGTCCTGTGCTACACAATAGTAATAGTAATAATAATACTATGACGCCACCGAGAAAAAGATTCCTCAGCCAGAAGTTATATATTATAATACAAATACACATATATATTATATTATATATTAGTATTTGTGTATGATATATAAATATATTATACGAGTACCTTTTTCATAACAAAATATAAAATATATTTATTTGGTAAAAAAAAAATTAAATCATTATACAGTTGTAATTAGATATAGTAAAAAAAAACCCCATCCCCTCCCCGGCCGAAGTTATTATATGTTAATGATCGATCACCGAAAACACTTCACCCGCATGAAATAATGATATATTTTTTTACCGCGTCCGTTATTTCTGCGCCACCCTCAGTAAAATAGTGATCATCAACCGAATTCGATGCGCAAAAAATCTTCCATTTCAGTAACTGTATTTTCATAAAATAACATTTTATTTTATTCTCGAAGATAATAATCATGCATATTGTGTTTTTTTTTTTTTTGTTCTTCGTTAGAATCATAAACATTTTTGCCAATAGTTAAAATATTCGTTAAACGATTGTATTTTTTCACAGGTTATATTATATGATCACATTTTATTTATTTTATTTTATTTATTTTTTTTGTGTATTTTTTATGAAATAAAAGTGTAATAAATTTTATTATTGCATCATAATACTATGTTATTATCCTGCCTACTATTATCGATCCCTCAATGAATACTCTAAAAAATCGTTTCACTATACTATCCCAAGTGGACATCGATCAAAATATGTATCAACTATAATATTATAACTGTTTACCTATAATTTTAAAAGAGAATAATGTTTGACTGTAATTTAAATAGACTAATTACTAATGTGTTATGTGCATAATTATTTTTTAACTGACACATTATTTTTATATACATATTATATAATTCATAAGTTTTCAGACAGAGCGTGATATTACTACTGACTTAGTAGTTAATCGATGATAATAATTACATGTTAGGTAAAATATATTTGATATACCGTTAGGGAAATTGAAAAGAGGTTGCATTTAACTTATCATTTGTGTACAACATTATTTTTTTTTTAACCATTCATATTGTAAATTTCAATATATCACGATGCAACTATTATATTATATATCATTAGATAATAATGCTTTTCTAATAGGTAGATATTATATTCAAACTGAAAATCCTGAAATTATAATTCAATGTTCCAGAGTAAATTATTGTTGTTATTTTTTTAAAATTATATTAATTAGATAAAAAAAATAAACACCTTTGAACTGGTATGAAGGAGAAAAAAACATTATAAGATTAGAAAAAATGTTATTTTTTTTTTTTTTGGTTGTATTATGATGTATACCAGTATAATATTATGCATTATATATTATGAAAAATTAATTTCAGATGTTAAGTTAAATTTCAGTAACTAACACATTATTAAAATGTAAGTTTATACACTAATAGTACCCTACTTAGTACCTACCTATATAATGATAGTAATAATAATATATATATGTATATTTATATATTATTTATATTATAAACAATTCTTATGAGACAAATATTAATTTACAGTTAGTTTTTTTTTTTTACTTATACTAATTAACATATTGGATTTAGAATTAGAAAATATAAGCCATACGATATTTTTAATTTTGTATGTATATTAATAATAATTTTTAGACATCCATTTAATGACGTTTTATATTGGTAATCAATTGAATATAATTATATTTTTCAGAATGAACAATAAAAAAATTTATAAACTTATTGAACACATGAATCATACATGCCCATTATACATCTATAAAAAATTAAAGACTTTAAACGTATTCTAAACCAATTAATTAAAACTTTAATATTGTATCATTTACAAACCTAACTAAAATATTGATGTGTAAATAGGTAAGTATATCATTAGAAATAACAAAAATATATTACTATTTTGAATACAATAAAGATTTAAAAAATATAATATTTATCTTGAATTTCATATTTTATGACTGTTAGTTTAGAATTTTTTTTATGACGAGCCTACACGATTCCGAAATAATTGTTTTGATGCGTTTATTTATTTTGGGCTTGAGTTAACTAAAGTTGTATCAATGACTAGTGAGTGAAAACTATTTCTAATATTATTTGTTTTGATATCCTATAGAATAATATTATAATAATTGGTGTGGTATCCTATAGAATAATAATATAATAATTGGTGTGGGTAAATAATTTTAATTGTGTAAATATAACTAGTAAGATATATACACATAATTAGTACTTCATTAAACAACTAGTATAAGTAGATACCAGTTACGAGTGATGAAGTAATGAAATATTAATATTTCTTTACATACTTCAACATGTCCCAAATGCAGTGTGATAACCTATCAGTGAACTTGAAATTTCAACAGTTTTTAAATGAGTAAAAAAAAACTAAAATAAAAATATAAAATATGAATTAAAGTCGTTAGACATGCTAAATCGTTAAGCATATATTTTGTCTATTCGTAAATCTTAAGTGTACCGTTTTTATTACCTAGACCCCGGGATGACTAGGTTCATGATTTTCTAAAAAAAAGACAATTAAACTTTAAAATGGATGAAATGCTGTACGGTCTTATCGACAACAAAAAACAGTGACCTGTATCATGTCTGATTAAATTTATGACTTTACAAAGCCTAAGATTTATTTCGCAAATTTGTATTTTTGCCACATTAAGCAAATCGTATTGAAATGTTTGATTGGTATGTTCTATCAATGTACATTTACGTACTACCTATAACCTAAACATACTGGCTAAGCATACACACGTTTAAATGTATAAATTAAAATTGACTTATACAATTATTAATAATTATGTGTTTTGTATAGTAGCGATAATAACTCTATAAAATTATAACATTATCGATAATAATCAAATGCGCAGTAAAATAATATTCAAATGCTATTAAGTATGTTTTATAGGCGATATGAAATTATTGTACTTAACTATTATCATATTATTAGATAATCAAAATATATTTCGCACAGATAATTAGGTATTAGGTACCTTTCTTTGGCTAATAGTCTTTAATATTATAATAACCACGTTGCTTAGTCAAACGTCGAAAATTAACGTGTAAACTTACGTACACTGTTACGAATAACGATTATAAAAAACGTTAGTAAAATAAAATATAACATTTAATACGGAGTGCATATAGTATTATAATATTATAACTTCTGTTAATTGTAACTAGTGTATTTTTTATAAATGTTGCTGTACAAATTATATCTATTTGCATAGCTGTTACAGTCGAGTCTCGATAACTCGAATCTCAAAGGGTAAATAAATAAATTCGATTTGTGCTTGTTTTGAATTACCTATCTCAAAATACATAACTCATATGAACAATTCGAGGGACGAGAAAAAACTTCGAATCGTGAAGGTTTTCGAGATATCGAGGTTGGCGAGTCGTCGTGACTCGACTGGGTTAAAAGTAACATTGTCCACGTTTAATATTACACATCGGCAAAGACAATAAAACTCGTATGTGTGTATACCTAATATGTCGATAATAATAATTGTATAATATAATAAATTATATATAATCCGTTGAAAAACTATGACCGACAATTTGGCGAATCAGAGATAATATACATTAGGTATACATTCATTCGGAGTGATATCAAATAAAAAAAATTCATATAATTGGTTATTGTTTTTTGTTTATTTTTTCACAACTGCCTCACTATTGCGACACGCCTAATTTGACCTAACCGCCTTTGCACTTTTGAGAACCGAAATAAATTAAGTTTTTTATGAGACATATTTTACAGGCCCTAGAAACTCATGACCAACACATCTTCAACACAATCAAAGTCGATAAAGCAAGGTATACAAAGGTTTATTTTAAAATATGTTTGAAATAGTAATAACAGTTTACGGTACACCATCGCCCGAACCACTCTGTTCTCAAGGATAGTTTATTGAAGATCGCATCAGGAGTAGTGGAGTACGAGTTGAAACGATTGATTTATTAAGATTTATCTATAAGATAAGTTAGGTACCTATAAATTCCTTTAGTAAATCGAATTATTAATGTAATTTAAAGAACGTATGAATGATTTGTCTCTAATTCACGATTCAAACCCAACTGCTGACTTTGACAGTTGTACTCAACGATCAGTGTTGAGTCTTGTCTAGATAAATATTTAGTTATCTAATTAATAAAATCTAATCTAATCTAATCTAAATAAACAATTCACACATCTAGATAAATTCGTCTATATAAATAATCATATTATTTTAATATTATAAACTCATATAATGTATAAATTATAATAATAATATTGAACATCAAAGAAAGTGTTCTTTTTTAAATTATTATAATAACATAATAATTATTGTGTTTAAATCATATTCAAGCAGTGGCTAAGGTGTACCTTAAAAAACTTAGATTTAAACATATTTAAAAAAAATTATCTTTTTTTTATCTAGATATAGCAGTATTTAGCTTTTATATTTATCTAGATAAATTTGAATTTAGTCACCTTTTATATATATCTAGATAAAAATATTACTTACCTAATTCCAACACTGTCAACGATCCCGTGTTCTATGAACCTTTAAGCAAATTCGCTGAGAGCGATACCAATTGACGAGTCTGTAATCCGTAAATCGTTGCACTATTATATAATATTGATGACAATTATTATTACAGTCTTATGGAAATCGTATGTAAAATAAATCATCCCTTCACACCTACTTTTTTTTATTTTTAAATTCAAAAACGCGTCGGGTGTTTAGGGCGACTTCAAACAATTACTTACCAAATAGTTTCGATCAAACGTGTGAGTACGATAATATTGATAAATATATTATATTCTATTTTGGCTGCAGCGCATACACTCGTACTTACCCGATCCAATGGCACAAATAAGAAAAATACGCGTGGACAGAAGTGCTCTGTGACGATAACTTTTCGACGAATTATGTTGAATTCTAAAACGTCAAAGTCCAAACAAATCTTCAGAACTGTAAACGAAATTCAAATCGCTTTAGCTAAACGACTACACTCTTAGGAGGTGATGATCGATACTTATATTGACATTAAACACATAATAATAATGAGATATTTATTGAATGAAGTGTTCATGCAGTTTACCGACATTGAGCTCGAAACCGTAATAATATTAATATTATTATAATAATTTAAGGCGGCACATTAGATAGGCAATTTGCGGGCATTTTTCAATGATTTTATTATTATTATTGTTATGATAACAAAATATTTCGTACAATGTATTGTGTAATGTAAAAATAGTATTTTTATAATATTAAATATAACATATTTCAATTCATTTTTGTCTTGGGCAGGTATTTTCACACTATGCAGCAGTGATAGGCGGATTGTTCGTTGATAATTGGAGTTTGAGGAAAATAAACTGTGGGTTATTATGTGAGACGGAGAAATTATCAAATACTTTCAGATAATTTCAGATAATAGTTTTCAATATTTCGATTTTTAAAAAGAATAAGAATATAGCTAAAATATAATAACCGTGCGTTTATATTAATTTACGCCTAATTACCTAGTTTTTGAAACCGAAATTCAGTTTTCGCGACCAAGGAAAAATAAAAATGATCACCATGCTGAATCATATTTATTACTTATATGAAATCTTACATTGAAGCAGTCAGTTGTGTTTCATATTATAATATTATCAACTTTTGATCACCAGAAATGCAGAATAATAAAAATCTGTTAGGGAAGCCCACTCTGCGGTTGTGCTGAATTCCGGTTTCTAAACGTATTTAATAAAAAAACTTTATAAGCTTTTTAAACTTTCTTTAAGTTCTTAATAAGCTATAATGCGTATACGCATAGTTTATAATCCATTATCCATATATGCGTACAATTTATAAATGATTTGGTGATTTGAATATTATGCTTATGCATAGAAACTTTATTAAACTAAATTTCTTAATATTTAACAGATTTTCTTTTCTTTTAACTGAGAAACTGATAATTTCTCTCTTGACATTCTTATTTGATTATTTTACAGTACAATGGAACGTCAATAAGTCCAAAACCTTGATAAATCGAAATAAATGCAGTTCGCGAGCGAAATCTTTGGTAAATTCGCCCCTAGTAAGTCGAAAACCTCAATAAGAAGTGATAGCAATTTTACTTCCCTTGAATTTCGACTTTTCGAGATTCCACTGTATTATAATATAAGTCAATGTTATAACTTTTTTTTTGCAATAAATAACAATTCAGTTGATTTTTTACCTTCGTCACCTACCTTAATATCAACAATTGTAACTATGTACTGGTAACTAACGGACGGACGGACACAACGGAGACATAAGGTGTTCTAAACATATGTTTAAAAACCTAAAAAGGACATCAATAAAAAAAAAACAACGATTTTTTCCATGATTAATACGTGTATTTCGTTAATGTGTTCACATCATTTGCTCACTCATTCAACATACCAAAAAAAACAAAAACAAAAAAACAAAACAGTTTAAAGTAATAATAATATCAGGTGGTTCTATGTGGTGGTGACTTAAGTTATTCGACGTTCACTATATCTACGTGCATGGTCGACGACGGTGTTCACCAAGTGCGGTATCATCGGTAATGTTCGATATAATATTATGGTTTACATTATATTAATATATTTGGACATTTAATTGATTTTCGTGTCAGTTATTATTACATACATTCAAATCCATCAAAATGGCTATCGAATGGCTACATACACACTGCAGCATTAGTAACTAGATACGCGATATTGGTATTAAAACTACGGAGAAAAAAAGCAGAGTAATAAAATATTATATGTCGCTCTTAATGTATAGTGTACACAGACGATAACAAAATATCAAAACGTTGATTGAATATTTAAATAATTACGGTTCGGACGAATTCGTTGTTTGAAACAGGACATATCACAAAGGGACATGATCGAAACTCATAAATTACATACGTATAGCTTACGGAAAATTATAAATCTATACTGGAATATTGAAATACAATTAAAAAAAGATTTTTTTTAACGTTGTACATAATGATACCTTTTACACGGGTTGTGTTTAAATCCGTTAAACTCGTTTCGGTATGTCATAAAATAAGGTAATAATAATTAATCATGAAACGCCTTATTTATTCCACTATTGTTATAATATATTATGCACAACAGTTATTATAGCAATCGACTACTTATAATACGACTCAATTTATAAGTTTTTATTAAAACAATAATTATTACTAGCGCAAAACATTTAGAGGAAAAGTAAAAAAAAAAAAAAACAATTTTTCCAATGCATATTGACTAGACGAACACGTTTTTAATTTATTTTTTTTTTATCGCCGAAGATATTAATCGTGTTACAAAATAATATAACGAATCATATTATCATAAAATTTTATTAAACAGGTGTTTAAATAATTTCGATTTCAATATTAATTTTTCCTTCTTTTTAATACATCGTCATTACTACAGAACAAAATACATGACATGTTTAAAACTATGATAATCTAAATATTCATACTTCACACAGGTATGTTGTTATATTATATGTATTATTTATATTATTATCATTTTTTTTTTTTTTACGAAACATGCTTAAAAAACACTTATATATTATTTTTGATTAAACATCGAGTTATATAATTGCTATTTAATGACATATATTCTAGGATACTGAGTGTCTATACTTATTTTAATTATTATTATTATTATATAAACGTATATATTATTATGATGATATTATAATATCATAATGGTTTGGTATCTGATATTCACTTCCCATGTATTATAATTGATTTAACAAAATATGACATAAATATAATACCTTGGTTAAATCACTTAAATCTAAATCAAACATTTTCATATTGGATTTAACACGTATCGTTTATAATATTGTAGTTCAAGTCTAATATTTATTTGTGTTGCATTTATTGTATTACCATTCAAATTAAATTAGACAATATTTATCGATATAATATGTAGTGTTTCTGTCTTATAACTTAATACAATTATTATTATAATTATTGTTTTTTATTTTTAGTATAAATATATTATGTGGGTATGTTATACATAGATACAAATATTAGTTTAGCTATCGACCTCTACGTATATATAACAATATGTGTTGAATTTAAAATATAAAAATTCTAATTTATATGTTTTTTTATCGTACTAATTTGTTTGCTATCCAAACTTTTGAAAGTTAAACTCTCAAAATTATGCGCCGCTATATATAATACTATGTCCGTGTGACAGAGATAAATTTATTTTTATTATATTTTTAGTATCGTATAAAAAAAAAATATTTATTTATTCGACAGTTTCAGAGAACCATCCGCGAATCCTCGCAACTCGCTCAAAACACAAATGCATACCTACAATTTTTTATGCTACATAATATTTCAAGTGTTTATTCGCATAAATGTTGTAAGTACATGATCTACGGAGTGTAGAGCACACGCGATGTAGGTATGAACATTATTGCGACAATTAATATTTGTAGGTTAAGTTTATCTATGACGTAACTACCAAATCAACGCGTGTTACGTTTTCAACTCAAAGCTGAGCGGGTAGGTAAATTAAATTGTCACACGCGAGCATGGTCGTTATTATTATTATACATTGTGATATTTACAGTGCTGGATTTATCAGGGGTACAAGGGGTGCAATGCTCCGGGGCATCAAGGATGAGTTTGTTTTAGGGGCCCTCAGGTCGGTGTCCTAGATTTTATAACCTTGTAAAGTGATAAATTATTAAAAAATATTAAATAATGGTCAAAGTATATTAAGAAATAACTCGCACCCGTTTATTTGAAACTGTTATGGACTCAGTTTTATCTTTACTTGGCATGAACATAAGCTACGTATTTGAAATCCATTTTCACTATTATCAAATACCAAAAAAAAGCTTGGTTAATGTATCGAATGACTTAAGAATAGCAATTTTTTTAGGGTCTCCAATATTTATAGTTGCACCTCGGGACTTCCAATACTTAAATCCGGCACTGGATATATACTCGTAGATCAATGCGAGCGCCATGAGGAGCGGTGGGATATTAATATAATATGTTATCGTAATTCGATAACAATAATATTGTATTTCTCCTGTTTTCGTCGTTTGTATATAAACGGTCGGGATGTTACATCGTGTAATGTGCCAGATAAATCTGCGCCAAATCACTTCACGGGTGTTGCAGAGGTACCTACAACGAAAACGTTACCGTTGCCAGAAAAAAAAACCGACCATCATCGTCGTCATCATCGTAGTCATCTTTTACTCCTTTTCTCCTTTGCGTCCTTACCGCGCGCGCAATAGGTAATTATTACACACAACTTACAACGCGTATCTAAACGCGTATCGATCGATTTCCGGTCACTTTACCGCTTGAAAGTACAATATTATATTATATTATTACAGCGCGATATCGTGTTCTACTTCATAAATAACGAGTGGTGTGGGGGGATGGGGATGGGATGAAACGAAAGTGTACCCCACGGCATTATCGAATGTAGACTTCCGTGTCTAGGTTTTCGTTTATACGAATCGGGTACACGAGTTCGGGTCATCGACGTACAGCAGGCAGGCACATCGAGGGTTAGGATTAGAAATTTTGTGAAATAGAAAGCCGCGCCCGCTGTAAAGCGTCATCGCGTTAAAGGGTATGGTGCATAGACGGAGACCGCGTCGGAGACGGGTGTGCATTATTATGTGTAACGGACGTAGTTCTTACGAAATCTCCCGTGTGGGGATGGGTGTGATAATATTATCATGTTTAAATCACAACAATATTATATGGGCACCGGATATTCCGCGCCTTGCTCTACGTACAATATATAGACATATCAAGAATTAAGTTATGTGGGTATTATCATATTATTATTGTATGGTTTTGTAGTTGTGAACTTACATTTCCATTAATTGTCGACCATTATTGGAATCCAAACTATTTGTCCTTGTTGGCTGTAGTGACATTAGAAATATTCGTCGTCGAGATGGTCGTGACAAGTCACACAAATAAAACCACGACGACAAAATATGCAATAACCGTAGTATTATTTTATTGATAATTCTCTAAGATTTGAATTAAAGAATTCAAGACAGAATGAATTTGAAAAAACAAAACAAAAGTGTTTGACCATTAGCTACTTGTTCGTTGTAGCAGTGGTACACAATAATTAATTTAGTCACATGATATATTGTACCGGAACAATTTGTGACGTTCGAGCGCATTCGGCTAGGGACCCGAACTGTGGAAAAGTTCATACAAGTATAGTGTCCCGGTAAAACTAGACGATTTCTAAGCGATTATCGCAAGTCGCCCGAGCACTGCGCGTCGAATGTCCGGATACCTACACCCCTGTTGAGACCGTAACACACTGAGCATCGTAACTACAAGTTTCGAGTCGGTTAGGTTATTGAGGGGGGGGGGGGTTGAACGGTGCGAAACAACGTCTACGATTATAATATTATTACGGTATGGGGAGTGCCCAGGGAAAGGGAAGTTGTGAAAGTTAATCGAATATACCCTCTAATATAATATGTGTATGTACAGCGTGCAAATCGACGATTGTACGTAATAATACTATTATGATATTACGTACTCGTACATCTTTTAAAAATTATTGTTAATACACTCTATATAATATAAATACGCGTATAAAATATACACTATAGAAATTAATATATATATATATATATATATATAGGTATATTATATACGAGTGTGGTTTGTGTATGTGTGTGTGTGAGTGTGTGTTGTATTTTATAATTATCATTATTATTTCGATGGACTACATTATAATATAATATTAATTGTTTATAATATCGTTATAATTAACATAATAATATATTATATATTATGTAAATGTGAAAATTGCGAGTAATTTCGCGGTTTCGCATTGTTCCGTCTAAGACGGTTGCATTATTCTTAGTATTTAGATGGCGATAATGTTACATAATATGATTATAATAATATAACATATTATTATTATTATTATTATTATTATATATACACGTACAGTGTGCATCGGCAGTACAATACGTATATTGCGTTGTGTGTGATTATTATATTATTATTATAAATGTATATTATCGATATCGATGTTTGGCGGCGGGAAACGCGACAAGTCATAATATTAAGTCATTACAATATATATATATATATACGTATTTCGTATATTGTACGATCTAATCGTGGGCATATAGGTAATTATAATAATATATAATATTATATGACAAAGTGTCCCGCCGCCGGACCTGAAAACACTTCCGACGTCATTGAAGGAGGTTTTTCTTTCGAATTATTATTTATTATATGATTATAATATTATCGTGTTGATTACATGGAGTTATCGTCGATTGATTATATATTGTCGTCGATATTTTAATAATATGACGACAACGACGACGACGACAACAACAACAACAACGGTGACGACGATGCGCGCACATATTATTATAATATGTATAATTCATGATTATAATATCATATTTGTATTTTGTTTTATATCGTTATCGTTCGTTTGTGCTGGGGGCGGCTTTGGGTGCGTTGCAGTGGGACGTTCAGACGTTGAATATGTACGACACGTTCGTCTCCTGGCTGGACTGCCGCTTGGTGTACGCGTGGTGATTGGTGATGTAGTACGAGGACGCCTTGCCGCCGCCGCCGTTGCCGCTGGCCGACGCCGAGTGCTGCAGGTTCTCGTTGTACCGGAGCGTGCCGCAGCACCGGCGGCTCTGCAGCACCGCGGTGAAGCCGCGCCGGAACTTGCGGTTGAAGAACGCGTACAGCACCGGGTTGATGCAGCTGTTGGACGCGCCCAGCCACTGCGCGATCGGCGTGGCCACCGGCAGGAAGTCCTCCTCCCACGGCACCAGCCGGCCGCCCAGCTTGATCCTGGCGAATATCGCGTACAGCGGCAGCCAGGACGCGACGAACAGCACCACCACCATGGCCAGCATCTTGACCACCTTCACCTTGCTCTGTTGCTGGATGCGCTCCATGCGCGCGCACTTGTTGTCCGTGGGTATGGTCCGCCGCCACACCTTCACCCAGATCATCGCGTAGCACAGCGATATGGCCACGGTGGGCACCACGTAGCACAGGCCCAGGTTGCCGAGCAGGAAGTACAAGTTGCCGTCCAGGTAGTCCGGCCACACCTCCAGGCACAGTTCCAGGCTCGGGGCGTCCTTGAATATGGCCACCATGTCGAAGAACAGCGCCCACGGTATGGTGATGGTGGTCGACGCCAGCCAGATGACGCCGATGATGTACCGGGCCCGGCGCGTGGTGATCTGACACTTCAGCGGGTACCAGATGGCCAGGAACCTGTAAACGAAACAACCGTCGTGTAAATATTATTTAAGTAGGTATGTGCGTACATTTTTCCAAATATAAAATATTATGTTATAGGTGT
The DNA here is from genome assembly GCA_022818045.1 of Neotoxoptera formosana. NCBI lineage: Eukaryota > Metazoa > Arthropoda > Insecta > Hemiptera > Aphididae > Neotoxoptera > Neotoxoptera formosana. Next base: position 548,923 of record CM040634.1, read on the forward strand.
TAAGTCGATTTTGTAGAGTTCATCGATGACTCGTCTTATTTTCTCGACAATAACAATAATAATTATTATAGTCTTCGGAAAAGTGTTAGATTTCCTGGTTTTACATAATATATGCTGTTAATCTACTCACAGTTTTCCTCTGTACATTTGGGGGTCATAGTTTACATTAAATATTTCAGGTTTGTAATCTTTATTTTAGCCTTGGGCGGCGTGTTATGGAACATAGTTAAATTCATTTCGGTTTGATAGACACGCCAAAAGATATTATGCTTTGCTACCCCGTCCAATCAACAACGACAACAACAACAACAACGGCCTAGTGTTGAAAACTGCATTAATTTACAAAACGCCAGGATAAATTAATTATCACGTTCACTGTGTAAGGAGACGAATAATGATTTTGCCATTTTCGTTCTAGGAAGAGGGCCTATAATAGTATATGTACGCATCGAAGCGCACGGCAATCTAGGCATGTTTAAAGGTTCGAAAATAAGGGCCATCAGAATCCTAAAGACAATAATAATTCACCTTCACAATGAAATACTTCGGGAGACAAGTATGCGATATATACCACTTATACTAAACCTAATAAAAGTAATAACATAATAACGTTTTAAAATGAAAACTGGTATTTTTGACAACACTCGAGTGAGTGCGAATTATTTTTGGACCGACAAAAGACTCATGTCTTATATCGTATTAATTATACACAATCAAGAGTTAAAAAAATACGCGAACAACTACGATCTGCTGTTATAAGACTTTGAGAAAAAATTACACATGACGATATTATGTTATTATTATGCAATAATAGTTGTAGCGATCCGCATCAACTGCATAATATTATGCAAGTGTGACCAAACCAAACGTATATGGCCTATCCGATCGAACGTCGCCGTCTTTGAAATAATAATATTATTATGTTGTGCTGCAAAGACGATGCGAAAAATACGCAGCCCGAGGACGGCCAAAACGGCAATTAATATAATAGCTAATAGCTAATACCATTGAGTATAGATAGTACTATCTATAGTATATATATATAGTGTATATCTAGTATATATAGATACTATCTATACTCAATGCTAATACATACATATCATATCAGTGGCAAGGCTTCGTGAGACTAGACGAAATATCAGTTGTTTGCCAGCTTGGAATTCAAGAGAGTCATTTTTAAGTAATTAATTTTAATGAAATATTTACTTTTCAACAGTTTGAACGTCATAATAATATAGCATTTAATATTATATTTATTTATGTATATTATGCCGGGATATGGAATATAATGAACGGTTGGATTGATCGGTATGATAAAAATAAATACCCTTGGAATAAATATTTGTACAAAACCAATATTATAACTTGGATTTTAAATTATAAAATTTTGCGTTATGTTACAATAATTGATAATATTCTATATAATATTTTGTTACCTAATCGTTACGTTTTGTTTTGTGGTGTTTAATTATTTTTGTTTACGGGTTTTCATTTTAATTGTATTTACAAAATTCAATAGTTTTTTTGTTATATTATAATATATATTATATAACGTTATTAAAAAATGTGCAAACCCCGATAATATGTTGTAATATTTTTCTTTTTGTTATACTATTATATTATAGTTTATAGTATTCTATACGTAGAATACATATACCTACTAGTTGAGAGCCGCGTAATGTTTAGCCGGTCATTCCAGTAAATATCCAAATACGGCAAAAAATAAATCTGAGACGATGTCTCGGTCTTCTGGGCACGGCGGCGTGCTTCGGAAATATTGGAAAGTAAGTGGGGAATATTGGAAAGTGAGTGGGGAATAATGGAAAGTGAGTGGGAATCATCATCGTTGCGCGTTGAGTCGCGCTCGCCGTTCATATTTTTGATTTATTTTATTTTCGGGGGGCGAATTTTTTTTCAACGTCTCCCCGACTTAAAGGCACACACACACACACACACATACCTCGCCACTGGATGTTATGATTATGTTTAATATTAAACTTAATTAGAGACGGTGTACATCATTCGAGTTTGGCATTTTTTTTTTCATTCTCCGTCATAGCTGGCAATCGAAACATACCTAACTGTAGACTTTTAAACGATATCTTTTTTTCAGATACATTTTTTTCTTTCTAAACGGCAGCGACTGTTCGTACTTTCAACATTTTTGATCGTTAAAAAGTATTATTAATTAGATGTTCAATCAGAGGGAAATACGTCTTATACAAACTTATATGATATACTATTGGATGCTTTTCATTTAAATAATACTAGATCAATCGTTATAATATATTTCCCGGGCGAACAAGCGGACGAATTTTAATAATATAATAATATATTAATACTGCTGATGCCCGACTACATTATTATAATTATAATAACTAATAATAATATTAATCAATTCGGAAAATCGGATTTACTAGGTATACCAAATACCAGTACAATATTCAACAAAAAACAAAATCGAAGGACAGTAATCCGTCGTCTTCAAATAATACGTACTTATACTGTCTACTACTTAGTAAAACAATATTTTAATCCTACATGAATGTGGAACTCGCAAAAATATTCAACCAGACTAAAAACGAAATGCGTGCGTCATTGTTACAACTTTTTTAAATGACAATTTTAATTTAAATACCTACTAGTATTACGGATAATTAATTTAAGACAAAAACGAACAGTTGGGATATAAAAATAATATATTTTAGACAGTCATTTAAATGAATCGAAACGTACAGACGTAATTTTACTATAATATAAACTGCAAGATAATACTGATTTGTTTCAAATCTTTCGACAAGCTATTTCTATTTTATATTCAACGTCAATTATTCATTTCTGATCGTCCATCGGTAGACTTATTGTAACGTTAAAAGTGGATTTGTTTAAAATTAGGGGATAGATAAAAACATTATAAATAATATTATTGGTTTAAAATAATAAGAAGACATAACGGAAATCTAATGAAATAAATGAATATTTAATAAACCAAAAAGCGTGAATATTATATATACACTTGCAGATTTACTCTACATTATTAAATTGAATTATAATAATATTGTTTTCACTTGTATATTATACTGCTCACGAAAGTCATGATATTAATTACGAAATAATAACGTGGTTTATAATTTATAGAAATCGATTAATAATATAAAGTCACTTTAAATAAGTTATTTATGCATAAAATCCAATTATATCTTCATCGCAACCATCATCAGAGAGTTTAATCTCCGCCAATATTCGCATCGGTATTAAATTGAAAATTTTGTAAACTAAATATTTCATATGATTAGTGATTACCTATTCATGAAAATTCCGGTAAAACATGCTCAGCTTATTTACCTCAGATGATAATGATGAATGCCGATGATGATAATAAAAATGTGATAACCACAAGTCAATATTTTTGTTCATGTTAGGTACCTATTCGAAAATAATAATATTTCTCCAAATCGGGTTTACAGCTAATTCACGGATTAAGACCTTTTTTGATTCCTTTGTTGTAACTCGTCGCATTCTCGACATAAGGTTTTCGATTCTATTTCATTTGTCAGAGATAAATAATTATTACTATTGAATAAGTTTTTCTCATTCAATGTTGTATAATAAGTTATTTGCTACTATATTGTAATATCTTATACATCCAGTCATAACATAAAATTTCAAAGGTTTGTCATCATATTATTTTCAAATGCTAATAGGCTATTCCACTTGGACTAACGCTGAGGCAGAATATCAATTTAATACGGATAAAGACCTAAAAAAAAAAATATATATGATTCTGTTATTCTGTTGTTGTTCCTTTAGTATTATAAAATATTTATACGTTTATATTATATTTCTGAACAGTTATTGTTTTAAACTGCTGCTGTACAAACAACTGCACGAAATGTGTACCTATCTATTATTGTTTTTGTACGTTATTCCGGCCAGGGCTATGGTAAGGACAAAAAATAATCTATTGACCTTCTTGTCCTCCGCGATATTGTTGCATGATGTCATGATAATATAAAATCAATAGTTTATTGTGATCGCGGAAAAACTGTAAGCGATTGTGACAGCAGTGGAGTACATTTTTAATTCAAACTAAATCGCACTTTTGTCTGATTAATATAATATGAGCTATTCGCTTAGTTTTGCACACATATTTATGCGTCTAAAAATTAAATGAACTTATATGAATATTTTATCAACGGACTAAATAAGTAAATTGGCGTAGACCATAACATTCACACGTGTTTTCAGCAATAGCTAAAAGATCTAACCTAAAGAAACTGTACAAAAATACAATGTTTTTGAGGTCACGAATCGAGTATTTGTACAAAGTTTTACTTATCTTTCGTTTTACATAATGCGTAGGATTAGCAGATTCCAAGCTTTTTAACTTTTAGCCGATTCAACCACTTTAAAAGAAAAATAATATTCTTGTGAAAAAAGCAATTTTATACAGCAAAAAGTGCAGAGCTAATCAAAAACAATTTTTTTCACAATAATTGAGTTACGAAATTGTGTAAATATACGTTTGAAATAACGAGCAATTAAAAAATCCACCGGGTTTCAGAAATGCAAATGAAATTATTAAAAAAAATTTAAATTTCTGACTTTTGGCAGTTTGCTTTTGCGGGTATACCGTTATTATCGTTATCATAGTGTAAATATATCACAATCACATACGTCAAATAATATATAATATTATAATTATTATGCGTTGATGGTGTTTATTCATAAAGAATGATACGAGAAAACTTGACGTCGCCTTAGCTTACGTTCGTGTCAAAACGTTCCTTAACGTTCAAACGAATAAATTATATAATATTACGTTTATCTGTAATCCGTTAACACCGTTAAGCACCGCTTGTTTACAGTTAAAATCGAGTGTGTATAATACTAGCTAAGTATACGATCCGCAGTGAAAACGTAGAAAAATCATACGTTTTGAAACTATATTTGCAAAAAATCATCGTTTCCTGCATCTCCCTGGTTTTTAAGTTACAAAACGTTTATTTTATTTTTTTCATTATTTATTGCTTGAAAACTACGAACAGTTTACTCTGCCGGCGAAGAAGAATGAACGCGGAGATAAGAGAAATGACAAAAACACCCAAAACAACAGGTTATGTGAAGGGACAATGACTAAAGTGGTTCGGACACGTCAAACGACTAAGAGAGGCAACAAACAAAGTTAAAACGACTATCGAATGGCCACCAGAGGGGAGGATACCGCAAGAGGGATACCCACCAAAAAAATGACGAATGGATGAATGGATAATGATGATGATGATAATGAATTATTTTGCTTGAGATTGAATATTATTTTTTTTTGTGGGTTTCATGAGATCACTTGTTTATAGGCAATTAAATTATTAATATTTCAATAGGCGGTATAGGTACACTTGAAGTTTTGCTCATTATAATACAGAAACGATACAATACTAACTTGATATATTTTCACTAATTTAACAATTCTATAAAACTTCTAGGACAGCTATGATATTATATTATTACGGTATTTACATGCTACTCATTTATTGCCGGTAAATTATTATATTTGAATCGTAGAAGGTGTCACCTGTTATATCTTCAAATAAAATAGGTAAAAAATATTTATTAAAGTTTGCCCCCTCCTTTTCAAAAAAAAAAAAATAAAAATATATACTCAAAAATGAATCCGAGTTGTGCTGACGGTATCCAATACACGATGCAGCGCGTCTGTAGCCCTTAATTGTGCAGAAAACTTGTGCGGCACACGATGTGAATATCTCGTTTTATTAGGTATTGTTATATAACCATCGCTGTTGTTGTTATTGTTGTCATCGTCTCCGTCGTCGTCGTACAAACCGCGGCCAGGCCAAGGTGGTTTACGGTGGTCGCGGCGACGACTGGCAAAAATGGTAACGGTTGCGCCAGTGTCCGGTTTGGCGTGGACGACGGGGAACGAAATTCCGACGACCGTTGGATGCCACGCGTACCCGCAGAGGCGCATTCGTCGGTAACGCGGTACACGGCCGCGCACTTGTATACCAGGTCAAGTTCGGCGGCACGGCCCTAAATGGAGGCAAGTTCGGCGGCCAAGTTTGCGTCAAGTTTGCGGAGGCGAACTCGACGGGCGGTATAAAAACCCGCGACAGACGAGTAACCGACACATTACAGTCTCTTCAGCGAAGACAAGCTGAAAACTCCAACGACGACGACAAGTCACCGCAGCAAACTTTTCCAGCCGTCACGATGCAATTAACGGTAAGCGCCCCCTCGAAAACTGTTCGTCTTACAATATTATTAGTATTCGATAATATAACTTACTTACTATTACAGCTGTAATCGGGTAGTATGCGTATATTGTAATGCTATCGATGTTCTTAATTTCGAATATGGAAGTTTTTTTTATTTAAAAAGTATTTTTATAATGATTATTAACCCTTGTTGTAATATAACAGCTAAAATACTTTACTGCAAAGGAAATTTCTTTCAACAATATTACTCGATATTAATCCCAAGTAGAGATACCAAAGCCATGACTGATTAATCAATAGTGATATACATTATCATGTCAATAGTATTATTTTAACCGCCAATGATTATTTTAATATTGTAAGATCTGTTCGTTTTTATCTTCTGTCGTTTTTCTTTATTTTTGGATTCTGTGGAACTGCGGAGTGCAGTAAAACGAGTGAAATATTACAGTTGCGATTTAATAGAAAAACACGTCATTCCAGAGACTATTTCATCTCCCGTTTAGGGTGAAAATAAATACAAGATACAGTCTCGGTAATAAACTGCCACGCAACTATTTGTCGTGCAGAAGACGTCCTCCGATGGGGAAATACTTATCGTTTTTCTACAGCCCGACTGGCCGACTGGCATTGGCGCCATACGGGGAGGGGCTGGCCGCGGGTCATTGTGTGAGATGTGCATTCGCTCCCCTATTTTCCGGAAGTTTTCCGCTGCGCTCTCTTATAATATATGATATGAGGCCTTGTCGTGGAAATGTTCGACATTTTCACCGATGCGATTTTACAAGCCTACTGCTGTCCGCGCTGTGTACAAATAATATTGAACGCCGAATCGGTCATTTTTCGTCACTCTCGGGTCGTGGCTCGCGGGTCATAGATAATGAAAACACTCATAGGACATAATAAATTGACACCACTATTAATATTATAGCGTCCGATGACGAATCAGGCCGTTTGTTTACGTTTTTCTATAATATGATAACATAATGATATCATGTATGTTGTATGTACGATATTTGAATTTTGATAGTTGTCGCTGAATGATTTATGTAGTCTAGATTCTAAAATTCTGATAATATTGTGAAAAACTTCTAGAATTCTGTAAATAAATTGTTATAAACCTATGTCCCACAACAAAATCAAAACTATATATAATATTAATTGTTGTTAATAAAAAAAATCCAAATATGGTATCATCTCGTTGTGTTTGTAGTTTGTCACAAAAGGGCTGGTAATTATCCCAATTTAACATTTCACGAGTACATAAATAAACTATTTTTGAATTTTGTCAAACTATAACTTTTTTTTGTTAACGGAAAATCATTATAAAATTATAGATTCCCAAATAATCTAAAAACTAGTAAAAACATTATTGAAATAAAAAGGCATTTTAAAACATTTAAAAAGTATTACATTTTTCAATTTTGTTTTTGTTATTACTTATTACACGTCTCGATAAACTTTGTAAACAAATGGCCTCAATCAGAATCACTTGATCGCCGCCGATCCCGATAAGACGTTATGTCTTAGGACTCCTATATATGTTTTTATTATCAATGCCGGGAGAATTCGCGATTCACGGTCCGTCCAAACGTCTCTGTTTTATAATATTACTGTTATTATTATTATTGTCCTATTAGAACGCCTAACCAGTAACCACTGCAGTTTAGTTGCAGTGGTCGTAGCGGTCATTAGAGACGTAGTCGTAATACGTAATGTCACACGCAACGACAATGATAATATTTTTTTTTTTTTACCTACAATTTATTTGCTGTGTTGTACAGTCATCGTCGTTGCTGTACACATAAACATAAACATTATTACAGCCTTATACATGGTGATTTTTTAACCATGCTCACCCTCGTTTTTTGGTTTAATAGTACATTTATTCAAATTCTGATTTTTAGGATTTCCAAGTATACAACTATAATTTTAAATTCCTGATATTTTTGTACTACTTAAGTTATCCAGAAGATACATGCTTTTATTTTTCAATTGAAAACCCCCATTTTGTATTCCAAATTATTAAGCTAGTGATTTTCTCGAAGATTTCGATGTGTCTAAATTAATAAGTTCTAATGAGTAGTTTCTGAGATATTAAAATTTTTATACTAAGGATAATAATCCTTAAAATGGTTTTACGAAAGTATAAACTATATTATGTACCTAATATTATAATAATATGTAGTTTTTATTAAATTTTGACCATTTTTACAAATTATTTATGTTGATAGATCAATATAGTAATAAGTAATTACTGACATTTTCAAATCATCTAATCCCCCATATATTTACTTAATCCATTACCATAGATTAATAATCCTTAGTAGGTACACAAAGTTATAGAACTCAAAAACTACTAGTTCAAATTTTTATTTAGATACATCAAAATACTCAAAAAAAAATATCTGCTGATTAATATAGAATGAAGGAGGGGGGGGGCATTCGAATAAACAGAAGTTTGTATTGTCACAGGATCATTTTTATGTGGTACAAAAAATCTCAAGAATTCAAAAATATGGATTTTGGGTGAAAACGTGCTTGATAAATCACTTTGTATAGCTGCTAGTTTGGTTGTCAGTGTCGTCGGCGACGACGGTTGTTGCTACGGTATAAAACACAACCACGGTCGCGTAAATCATTATGCCGTCGAGTTGACAAACAATCAATTTCAGCAGCGAAATGCGCGCGCGCGCACAAACACACACACGCACACACACACACATACGTAACGCATTCATGTAGTGGCACTTATGTAGTATAAAAAAAACATTGCAATAATGGACGGAATTTATGGGTTGAAAATGCAATTGCAACTCTACCTATATATATTATTATATAATATATGCGCGTGTGTGTGCGAGAGCGAGTGCACCTCTATTATAATACCTGCGCTACTTTTTTTTTTAATGTTTTGTACCTTTGTATTACGATATATAGGCACTCCGCGCATAAAAAAGCATCGCGTGGTCGTGTATTTATATTATTATAATGCTCACGATAAGGTCAGGACGATGCGACGTCGTACCCCGACGATGATGACTGCGGTGTATATTATAAAAAAAAAAGAAGTGTTGTATTTTGTAATTTTTTTTTTTCACACTCGATAGCTCAATATGCGCCACACAATATCGTATTATAATACCTGCAGTATACGGTTTGCAGTATTGTGTTATTATATTTAACAATATGCCTTTGGAAACTCGATGGTGAGTAAAATTTTAGGCGTGTCTCCATCGGATAAGTGCAATACGTTAACGGTTTTCCATCAAATGTATCTAATATACGTCTCTTTCAAAATTTGTGTCGAAACCCATTGGGAATGAACAATTTTCACCGGTTTGTATATATTATATAGTGCCACTCTTTTTGTAGTATTTTTACAGTCTTAATAAAGGTTTACCGAAAACACGTGAATTTCAAATCATTATAACTTTAAAAGTTCAAACCAACATTTTTAAGCTGTTTAATAAGCAGCGACGAATCTAAGCAAACAAAGCTTAATAGCAGTGTTCACGCGTATAGAGACTTATTATGATCCTTCGTATTTTTTTAAGTACTTTTATATAATACTTTTTCCCATTAAGACTTTCACCGTTTGAACTTTTTTCGTAAGACATTGTTGTCGATATTATAATTTTCAATCGTGGGCTCGATCTCGGATTACCGCCGTGCAATAGTGAAATTTGCACCAGGAGATTTTTTTTTGTTAGGGTTGATTTTTGGTATGTTTTTTCGACACGAGACGGCATGGTCACCACTATACAGTTATTTGGTCGGCCAAGGTTATATGGCCTCAATGCTAAGAGTTTTACTCTTCACTTTAATCTACCTTAAATTAAGTAGGTACCTTCGTGTGAGTTTATTTATTTTGGACAATTATAGAAAATACGATCGCGCCCTTTTGGTGAAAGGAAAAATGTCCTTTGGCGAAGGTATGATACAATTTTGTATATCGACGGTCGTATACGTTTGGTTGTGTAGTTTAGATAATAATATCGCCGACGATGGAAAGGCCTAACCTAACCGAGGTAAACCGTAAAAACCACATTTTGCAGGGGACTCTAAAATAATGAAAACTTTAAATCTTTTCGTGTTAATTTTACTTTTTATATAAATTCAATATCTTGTAATATTCTGTGTATGAATTGGATTTAAAAAACGCACATTTTGTTCGTAATTGAATTACTTACCAAAGTAGATAGTATTATATTAGTGGGTTACTTTAAGCGACTGGCTATCACAAAAGTCACTGTCGGTTAAATCAATTAGGAATGTCTGCGGGTTTGGACACTACTTTGAAATAGTAATGAATATCGGCCAAATAACGTAACCGTCAGTGGTGTAGTGTTGTGGCTAACTATTTTGTTTGCGAGGGATTTAATACGTTTAGGATTTAATTTTAATCGAAGAAAAGTTCGACTTTGTATCAGAAATACTTATTCGTGGGTAGAGTTACGTTACTTGGCCAGAACTTGTATTTACGTTTCGAGAATAATATTATTCAAAAATGTGAGTTACATCGGTTAGTGGCCTTTCCACCGACGAATTATTATGCTTTCCGGGTAATTAAAACAATAGCTATCGCGTGTTAATTTTTTAGTTTCGCTGGAATCCAACGTAATATCACTCCCGTCTATTCGATATTACGACAACAACAAAACAATAATAATATGATTTAGTCTATTTGATTTGTATTTTTTCCAGATCGCATTTGTCTTGAGTTTGGCCGCCATCGCCACCGCAGCGCCATACGTGCCCGTCGTCGTACCGGTCGTACCAGCAGTCGTACACCATCCGGCTTCCGTGGTACACTCGTCCACCGTCGTCCAATCGCACCCATCGCCGCCCGTGGTCGCCCGCGTGGTAGCCCATCCCGTAGCCGTCCACCCGGCAGTGGCCGTACATCCGATCGCCGTCCACCCGGCATTGTCCGTACATCCGGTCGCCGTCCACCCGGTGTTGCCCGTCCACTCGGTCGTGCATTACTGATGTCCGCCCACTTCCTTTGCTTAACGCAATAATAATATTATTTCATCGTCGTGCACATATATCATTCACAGTCGCACAAGTTCTCTTCGCCTCTCTATACTGTCGTCATACGCGAAATTGTTTCGAAAAACTAACCGAAAATGTCGTTTCGGCGACTATTATTCAGTCGTAAAAACAAAATATTGTATTGATATAATAATAATAATAATAATCATTGTCATAACATTGTATACTTCGAGTTATGATTTATTTTTATTCGAACACCGTGTACGAGATCACCTTATCAATTCTCGAAGTGACATAATAATATTCTTCGATGAAAAAAAAAACAGAAATCATTCATAACATGTATTCATAGGTATATAACATATACAGGATGGTTCGCCAAGCGCGCTCACCCTAGTTTTTCAATTTAAAAAAAGAATTAATTGGAATTCTTAAGATGTTATGTACTACATATGAGGAGTGTCCTGGGTGGTACAATTCTATGTCATTCAACCAAAAACCCCACTTTCTTACTGTAAATTGATGTACACGATTCAAAATTCGAACAAGTAGTTTTCGAGTTCTTTAAATTTATATTATAATATACACTAAACATAGTCTTTACAATTGTTTAATTCCAAATTCCAAATTGGATTTTGAATAACTGCTTTGTTGAAGAAAAAAAGGGACTAGCCTGCTTGGCGAATCACTCTGTATAAGATATTGGTAATAATACACAAAACGAGAAAAAAAAATTGGATTAATACGAAAACCTAGGTATATTACATTGGGCAGTTAAACGTAGTGAGGGGAGAAGAGCTTATACATTTTAATGGACGAGAAGATGCGTAATTATTTGGACGGGAGAGGGGATTATTTATGTATCTCTTCTCCGACTGTGATGGACCATTGTCGAACGGCCGTTAAGATTCGATTAAGTTGTTGTCGGATAGTTCCCCTGCAGTATGCAGCACACGCGTGTATTTGTAAATTGTCTATGAGAGGCCTTTGCACTGTCGTGAACTTTCTCTAAGCATATTTTATCGATCGCATGCAATTGTATGGTACGACTACTCTTCTAAATGTATTATATATATATTTATTTATTATAGTGTTGTAATAACGGATTATTTTATATAATATATTAACATATTATATATGTTTAGACGTTTGGTATATCTATCCGAATTTGCAATTATCTTCTGCAATTATTATCGATTTAGTAGCGAAATAATTTGTCTATATAAAAGAATAAGAAATAAAAACATCACGTGAATAGTGTGACATAATATTAAATTATATTACTGTAGTATAGTAGTTTAATAGCAGTACATTTTTAATACAATACAAAGAGCGTAGGCACTATATTTGTATATTATGTTTATTTTATACTCCTGTTTTTTAATCAAAGAAGTGACATGTAAATATGATAATTAAACTTGATTGTTAGCAAAGTTCATGCAGATCATTTCAACTTTAGAACCACGGTTAGGTGAACTATTGTATTTTCAGAGTTTAAGAGTAGTGGTACGAAAAACAAAATATACTACAGAAATCAAGAACACGAGAAATACAAAGGATAAAAAAGTTGTATTTTTTTTCAGTCTTATAAATACCGGAAACTAAAAAATATATTCAGGCGTTATTTTCAATAACTCTCTCTGTATAGTCATGTAAAATAATCAGATCGTACCATAAAAGTAATCAGCTATTACTACTATCGTTATAAACTATACCTACCTACCTACCTACACACTGTCTAAAATTATACCGAGGACCCATCATATCGCTAAAACCTTTTAATGTAGGTACTAAAGGACTAATAGTAGTGTGTATAGTTTCAAACGTTTTGTTTTTATTTATTATAAAAAAAACACCAGAGACGACATTAAATCTACAACCGAGTGGTGGTTTTTTTATAAGATATTTTATATCATATCCATACAATAACGAAGCACTTAAAATAAAATATTGTTATCGTGCATGTTTAGTAGACTATCTACAACGCCTTGCGATCAAAAGTCTATGATGAATTATATTTTTTATTGGTCGTCCTCAATGTTTATTTTCTTCTATAAATCGTCCGCAATACAATTGACGATCTGCTACAACTCTAATCTCAATAAAAATTCTACTCGTTTTATATGCGAATAATAATTGCAGGGCTCAGTAAATATTTTATAACAAAACAATAGCGTTGTAGGATTCTGCGTACGATAAGTCGACCGAATCCATATTATCAAGGCTCGGGACTTAAAGCATTTGCTTATTTTTATGGATTGACTTAAAATGTAGCAGAGTGCTATAGAAGTGTATGTCATGTTACAACACGTTCAATTTTGAAATTTAAGAGTGCTTTTTTTTGCTTTTTTCAGTGATTTTTCAAAAAAATGCTTATTTCAAGTTTTTCTGATAATTATTGCTTTTTTGACCAGTTTTTATACTTTTTATGATTTTCTCCTGCAAAGTTGTTTTTGATTGAATTAAAATTAAAAATAATTCTTATCTTATCTACGTTGTCGCGTAGTCCGTCGCCGTCCGCGGCATCGTTGCAGGGTTAACAAAAATATTCCAACACTCAAAATAGAATTGGATTTCGAGGAAACAAATTAATATAATTGAGTTCATGTTTATCACTTTATCAGTCTATCACTAATTTATCGGTAAATAATATTAAGATAAGATTTATTTTTTATTTTATTGTTTTTTTTTTTTAATAAATATTTTTGCTTAAATTTAAGTTTTTTAAATGCTTATTTGAGTGTTTATAATGATGTTTTTAAGTGCTTTTTTAAGCGCTTATTTTAATGATTTTAAGTGCTATAAGTCCCGAGCCTTGCATATTATATTAATTAATGCTATATTTTATCGATTTTATAAATCTATTCTATTAACAAAAATAAAGCAAAACTCTAAACCGTGAATCGTTTTTATTATTATTATTATTATTTCTTTCCACAGCGTAGATCGATTTAAACAAAATAATTTGATTCACAAAAATCTCTGAAAACTGTTGAGAGTTGTTTTTTTTTTTTTAATCGTTTAATCGTATGGCACCGTATCGAATCTGAAAACACTGAAAACGATGTGCTCTCACACGTGATGCAAATCGGATTAATATTATATTCAACGATGTACGCGGTATATAGGTACTTTGAAGAAATCGCGAGTGAGAAGGAAGAGAACCTGAAGAGAGAGAGAGAGAGAGAGAGAGAGAGAGAGAGAAAGAGAGAACGACTGATGGTGCAGCGCAATTTAGGGGGGATAAAAGGGGGGGGCTCAATTCTTGTAGTAACATGTATATAGATATTTTCGAAGTAGGCTCCGCTTTCACCACCGTATATATGTATGCAATAATATTTGTTAAACGATTTTGTATAATAATATTATGCACTTAATAGTTTATTGTACGATAAACGACGCAACCGAGGTGGAAGTAACGCCATCGTATTTCTCGCCTCAGTTGTGATACCACAGGAAAAAATAAGGTATACAAGGTAATTTAATGTAAAACACACTCGTGACATTGAAAAGTATCGACTTTATTAACAATTTTTTTTTAAAATTATTTTTATTTTCTTCTATCATTATAACTTTTTAAGTTTTAGATTTTTTCCAAACGACAACATACGGATCTGATTTCAAATTCTAAATCAAAATATATTTTTTTTAGTATTGTGATACACGAATTTTGGACGAATAGCTTATGAATTATAATTACTAGTAGTGTATAACTTATAAGTATTTAAATTTTTTACGAGAGGAGTAGAAGACTAACATTTTGCGGGGTAACCTTGTACCACTCCACTCAGCTCATCAATACTTAAAATACGTATTACTTATGTTTTTGATTTGTATGAATCGCAATATTTGGGAAATATTTTGCTTTAAAACTGTATGTTGTCATTCAAAAAAGGAATAAACTTACAAAATTATAAGGATAAAAAACATTATTTGTGTTTTAACAAATGTTGTAAATTTATTAACAACTTGTGCCCTGATAAAAAAAATTTTTTTTAAAAACTAAATTGTTTTACGTTAAACGAATTACATCGTATAGGTACTATTTACTAATAGCTCATGAAAACATGTAAAATGTGCTTTGGTATAGCGATCTTATAATAGTAATATTTATTGACACACACTGACATGGAACCACAACTATAAATTATTACTTTTTAAATATATTTTAAAACTTATGAATATCATTATCGTCGTCGGAATGGCTTATAATTCGTTGTAATTTGTACCACTTAAAAAATCGTGAGTCAATTAATGTCCACTTTAAATGTAGCGACAACAACAACAACAACGACATCAGCACACGTCATGCGTCGACGTTCGTCGGCGATCGGTTAAACACAAATCGCGTTTATTTTTCTATTTATTTTTTAATCGCGCACACTAACCTGTCCACCGAAACTGCGATCAGACTGTACACGGACGCTGCCACTGAGACGCCTTGGACGTACGGCACGATCTTGCACATCCACGAACCCAAGATCCACGCTGAAAACATAAGAAGAAGCAATTAAGATATTTCACATTAGATTTCCGCCGCACATAAATTGTTTTTATTGTTTTTTTAAGTTTGGTGAGCCAAAAAAATTGCTCACAATTGCGACGAGCAACTGCAGCAAGTACCTTTTATGATCGAGTTGTCAAAAAATCACGTTTCCGTACTTCATTATCAGTCGAGACGTCTCGTTAAACAGTCGTAGACTGTAGAATAGAATTTTTTTCTGACGTCGCTGTTGTCAGAAAGAATAATATAACTTTATCCGTATGCGTTTTGCCGGAGCATTTTTTTTTTTTTCATTCTACTCGTATGTAAATTTTGTTATTTTGAATTGAAAATGTGATCGTTTTTATTTTTTTAAAACATAATATATTATGGCTCAATGTAAAACACGCGAAAAGAAAGACCCCGATAAACCCCGGACAAAGTCATCTCTTCTTGGCAACAAATAGAAATTGATCTACGACCATTCTACGAGTCACGACCGACGAATTAAGTACGAAAAAGGTTTCCCCGGCGAAACAGTGTGTGCATGTGCGGCAATAATAGTATGTATTAAAATGTCGTTTGATTCTTCAGTTTTTATTTCTATTGTTATTTCGTCAAATGACCTTAAAAACCGTTGGCACTTTGTCGACAAGTGACGATATTATACGGTAATGGTCGCAGAACAAAAAAAAGTCTTACGATGTTCAACGATCGTACATTCGACGCAGATGAAAATGTATGCGACATATTGTGTTCTATTTAATTTTGAAATAGTTACAGTGAAAATCGTTTCTATTAGAGGAAATATCAAAACAATAAAAACGAAAAATGTTGGAAATCTCAATGAATACACGATAAAATATGATAATGAATATTTTTACTGTTGTGATGTTCTAGCAAAACTATACTCATAGCTTTTATAGACTATACAGTCGCAGTTAAGCGCACGTCGTGTAAAGCTTTAATTTAATATTTTCATATTACATGTAAATACTTTCTTAACTTCGCAGTTATTATCGAATAGAAAACAGTATTTTTGCTAAATTATATACGTAGTTGTATATAAGTCAATAATACGAATTTAGAACAGTACTGTCGTCAATAGGTAAGTACTGAAAATGAGAAAAATGAAAAACAAATATTACCTTACAGTCTGTATACGCATAATATGTATTACATCAAATATTGAACCAGACATATATACGTTTTCCTCGCTCATTATTTGCAGAGTAGAAATATTTTAAAACGATTAAAATAAAATGTAATGAATGTGAGCAAACGAAAATTATAAAATTGAATGATATATTATTTGGTTTTCTCTGACGATGACTTCTAGGTACATATCGTTGTAATAAAAATATATAAAACACTGGTGGCCTTTTTTTTTCATTTAATATCGAATATCGATCTCTGAGTGTATCGTTGGTGTAGCGCAAGGTGGAATGTTATCTAATGTTTATTGTATTTTTTTTTTTTTGCAATATTATATCTATTTTACATTTTGTTAAAACCATTTTTATGGACAATTATCCTTAGTCCAAACATTTTAATAACTCAGAAACTACTCGTTTGAATGTTAAATTAGATACATGAACATTTTCCAAAAGATGATCAACTAAATAATTTAAAGTAAAAAAGAGAGGTTCTCATTTGAAAAACATAAGTTTGTATCGCCACAGGACACTCCTTAAGTAATACAAAAGAAAATTCTTTCTTTTAATCTTTGAGCAATAATTCCGGAAATCATAATTTGAATAGAATATTCACTATATCAAAGGAAAAAGCGGTGGGCGAGCATGCTCGGCGTGAATCACTCTGTTTATTATACAATATAATTATGTTACACATCAGAATATTGTAATGTTAGCTGCCTAACAGAGCCTGCAGTTGGCGGTCGTGTCGATGGCGTCCGTTGGAGTTTTTTTTTTTTTTAAATTTCAGTAGATCGACCAGGTAATATTATACGCATACTATTGTGCGCTTACGAGGCTCCAGTAGTGTCTTCAAAGAAAAATAATATCATAAAAATTATTAACCACGGCGGACTGCGAACGGACTACCACGAAAACAGCGAGAACGGCACACCGTGTCGGCCGACCGTCAAGATGAAACGAGCAGAGGTTAAGCCGTGCTACGACGTGTCTTGTGTGTGTAACAATAAAAAGTTTATCCGGCAAAAAAAGACCATCCCTTGTTTGTGTTCTCTTTCGTTCGGCGTTCTCCGTGCCCACGACACACAATGGCCGCCAGACTTGTGTGTTTGATCGCGACCCTATTGTTGGGCAGACAAGGTTTTGTAAATGTCTGATAGGTATACGTACCACAGTGATGCTGCTTTTTAATCTTTTAAAGACGAGCTCGTGTCTTACGAAATACATAACGATAGACATGACAACCGCTCGGATACATTTTTTTAGATTTTTTGGTTACGCCATTAGCTAATTACGAGAAATCTTGAATTTTGTTAAGATTTGAACTTAAATGCTTATAAAAAAAGTGTGCATATGTATCTGCGATATATTAATTCATCTGCTATTATGACGGGCGGTGGTAAACTCTCCCGGGCGAACATTGTGTTTGCCCGAAGAAAATAATATGTAAACTCCCACGGGTTATTTTAAATGTTATTGCAACACTATGAATTGGCTACAATTAAGTACCTATTGATTTATGTTTCATATTTTTTTTTTATTGCTTACTTTTTTCAAATGCAATTTTAATGTTTATTGAATTCAACTAATGATTTTTATTTCAATAATTAAAGCACATATTTCGGTTATAATATTATAGCTCACAGCAGCTAAAGATATTGATTTATAATATAATATACAGGTTTTTTTATTTACTATAATTTATAAAATTTAAATTTGTATTAAATTAAAAACAATGTATGATTTGAACAATACAATTTTAATGTATAAACGAAGTTATTACAGGTTCGGTGAAGTGTACATGTACCCTTCGGGTAGTACTGAAGTAGACCCGGGAGAATTTATACATTTCCTTCAGGTAAACATAATGTTGACCCGGGAGAGTGTACATGTACCCGTCAGGTAGTAGTGAAATAGACCCGAGAGAGTTTACCATCGGGTGAGTTTGCAATCGCAGGAACCGGGGAGGAACCGTACGAGGAACCTTGTATTATATTTTCAAGCTTTTTGACCAAACAAAAATGTATTTATCGTTATTTAAAGAAAAAAAAACGGAAAATTTCTTATGCCTACAATTAGTTCGAAAATAATTCGTTATAAAAATATCGAATAAAAATGATACATAGAAAATGATAATCTCGCCGTCCGGTAAACATTTTAAGTGTCTACGGTTATTCGTTTTTGAAACTGATTTTATTCGTTTTAACAATTATAATTGTCAAAGCGATATAATTTTAAACGGTACATTATGATATATACAAGAAATAAATCATATCGTCGTAGGACACCTATATAATATTACCTAGGTACTATAATATAGAATGACCACGGGAAACGAAACAAAAATAAAATTAATATATAAAAGTCTATTATTTGATGTTTATTTTTATTGCATTATTATCGTAATATAATACACGAGGTCGAGGTGCACGGAAGAGTTGTACCTAGGTAAACTATGTTTATTGATTATATCGCTTGAAAACAGTAATAGTTAATGCGTCTTCTAGCTGGTATAATGTGAATATTCAATTATCTTCTACGGACACATTTGACGGCGTGAGATTGATAGTTTTGCCAAATCTAATTTCACTAGAGAAAATCAATTGCTTTTTCCGTGACAAATAGACGAATCGATGGGACGCGTTTAAAAGGTCTGGCGAAGAAACGATATCGATTACCAGTAGAATATTATATATTGTATACAGAACAGCGCAAAGTCATCGAGAATAAGATTTTTTTTTATATTAAATTTAAGATTTGTCCGGTCTCGATCAGAGTATATTCCATTCGCGAATAATAATTTATCTGCGATTTTAGAGGGCGTATAATTTAAAAACGTCTCTAACCATTATAATATTTAATAACGGTTTGTCTGACGACGACGACGACGTTGTGTACACAATAATATAATAATATGCGAGCAAATTGCAATATCGCGGTCACAAAGGGAGTCGAGAAATCGAATTAGATCTAAACGCCACGCGTCGTAATGATTTGTTATGTTTAACAAAAACCGTCTGCGTTCGCATATTATAATATTGTAGACGTTTCGAAAACCTTTCCAAAATGTGATTATACGTAGGTAATTTGAATTTTATTTTTACGGCGCTCCGGCAATTTCAGCACGCCAACAACGAATTACGGTTTATATTCACACGACGACGGTATTTTTTTTTTATTTTGACACACGAGCGCAAGGCTGTAATCTACCCATAAAAAAAAATAGGTGTAAGAGCGCGGGAGACGAGTGTGACGACACGAGAAACCGAAATAAAAAACGTGATATTATTGTACACGGTGATTTTCAATTTTTTTTTTAATGACGGTACGTACCTACGTCGAAAAGTGTTGGCCCACACACTACACTCCGCTCGGCGAAACTGTGAATACGTCTTATAAATAATTAATTAAGTGTACTCGCTCCGAGTTCGAATTGTGTATGTGTATTTTTATTCTCAGGAAATTGTTCCGCTTGGGAATATAAAATGTACGCTGTCATTCGAAAAAGTAAAAAACTTAAAAACCGCGATAACGACAAAGAATAGTACGATTATGGTTGTTTTTTTTTAAACGTTTGTTTTTCAACGACCTGAAATAACGCGAAAAAAATATTTCCAGAACCCTTGAAAAGGATCACTGATGCAATGTACACTTATGCAGTTGTGCTGCCTTCGGTTTTGGCGCGCGTGCAACCTAAGTGGTATTATAATAGGCGTCATAGTACAATAATAATTATGATTACCAGACGACGAAATACGCTTATTATTATTATATTCATTGCTTAATCTCCCGCCAAATCGTATTAATGACATATTATTATTGATTATTCGATATTTTTTCGTATGGTATTGCACTAGACAGATTGCGAAATAAAGGTCTGCTGTCTAATAACCAATTATTATTACTTATTATAATATAGGCTCTGAGCAGAACGGACGGCGTTTGCCATAGTGCCACAGTTTACGTCTTCGGGATCGCCGAAATCGCGTGTTCGCCGAAACCGGTGGAGATCGCATAATCAGATCGTAACCTAATCCTCGCAAATCTCGTGACGCAAATTTTCGATAACTCTGCAGCAGCCGTGTATGATATTGTACTATGTCTCGTTACGTCCGCGGTTAAAGAAGGTATGGTTGCCCGACGAACCATTAAAAAGTGACGCTCAGAGTTTCCTCGTTATCACAGCGACTAGCAGAACCGAGCAACGCAACGTTTGAACCACCAATATTTAAATAATTAACACCTAATATGCACAGCTTAAAGTTGAACCTTGAGGTAAAATGTGCATGTCGTCTAGAGTTCTGATGCCCTGTACGCTTAATTTATATCTTGTGCGCACTATAGAAGTCTTGAGTATCGTCTATATTAAACAAAACTGTGAGCCCTATTGAATTGTTTTTGATTGAAAGCCATATCTTAAATCGTGGACGATGCGTACGTCGAGTTTCGGGTCAGCAAATTTGCCAGAACAGTGTATTATACACGGTTATTCATAAAGCGTCCTCCCCCCTTCTTATCTTTAATTTTGCAGTTGGTCAAAATCTGACTTTTGGAATTCTTAAATGTACCCAAAGATCATACTTGAAAACACTAGATATTTTTTGTACTATATACAATTATAGAAGTATTCTGTGGTCTGTGGAGATACACACTTCTGTTTTTCAAATGAGAAGCCCACTTTTTTACTGTAAATTATTTAGTGGTTAATTTTTCTGGAAATGTTGACAAATCAGAATCGAAATTCGAACGAGTAGTCTTTCAGTGATTAATCTTTGCGTACTAAGGATAATACTAGGTCCACGATAATGGGTCTGGAAGATATGGGGGCTATGGTGATTTGAACATTTTAGTGATTAATATAAACATCTATCAACATTAATAACTTGTAAAAAAAAAATCCAAGTCTAATAAATACTAGATCCAATATTATTATTATTATTATTATTATTCCACCTCATTTATATTTTTGTACGCCATTTTTAAGGATTATTATCCGTAGTATAAAAATTTTGATGACTGAGCAATTACTCGTTCGAATTCAGAATTAGGTACCTCAACATTTTCAAAAAAAATATCACTAAATAATTTACAATAAAAAATTAGAGTTCTCATATTTTGAAAAACAGAAATCTGTGACTCAACGGGACAATCCTAAGGTAGTTGAAAAAATGCAAGTATTTGTAAATATGGTATTTAAGTAGGTATTTCAAAATACCATAAATCATAATTTGAATAAATTCATTACGAAACGAAAAAAGGGGGGTGAGCATGTCTTGTAAACCACACTGTATGTAGGCATAGACGCGCATAGTCCTCGGACAACGTGTTATATGTTGTAATAGTATGTTATTATAGTTATGTTGATGGCTGATTTTTGAAAGTAAAAAAACAAAAAAATCAATAGCAACTACAACTACAATTACAGTTTTTTAGTGTATTACCGAGCAATAATATTTGGGCCAAGTTACTTTATTACATGTACTATTATTATTATTATTATTATACCTTGATCATAATATTATTGTACAACACGGGTTTTAAACGTAGGTTCACCTTGTGTGGTATTCCGTAATAATAATAATAATAATAATAATAATAATAATAAAAATAATAATCATAATAATTTTGATAACCGCGCTAGATTTGATATTAATATTTTTGTTTTCTCGGTCAACTGTCGCCTAACCCATATCGTGGTAACTGCGGTAAACCATTGCGGTTTCCCGCACAGTATACCGCCTCGAAATCTAATAATATAATAACATAATATAAGGGCAGTGAAAAATAAAAAAGGTACATCATCTTCGGATCTTTTGCGGCGGTGTTGGATAGATAATACGCCCTTAGACTCGTGAAAAACGAAGATAACCGAACGGACTTCGGCGAGGTTTGTGATTTGTGGTTTAATTCACAGTGTTGTATACGCAAATCGTTTCCCATCCATTTTATTTGCGGTGAAAATCATATTTTTTCGCGTGCATTTCGTTTTCCACCGATATAATATATTATTATTAACAACTATTATGCTAATTTGATTTACTATAGGCGCCTTTAACCTGTGCGCTGCAGGGTGGTTGACCGCACTGCAGATATATACCTATACTTTACCCGCCTGAGCTTAACGGGAAAACCGCGCCCTGCAGGAAATTTAAAATTAATAAGTATTCTTTTCGAAATCCAATCTTGTGCTTTTCGAAATAAAAAAAAAAAAATATATTGTATTTTCAGACGGTATACAAAAACTAAATATGCATGTTTTTGACGAATACGTTTACAAAAAACATATTATATATAGCTATACATTTCAAACTTCACCAAATCATGCCAAAGAATGGAAATCGTTTCGGGAACGTTGAATCGCGTATCGTTATTAAATATGTATTTAAATCATGCAATACGTCAGTTTATGTTATTTTTATTCCGTTCGTTCGTATATAATATACGTTTATTGTTGGATTTGTCAAGCGTGATGTTTCAATAGAATATCATGTTAAAGTTTTTTATACACATAAATGTATATAATAAATATATATATATATTATATTATATACCGTATATATGCATAAACGGTATTCTAATAAATAAAAAGAAAAAAAAAATCCCGTACCGAACGCGGGTTATTATTAAAATATTTATTTTATTAAGATTTTTTGTGTCGTGTGTGTTCTGGATTCTCGTAAAATGCGAGTTATTTGATAAAAATCATCTAGTTAAAGGTTTGGCGAAATCGACCGATTTTTATAGGCCGGTTCGGCGAACAGCCCTTTGGGGAGGGCGTGCGCCTTGCCACGTGTATAGGGTGAACGAGGTCACCGGGTCAAACTCAACAATTCAGCCGAGCCCCAAGCATTAACTCCGGAAACTCAAAGTGTGAATTTTTCATGTTAACTATGTGTTTACCGGTGTAATCAAAAGTCTAAAATTACGTTAAATACGCGGAAACAAACAAACAACAATTAATACTGAACACAAATGTTGTTCCGACTGGAACAAAATATACACAATATAGGTATAATACCTATACACGTTAGCATTTGTTTGTATTTATTATGTAACCTAACTCGATGTAAATTAATTCGTTTGTTTTATTGGTACAGACATAACATATAATATAGCTTAAAACAAAACATAATATATTATTATTGTTTATCGTTTTTATTCGGCTTATCATCGGTATTCTTGTCACGGGTCCAAAAACAAAATCAATTGTCTGGAGTACTTGTGTATTGAACTTGTGTAGGAAATCATAATTTTATACTTCCAGTGCACTTTATACACTTATTTCGATAAATTAATATTGATAAACATAATATTATAATATACATCACTTTATTATTGAACCGCATTGACCACGATAAACACGTAAAATATTTGTTGTTTTTGTCCCCGAAGAATGAAAATATATAGCCAACAGATTATACTTGTTCAGCTGACACTCGGGGCAACATGAATTTACTCTGTACTCAAAATTTTCGGCACAACTAACAATTAGTTTTTTTTTTGAAACCCTTTCAAAACGTCATCATCATTTTTCTTTTTTTTCAACGCCGAGTTTTTTACGGTACCCGATTAATTATTCTACCTTATTTTTTCGATCACTGACATACCAGCTATTTCGTAAATTAATGTTAAAAATACTTTTATCGCGGTGGTTTTCAAATCTCGACCGCGGGTGCCACAGCGTCTATAATATATCGGGGGGGGGGGGGGGGGCAACAAGGTTGTCGGCAATGTGAATAGTGATTCCACAATCCGCAGTGGCGATGGCGTGTGCACACAGACTTACGATATTGATAACACATAATTTTCGACGTAAAATTATAATATTTGTCGACAACCGAAGTAACGCTTTAATGATATGCCGCGATTTTAATCTGTTCTGAAGCAATAGCTGCTGAAAACGCGATAAGTATACGTATAATACAAATAAAACCAAAATAAATAATTTTATTGCACACGCGCACATGTGCGACGTGTGGTCGCATTTCACATAACATTATCTATCTTACGAATGGTATAAGTATATATTATATACATTTTTTTTTTTAAATGTGTGAAATGTGACCGGGCGAGGCAACTGCCAAATGAAAAACAAATTATAGTCTATACCGTAAGCACCGAGATTCGACTACTAGGAGGTATATAACTACAGTGCTGCTGTACGCTCGCAGATAAAGACTTAAAATATTATATACGCAAATAATAATTTGTTTAAAAATTCAATTACTGCTGTGGTGCAGGCGTATCGTTATTAGCAATAAATAATAATACATATAGTATAATATTGGCAGACAACCGTCGATCATTTAGATTTCAAAATATTAAAGGAGCTCCGGTTGTACCGTGTATTAGAACATATTATTTTCAATTTCTGTTTCAAATGTATTATATTTACTGATTTATATTTTGCATACAACCGTATACGATTTTTAAAAAAATTAACATATCAAACAAACATATTTTTTTCGTTCAATTTTATAGTTTTTTAAAACATAAATGCATTTATTGAAAGGGCATTTTTTGGGGGTATTTAAATCCGAACACTAGTAGTTATTACCTACATATTATACGCATATCTTGATATGATATATCAATGATTGCAAATAAAATCGCTGGCTGGATTGGCAAATGAAACGTTTCCGACGCGAACACGCAATACCAGGCAAGAAAAAAAAAACAAAACGACAATAATCACAATAAATTACTGCCTATAATATTTTTACGTTTTTTTTTTCTTTTCCAATGACTATTGATGACAAACATTCAAATGGCAACAATAATAAATAATAATGATTATTATGGAACCGTGCGGATATCAACAGAATTAAACCAATAATATAATAACTGGTCGACCCTATACGCATTGTACATCATAACATATTCGTATTGCGACACTTGTGTGTGTGTATGTGTTGTGTGTTTGTGTGTTTGTGCATATTATAATAAACGGACGTGTACAATACATAATGCTATTGTATAGGCCGTCGCGGTTTTAAAAGTTCGTCACGCAAGCGCCGTGCACGGATCACGTCCGCCGCACACCGAACGCGGTATAAACCAAAAACTACCGATTCGTTTTAAATTAACTGTTTTCGTTTTTCGTTTTTAGTTTTTTCACTAAACTCTGGCCGAAGAAAAACGTCAGACTTGCAAAAAATAAATGCACCGGATTGCGTCTAGGTGGTTTGGGTCAGTGTCGGGGTGGTGCAGGAGTTCGAGGAGGTGCACAACTGCAGCAGTAGGTATATTAGGATATAATATTATTGCAATTAAAATCAACATAGAATTAAACC
Source organism: Neotoxoptera formosana (assembly GCA_022818045.1). NCBI lineage: Eukaryota > Metazoa > Arthropoda > Insecta > Hemiptera > Aphididae > Neotoxoptera > Neotoxoptera formosana. Next base: position 575,084 of record CM040634.1, read on the forward strand.
TACTTGGAATCGTGTATAATATTATTATCGATAACTAGCTGTGTTGATAACAACAATAAAAAAAGCTTTGCCATAGATTAGGTATTGGGCAATAGACACCCATACAGACACAATTATCAGAAGCGCTTTACTACATTTTTTTAGAATCAGCAGAAATGATGAAAAATGGCTCGTAAAAAAACACTAAAAACCTTCGTGGTACGAGTGTAGTACGAGTAGTGTAAAATTATTAAGAGAGTTGAAAAAAATCTCAGAAAATTGATAAAAATATTTGAATTTTTTAAATAAAATATACCAACGGATATGACAGACGAAGCTTCTGTTTGGAAATAAGTACCTATAGGAACGAAATCGTTCACAAAATAATAATAATAGCTACAACACCTATTATATTCTATTATATGATACAATGTGTATACCTAACCTAACATCATGCTTGACGGACACAAATCAAGACGAATATAATATCATTATACTCTGTAACCGCTGTTAAATTATATTTAGAGCGAAAGTCCGGAATCATCGGCAAGTAGATTACTCGAATGAGATGTTATTTCAAAATATCCTACTCAAAGAGGTGGCATCGGATTTCGCAATCGGGATGTTTTCGTAAACAGGTGTTTCGATAGCTTATTGTGTTACGACACGAACAATATGTAAACAATATTTTAGTAACTCACATAGTCCTATGTTAGTAGTGGGATTTGACGGACCACATTAATAATTGAGGATCAAAGTGCCTACAAACACATAAAACAATAAATGTAGAAATCGTTTTAAAAAAAATCATTTATTTTCCCAGTTCTCACACCACCAGTATGCTCAAATGGGTTTCAGACCTAGAGCGGTCGAGTGTTTACTAATGATTATTTTATTAAAATAGTTAATAATAATATTAATTATTTTAACTGTTACACTGAAAACATATATTTTATCATATTATAATGTGAAGTAGGTACCTATTCAAGGATGAAATCTTGCGAGTGTACCTTGTACACGTCTTATATAACCATGCGTCAGTGTTGAGATTAGGTACCTAAGTTCTTTTTTATCTAGTTAAAGATAAAAGATAAATATTTTTTTTATACAGATAAAAAAGAACATTTTTTTTTAAATATTTGAATCTAGCTTTTTCAGAGTACAGCTTCAGTTACTGCTTATATATGATTTAAACACAATAATAAATAAAAGAACACTTTCTTTGATGTTAAATATTATTATTACAATATTATTTATACATTAAATAAACGTATAATATTAAAACGTGATTATTTGTACAGACAAATATTAATCTAGATAGGTGAAGTTTGTATCATATATAATTTTAATTAGATCAATTATTTATGATTTATCTAGTTGACTCAAAATATAACTAAATAATAGCTAATTTATCTACACGTCATGTCTCGACACTGCCACGCGCGTATCCCGTCGTAATACTCTGTACAGGCTGGTGCAGGCTGCGGTCTCGACCCGTTTACCTTTTTACTTTTGAGGGGGCCGCCTCGTTTCGGTGAATGTTTTTCCCGCCGTTATCCCGTTTCTGTTTATTTCCATAGTCGTTCTGTGATTTCTCGTGCCAGCGAAATTGTCCGATATTTCCGGACGCCCGCCGTTCTGCGTACGGCCCTCCGGCCCGACAAAAATACGTTCTCCCGGAAATGTCACGACCCTCGCGCATAGTAGCCTATCGCGATATGATCGAGACGGTCGCGCGTTTCCGGAAACAAAACGAAGATCGCGACTGTTCGGGGGCGGAGAGACGGCGAGATAGCCATCGGCCGCGGCGGGGCTGTGCGGCACCCCGCACGCACATCCGGTCAATAAACTCTGATGTGGACGGAACGCTGAAAACCGGAAGCGAATGCGGCGGAAGTCGTATACACAATATATGTACCTATATTATGTATTGTGCGTGTGTGTTGCGTGCACACTGCGTAGGTATATTATTATTATTATCTATACACAGAGTGACGCGGCCCGCGTGGAAACGTCGTCGTCGTCGTCGTCGTCGTCGTCGTCGTAATGCGATATCGGCCGGCGGCGGTTAGGAAAAAAAATGGTCGATCCCGGTCGTGGGTGTACTGCAGTGCCGGAGTACAAGGGCCGTCGTTTACTCCGAAAATTTGATTTTCGTTTCCGCCAAATCTTTTTCCAAAATATATAAACCTGTCTAAATATTAATGTCTGAGAACGATTTAAACTTTAGAGTTACTCAGACGCCACCACGATTCTCATTGACCCCCTCCCCCCCCAAAAACTGTTTGACTTACTTTTTGGATTAAAGTTCAAACAATTTTATTTAAACTAAATCAAGTTAATTCTAATTAAATGTACATCGCAATATATTATGTACTGTGCAAAATGTTTTACAGATTCTATAAATCATAATATTCTCATTATTGAAATAGTATAGTCTTTATATTCTTCTATTGCGTATGTAAATATATTCTACAATGTATTAATGAATCGTTTTTCTATATAACATATCTTATAGGTCTACGTATACCTTAGATATAAGTTTTAACTGTTGATTTGATTGTATA
>CM040634.1:577729-811790 GCA_022818045.1 Neotoxoptera formosana
CGGTCGATATGCTCAATCGACAATCGATATGACTAAGAAATAATATTAATTCCGAACTTAGTGAAAACAATGTCGAATAAAACATATAGGTACCTACTATAAAACTGTTACAACTCCTCCGTAAACAACGGACAAAACTAGAGGTGGGTCCAACTGTTCAAAGTTCAGTGTTCGGTTTAAGTTCGAACATAGTTTTAAAAAAAATTGAACCAAACCGGACTCGAACACAAAGTTTGAAATTCCATAGTTAATCCAAACTTCAAGAAAATTTGAACACGTCGAAAGTTGCGACCAAAAAAAAAAAACATTATTTTTACATTTTTCTATTGAATATTTTACTGACGAAAAATACAACCGTATATTTTTGCTTGTTTATTATTTTTAAAACGTAGATCTGAATTACAAAAATAAAATAAAAATTATATTATTATCCAAACAGTGATTATTTCTTGTGTTATTGAATAGCATATAATATTATGACCTAATTCAAAAGTTCTGGTTGGGTTTTGGTCTTTATCGAAATGCAGTTTGGTACGGTTACTTCGATGTTGAATATGAATTGTTCGGTTGGTTTTCGGTTCGACAAACGTTTAAAAAGCTCGGTTCGAGACCATAATTTTGAGTTTGACCCGCACCTCTAGATAACACAAACATTATAACAATATTCGAAAATGCCGTATAGGCTAATCAAATGACGTATAATATCGTGACGGACGTTAATAATTGATATGCGGCAATGGCCGAATCGCGTGCTCAAGTCGTGAAGATGTCTTGTAAACAACGTGTATACGATATACGTATTATATTGTGTGTAAGTCATACGATGTGGACGACACGTGTTAGACACTGCCGCAAGACACGGCGGCGACGGAGACGGAGAGAGACAGAGAGAGAGAGACATGGAAGGATATTCGCTCGCGTTCGTGTATATTGTTATTCGCCGGTACGCTTTCCGGCCCCACGAAAATGAAAACACACACGAGTCTTAGCGCCGCTGCAAGGTCAATCACGAACGATAGTTGTATTGCCGCGCGGGCGATAAATCTACTCGAGACCCACCGAATTAAAACGTCGCGATCTCGAGCGGAAAGAGTTATTTGTTAGTTATTCAATTAGATATATTTTGCAGCTATAACGCCCCCCCCCGCGTTTGGCGCAGAAACGGTTTGCGCCGATCCGCCGACCTCTCGGAGCCTCCGGTGGTCGGAGATTTTACTAAAAAAAAAAAATAATTCCACATGGTGTGTGTGTGTGTGTGATACGTAAATAGTTATATCGTGTAATAGTACCTATACCCGATAAAGAGCACGTTTTCGTGGGTAATATCGTGTCTCTATCCAGATATTTCGGGATTGTAAGATAATATACGTGACTACCCATCGGGTATAACCCAAGTTATAATGACGTATTATATTATGTCAAAAAATTATTGAAACTTGTAAACTTAATCGAAACAGAAAACGACAAACAAAAATAATTAAATACCACAGAACAAAACGTAATATTAACGATTAACAAAATATACCTGTAACATAATATCGTTAAACGAAATATACCGAATATCATATCAAACGTAAAAAATAACACAAAACGTAATAATTTAAAATCCATTTGCTTAAAAATTGTAATATGGATGTCGTAGAAATATTTATGCATCGCGATTTGTTTTTATCTCAGCAATCAAACTCGAGAATTTGTTGTATTCCGTATCCGGGCCATTCCCCGCATTAGATATTATTTTTAACGATAAGACGATAAACGTAAAAGTTGTGTAACGTTTTACTTCTAAATAATAACGAAAAACTCTACTCGTACAAACTACCTACCTCGTATAAAAATAATAATATTGTGCACACACCGCGACCGGGTTTTGTTTCGTACCTATGCTTACAAATCGGACGAATTCACCGTAAATCGGGCATTATACTAATTTAAATAAATATTAAAAAACGGCAATCGTTCAGTGCTGGTCCATTGAAAAAAAAAATGAATAAAACCATACACCGGTTTTTGCTATATCTATCTGTATTACTAATAATAATTGTATTACACATCAGTCGGTATACAACACATCGTGAGACCACCCGTATGTCAAGCATGCGGCACCACGCTCACAATTAAACACATTTTTGATGAATGCAGATCATTCAAAACACAAAGAGAAGAACTAAACATAAGTCACGACGTCGGAACAAGCTTAGGCCCGAACCCTGAAAACGAAATCAGCACAATAGAATTCTTAACTGCAACTAAATTATTAAATTTACTTTAAGATAAAATACCAATATTGCAAAATTATATATATATGTACCTTTTTTCTATGTTCAATGTAACCATGCTAATGGCCTAACCTGTCAAATCGGAAATTTAAATTTCAAGATCAATAAAAAAAAAAAAACACATCGTGATTGTAATATTATTACTACAAACAGTATACAGTGAAACCTCTAAATACCGGACACTCTCGGTCGCCAAAATGTCGTCCTCTATTTGGAGGTGTCCGCTATTGAGAGGGGAAATAATATAAGTACATGTGTCGCCGTTCCCGAAATGTCGTCCGTTATTTGGAGGTGTCCGCTATTGAGAGGTGTCCGTTAAGGGAGGTTTCACTGTAGTACGAAAATAACACAAAACCATAATTTATTTAATTGTGCATAGGTACACTGCGAACGGGTTTTGTTCGGTACCTGTATATACTTACAGACCGTAAAAGTCACCCCCTATCGGGCGTTAAAAAAATTTAAATGAATATTAAAAATCTCGGTCAATCAAAAACATAAATAAATGAATAAAACGATACACCTGTAGTATGGGATACTAAACCCATGGTTTGCAATTTCAGTAAAACGAGAATAATATTTTCTAGAATGTTTTACATAATGCATTCAGAGTGGAATTTTGCCGTTTCCGAGTAATTTTCTCTCTCCCCGTATTATAATATTTATTTGAAGTAGCAGCGAATATATTTTTTTATTTTATTTTTTGTGGTACTTTGTATTATTATTAACCGCCAAGGATATAATAGCCCTTTGTATTAAATTTCAAATTAAAATAAACTTAATACAACCTCTTTGAGAACAGCCTGTCACATTACAAGAATAACACAATACGTGTTACAGAAAAAACGAAGATAATATGACGTTAAGATTATTTTAAAATCGTTTCTTTGAAGTTAGTGCATATTTTATAATAAGACATTATTTCGGAATTATTTGAAAAAATTATCGAGACATTGTGTTAAGTTTACAATGATATTAAAACGAATACTGATTTCAACTTTCTCTAGAAATCCCTACTTACTACCCTAAAATTGTAGTAAAAAAAATTGTCAACTACATATCCGGTGTCAATTTTCTATAGACTATAGTTTTTATCAAACAATAATGTAAGAAAGATCCATCAAAGTGTCGGTTTCATCAATCAAAAACTTTTAGATTTTCCTGACTATTCTGACAACTTGGAAGCGGGATAGATCCAGTCTAATAAATCACGGTGTTTGTTGTGAAACGGGTGTGGTTAAAAGAGGAGTTTATTATATTATTAAACTGAAAACAGTCAATAACACAATAATTTTCGATACGTATGACACAAAATATAACAGTTCGTTTATCAGGAGCATCTTTTTTTTTAGATACTCAGTGTTGTCGGAGAGCTGTTGTTTTGAAATGATACATTGGGCATGTATCACTGACGTGTCGGTTTTTACGGATACACTTTCGGAAGTAGTAAAAAAGCTTAAAAAGTTTTTCGTAGATTAGGGATTGAACACAGATGGTGGATACTTTAGAGAAGTAATTCTTCGAATTTTCCAGTGTCTAGTATACTTTCAAGAACACCGTGAATATTGCCGAATCTTCGTCACAGAAAGATAAACAAAAATATATTCGCTTTAGACAAATCATGACGATTTGTGTTCGAACCGAATCATTTTTCGAATGCAATAACTCGTCGTCACTTTCTAATTTGAGCATACCGCTTTCGGCAACCCACTCGATTCTCCGCAGAATTACACTTTTTACGCACGCAATATCTTCTCTTCTACATTAACACTCGACATCGGTTTCCAAAATGACATTGTGATTATCGCGGATGACTGACGCAACAACTCAAAACGATGGAGGTGAATAAAAAATAATTGTGCAGAATATGTTGAAAAAAAGTAGTTACAATCAACACTACAGTATAGTTTCACGTCAAGTAATAATTAAGCTGCTGCTGTAGGACACCGTGTACACTGCAGCACGGCGTAATGATCTTCAATGTCGTGAATAATGCGTTTACAGAGAAAAAAAACCGACAAAATGAAATGATAAATTGTGTCGCAGATCAACAATAGAGTAGTTTAATAGATTATCCGTCATTTGCTGGGGTATAGTCGCACATGGAAATTTGGCAACGTAAGTCGTAACAGTTATGCGAAGACCCACCGCAATAAATCATCCCTCATTCTCTTCCCCAGACATGAACACACACACCGCCGTATTATGTAGACGTCAAATCTGTTCCTATATATAATTTAACGTGTTGAATTCTGTTGAATATTCATATTATAATATGAGGCGTGAGATTCGTATTATTCGTTATACGATACGTAGTCTCGTTTCTTTCATTTTTAATAAAATATTATTTTATATTGACAGCTCATTGCGCGCTTATAGTCAATTTCACGACGTCGTTATTGTTTTGGCCAGTGTAATTTTATAAAACTGTCACATTGTTTTATTATTATACGTACTACCGTTCCGAGCATGACTATAAACGCACGACTCTCAAAGCCACCTCGGTGCACAAAAATAAAATTAAATAGCCCGTTTAAAAAACCGTACGCAGCTTCAAAGTTTAACAGAAATCGTTATCGTTTAAATGTGTTTAGGTTTTTTCCGGGCTTGTTTCGAAAACACTGCACCGCCGAGTGCTATTATGTCCATTTCATACCATTTTGTTAATAATAATATATTCGTTTATATAGATACCTCAAGTCCTGTGTTTGTCGTTTTCTTTTGAAAATAATTCATAAAGCGTAACGATTAACAAAATGTATAATATATCAAAACATAACGCAAAACGTAATAGTTAATATTATGTAGAATATCGTAAATATTTTGTCCTATTCCGTATCCGAGCCACCCCCCCCCCCACTCCGAAATAAAACGATAAACGCCAAAGTTGTGTCACCTTTGAATATTGTGAAATCTGAATAATGATAAACTCAAAACTCGTGCAACGTTTTACTTATAAATATATCATTAAACGAAAAAATTGTATAACGTTTAAAATATTGTAAATAACGTGTAACGAAATTTGTTTTCAAATGCGATCCCTAAGCCCTGCGCCCTCCACACATTGTGAATGTCTATAATATAATATGTCGATGTGTGTTCGCAATTGACCTAGCATAATCCCTGCTCTACCGAATAAATGTCGCCTTGTTCTTTTCGGCGCCCCCCCCCCCCCCCGTGGCAAACACTGGTCTGGGTCTGGCACTTTACGAGGCGAAAACTCCACACTCGCCGCCCCCCCCCTCGCTTTTTCACCCGGCCACCGTAGTTGTTCGCATCCAGAACAATAACACATAGATTAATAATCGCATTGCTATTGAATTAATAATAATAATATTATTATGTCGCTAGCCACACGACTCCACACGACAGCCTATAACGATACGTAATAACGGCCTCGGATCGTGTGCAGAGCACGATAATTATCATTTTTTCACCGGTCGGAAGTTTCGTCAACTGGCTGGACGCGCCGCCGAGAGAGTCGTCGTGCACTCGTGTGTCACATTCAGCTTTGGCGTCACCCGAGTGTAAGCGGACGTCCCTCTGCGGCGGACACGTGACTATTTCGGCGTTCGGTTTTCGACCAGCAACCGCGGTAACACGTGGTCGCGCGCGGAAACTCTGTATATACCTATGTCGGCCTTTGCGAAAAACCGCGTTTTGTTGTTGTTGTTATTATTATAGAGCGGCCGTAACAAAACATTAATAAAATATATTTTAATGAATGTTAGTATAATATTATATTAATTCAGTGTTAGGACTTATTATCTACATAATTATTTGTGTATTTTTCATCTTGTATAGATAAATAATTACAAGCTATCTGAATATTTATTTTTGCTAAATTTTTCACTTATCTAGATATTAATTCACAAGATACATTTTTCTGTGAAAATTAGCCAGAATTCTTCAAAAATGTCTTATTTTTATTGTCTTTGCCTCGGGCGCGTCTTGTAAGTAGAATAACGCGAGCTAAAAAATATCGTAACTAAAATAAATATTATTATTTATGTTATTTAATGTGTTTTGCATAATCATTATACTTGTACTGATTATTATTATTATTATTTTTTTTTTATAATATAATTCAAACTCATTTTAAAATGTTTCATTTTTTATTTACACCTTTGTTATTACCTCAGTTGTTCCTAATTTCATAGTTTTTTAAGTTTAATGTTTAGTGATGGCATTGGTTAAAAATACCAGTATTTTGTGATATGTACACCACATGTAATAAATTCAGACGAAAACCACGCCGTAATATACAGGCACAATATTATGAACGTCGTATAAAGGTACCTTTTTTTTTCTAATCATATCAGTTTTTACTTTATAATTATCCGTTATCTATCGGGATAAAATATTTTTATATATCATCTTTTAGTATTTATAGTAAGACGAATTTGATTTAATCATCCTTTTATCCAGATGATGATTTTTGTTCTCATCTGATCCTAACGCTGTTTATCGTATATTGTTATAATGTTCGACGTAGCCGCAGAAGTGACCGAAAACATTAAACGCACATCGAAACACGTTACATTCGTTCGAGTGAAAATTAATTAACGATATTGCCGCTCTGTTCGTGTTTCGGTTAACACGATTTCGTTGTTTCGTACCCACGAAAAACTTTCGATATTTCCACCTCGCCTACATTATTATGTGCGATTTAATAATAATTATCGTTTACGGTTTTAAATGATGAAACTATTGCCACTGGGGATGATCTACCGCACTCTCGCTGTATTATATTATATTATATCAAGTTGTTAATTATTATTTATTTTCAACTATTGCAATCGTTATTTAATACGGCACCGTCAATAATAATAATATGGTAATGATATTATGTTGTATGGTCGAGACGCGTTTTATTCGTTTAGGCTCTTTTACACAGATATTATTCTGCCGAAACAGATATAAAATATTGCGACAAATTTGCGTTAGGGCCAACAAATATTCCTACTAAGACCCTGGTAAAAACTGCATTGAGAATGTAAAATGATTTATGACAACTGCAGTGTAGTTATACTATACTATAGTTGTACACTCGAAAAGTTATTGCACACGTCCCAAACTCTAAAGTAAAATATTATGTAGGTATAATAAAGAATCCTATAAAAGTATTCTACTTTTTTTATTTTATATAATTTGTACACTCGAACCGTCTATTTGTGCAATATAATATTATACACATATGAGTATTGAATACCTATCCAATATTATACTATAGATTTATTAAAATAAACATTAAACACTTTTGTTTTTATATCATAACGATGCCTATGGAACACAAATAAATGTCTGTTTAATATTTTTGAATAAAATTACTTTAATACATACTTCAAAATGTATCGAGACGTAAGTACAACAAACTTTTACAGTTAATATTTTATGTATAGTCAAAATATGGTAATATAATTAATAAAGTATTATATTTTCAAGTCTTATAAAAGTTAAGACATTGCAAAATTACACATTTTATCATAAGAAAACAATTTACTAACAATATCATCATAATTCGTGAAATTAATTAATTTCAATATTTGGAGTTGGTTTTTTTTTTTTTTTTAATTATGATTATAATATTAATATTTTCGTATTCAGTTTCAGGTCTTCGAAATTTAAATTGCAAATTGTATAAACGTTGTACAACAAATATTTAAAATGCTATCTTTGGATAAGAAAAAATCAATATCTTATTTCATTTATAAAGTAACAGAAAAATAAATAATAATAAATAAACGTTACCGCCCGGGATGTATTTTTTCTCGTGGATTTTTAGTTATTATTTTTAATCTCTTTGAAAACTACTGGGATATAGTCATTAAGAAATAACTGTTGTGTAACTATGGGTGCGCGAACTATACGGAAATAAATATAATATAAAGTTAACAAATCCTTACATTTCTTGGCTTTGGGATTTAATTAGTCGACAGAAAAATAATGAAGTGGTTAAGCAGTACAATTGTGTAAAACAAAAATTTTAATAATATATCATATTCGTCGCTTTATTAAAATAATGTATTGCGGTATATATGTATGTAATATATTGTTTTAATATATCGTATTAAACTCAAAAGAAATCGTAAGTCGTTGGTACGAATCGACAGTATTATTAATTATCGTCGATATCATCGTGTCGATATTCAATCACTCGCCAAATATTATAAATATAAAATGTGTTACAATATTCTGCAGTGATTTTAAAAGATTTATGTCCGTGATAATATTATACAAACGCCATCAGGCGCAACAATAAGTCCATAATAGCGTATTTTAACAATGACACTTTAGACCACACTGTGAAATTTCACAGACAATAATAATAATTATTATTATTGTCCGATCAGAACTTCTCAGTTATACATTTTTGAACTCTGTAACATGGACGCTCAGCAATTACCTACATGTTTTCCTTGTTCGTAAATATCCCGTGCAGCCAGGATGCGTCGTCGGATGACTTATATAAGTCCGTATACATTTATTTATAATTTTTTAACTCGGCGCATTCTGCTCCTGTTGCTTTTGCCGAACTAATATAATATTATAATGTCAACGGCGATCGAAAGTACAGCGATAGCAGGCGCGGATCCAGAACATTTTAACAGGGGGTGCTTTTAAAAAAAATAGATTATACCTTAAATAACATAAATTTCGTAGTTTATAATACAAATTAATTGTATTGGTGGTTTAGATGACAGGGGGTGCCCGGGCACCCATAGCCCCCCCCCCCTAAATCCGCGCCTGAGCGAAAATGTGTAGTAATTATTATTTACGCGCAGCGGTAAAACATCGATTTGAAGCATATTTTGTTGATCGACTTTGAGAACCAACCGATGCCACTAATATTAAATTACACGTAACACATGTGTTCAACCCGTAAATGGTACATATTTATTGGCAGACCGCTAACGCAACAGTAAATTAAATTGTGCGTGCGAAAGCCACACGTGGAGTGAAATACCTCCACTCGAGTGTTCGACTTGCCCCGTTAAAAAAATAACGATGACACCGGCTAATAAATCAATAGTATATCGAAACAGATCATACAGAGTATTTCATACAAGATCGTAGTCGACATCGTTAAAGAAAATACAAAATTTAATATGATTGATGGCTAATGCGATGAAATAAGAGGATTACTGTTTGTATTTTTTTTTTTAATACAGTATTTCATTATTGTACGGTCGGCCAACAAATATGAAACAATGTAAATGAATTATAAAATTCATCACAAAGACGATGCTACATATTTTTATTACGACGAAAAACTTATTTCGTATTAAATATTCCGACAAGTTGAAAAGTTAAACAATAACAGTGTCGCCTTCATAAACTCTGCAGTCGGTGCAATGGGGGACGTTGGTTTTTGTTATTGCATTTCGATCGGACTACGTTTTGAAATGGCAAACTATTCAGGTCATGGTTTTTGTAAATATGACATATTATTTTGTTTGGAAGACGGACACATGAATGTCATTCGAGTAACTATTATAATAATAATATGCACATCGCACGGGCCAAGAAGTCCTGCGAGATTTTCTCTGCGACGTTATATGCTATAGAAAACGAAAAGAAAAACCTTGACGATTTTCTGAAAATCAGCACTTATCAAACACGAACCTCCTCGTAATGCTCGAGTGTTTCTTAGTGTTTCGCCAAAATGGTTCTGTCACTAAAACAGTATATTATTAGACGACGAAACGGGCGAGATGGCATTGGTGGTGCAATAATCGGTTGGCACGGTCGTGCAAAGGTTTAGCGAGAACCATTAACACGAGCAACATCTCAGCAGTGAGTCACAATAAGACAGGGCAGTATAGTATGACGATAAAGCTGCAGTGATGGTGTTATATCGGTTTGAATAAACAACAAAATATAATTCGTTTTGCGGAAAAGGAATGGGCGGGAAAGGAGCTAAAACAATTAAACATCCCTGTCGTTCGTTTACCGCCACGGTGTTTAGTTCGATCGGTCGCCAGACAAAATATAATAATATTATGATAGAAACGAATTATAAGAGGGATCGGATTCCGAGAAAAATGACGATTAAACCGTCGACTGCAGCAATAATAATAGCCGCACATTATATGGCCGGTAAACCAGTGTTGTAAATAAAACAACACTCTAATCGTTTATGAGGAGACAGTAAAAACAACGAGTCCGCATAAATATAATATTGTTATTGTTCCTGTAAAACGGTTCCTCGGCTCGCAATATATTATACGCATTGAGCACAGAGTTCGGCGAAATTTCGACTTCGGCGACAATCGGCGGCGATTCGGTCGGTCGGAATAAAAAAAAAAAATCATTCAATACATAATTCGCCTATTCACAAACGAAGATTTTCAACTCACAATCGGTCAGGTCCGACTCGGTCGCCAACGGGGAGAGACTTGACTTACGAATTTCAAAACCTAACTTACAAATCCTTACAAACGAAAACCTTTGAAGTACAATCGGTCCAGTTCGATTTGGTCGTTATGTGGTTGTGGGGGAGGAGGACTTCACACACGTATCCGCACCCCGTGCCCGTGGCAAATCGATCGAATTTAATTTATTATTCGACCAATTATTACAGTGCGTGGTAATAATATTATACGCGTTTACCGAAATCTCGATAAATGATATTTCTATCACAAGTCTTCGAGGCGTATCGTTATTATAACAATTTGACTTTCGAAATAATAGTCTTGAAAAATAAACTAATAAGTACTTAAAAATTATTACTACCTGTGGTCATTATAACCGGACTGAATATACGAGGCTGACCGATCGATATTCCGAAGTATGATTGATCCACTAAGAATAAAAAAAGGGGTTTAACTTGTATTGTATGAAATTATGTCGTAATGTAAATTCAGAAAATCAGATACTCAGCTTTTCAAAATAATTTTATATGGGTGAAAATTTGTATAACTGTAATTATAATTACGATTAGATACCTCACTAATAATTATTATGGTAGAACAACTAATTCAACAATAATTTGTATAATAATTACTAACTTAAAATATTGAGATACTATCTAAAATATTGTGATTGAAATATTTTGATAATTTTTATAAAATATATTTAAGTTTACGTTAAGTACAATATTATATTCGTATTACGTTGGCCAAAATGACACTAATTATCTTCAAAGATAATAATACATGTACCCACATCGGTTGTGTTAAAAAGCCATCGAATGAAATTAGAGGAGTTAATCAGGAGTAATTATGTTCGAAACCGCATTGCAATTTGTGACACAGGTGCGATTTGGACTACCTACTTTGAATATTTTAGCGCTGTGCGCCACATTCACGTCTATAATACGTAATAACGAGTGTTTCACGCGTGTACCAAACATAATATTTTGTTAGATTACAACTTCACAATAATTACGGTAATAAACTGTAACGACTTACCGTGGACATGATACGTAGGCGAACGACCGGCTGGGCAACGTATAAAATATGTACGATAATATTATAATAATAATAGGTAGTAATAACAGGTTAGGTCGGTTGATTTTAGTAGATTGGCAGCGTACTACCAGTAGCGATCAACGGATATTCAGTTGCGGGCACTTGCTATACAACAACAGCAGCAGGCCGACGACGAGATAATTAAAATTCGTACATGATTATTGAATGTGGGTTAAATCGTATAACGAGTGTAAAAATATTGAGAAATAGCTGTTTGTTCAACACAGTACATACAAATCTGGTTTGATTGCGTCAGAACAATTTTTTAAAAAAAACAACAATGTAAGCATGTTTTATATAGGTAGGTAGGTAGCGAAAAGAAATTGTCAAAAACCCGATTTGGGCGGCAGGGTGGTTAGGAAATTTCACCTCCAAGCTTTGATGGGCCTACAACGATCAAAATAATTGTGGCGTGCATCAGAGTAGTTATAGACCTATAGCAGTCTATAAACATTACTATATATAGGTAGTTAGGATTTAAAATGGTCAAATTGTAAACTTCGCGTGGCCCAAATGACGTGGCCCTTGCTGCCGCCGCCGCCGAACACGTAGTCCTTGAGGTTGGGTGACTCTAAATAATAATTATTTTATATGCTTTGAGCCACTACAAGTATTAACTTATTAATTAACCAAACTGTGTTCTCCGATTCTCTTGTATTTAAATGTCACTATGGGACAATAATAATTATTAAACGCTATGCCGCCGGAGGACGCCGCGACGGCTGACGAGAACGAGAGATAATATTATTATTTTTATACAACTGTGCGTTCGTATCGTTTGAACTTAATTGAAATACAATCATTTAAACTAAGAGGACTTCGAAACCATCCCGCGTGCACAGTAATAATTTTACAAACGAAATTGAAAAAAACTAATAAAATAAAGAAGGCTTTTGTTTTTTATTCATCTACAATAAATATCTGCGGATACACTGAATAGCGATAGTTGTTTTGGGATTATAAAACTCAGTTATCGATAGTTTCAGTTAATATTCACTATCGTTTTCACAGGTCGTGAAAATCGGTTTTATCGATAAACAAATTAAAACAAGGGCGGGATATAGGCATCAGTCAGTTCACAGTTGTCAGTCGTCCGCCGTAATAAATTACTTATTTTAGCAGCTCAAGTAATAATATCGTAAAAACAAATTAAATTTACTCGGTAATTAGTAATTATTAATTACTAACGGACGGGTGGCAACATCATCATTTACTTTCGTGTACGTATATTTGTAGGATAGGTACGGAAGTCGAGATTTTAAATTAACGACGTGTGCGCAAAGATAGAGTTTACCAAAATTAATTAGCATCGTTCTGCTCGTAATTACGTGTGCTTAAACACCCCGAGTTCCATATACGCACACGCGTATTAATCAATTACGTTGTACTTTAATTATTAGAAGGCGATGGCATTTAAGCCATATAATAACGGTTTTCCGATCATTCCGGACGATATTGTTTTTTTACGACTAGAATCTATAGGTGTGTTAATAATATTATTATCCACCAAATCCACAACGGCCTTTGTACTAATTATATATAATAATTATAAACACGCAATTCGTCGAGTCGACACGGCCAGGTATATACTTATTAGGCCTCAGGTGGCCAAATCAAATCTTCCACACACACATACGCACAATACAAAATGAGCTTGATCGAGTCCGGTGAACTACTAAGTGTAAAGTATATGTCAATACATCATAATAACCAGGGTTGGATCTAGAGGGGGGGCAAACCGGGGCACTTGCCCCGGAAGTTTTGGTCAGGGGGCGCAAAATTACAAAATAAGTTTGTATATATATTAATAGTTTTTATTCATTTTATAATAAAAGTATTATACAAATTACAATTTCTATTTCCATTTGACTTTATGGTTATAACAACAATGGGAAAAACTCAAAAACCCAATGGAAATTATTTGTCTACAAAATATATTTTCTGCGCCTCATAGATTAGATCGCCTCTTAGATCTTCAACAAATCAAGACAGACTCAACCATTGTTCAATTATTTCAATCGAAAATCGAATTGCCAACGATTTTGCCACCAGAAAAGCAAGAAAAATCAAAATTTAATGATAATTTGTTTGATTATTGTATAATGATTATTTTCATGTATTAGTTTGTAATAATTTGTACTTTAAGTTTCTTATTTAATACATATTTTTTCTAATCTAGTAAATATTTTTTTTCTTTTATTCTCTTCGATTTTTTTTTCGAGTTTAACTGGTACTTAAGTATAATTGTGGGCATAACAAAGGGGGAAGGCGCTAATTTTATACTTTGCCCCGGGTAAAAAATATACAAGATCCGGCACTGATAATAACAATATTAAATAAACTAGTCGTACGATGATCGTCGATAATATATTAATCTTCTTTTTTTTTTCATTGTAGTTGAGTATTTTTTTTTTTTTAAATATGACCTATGACTTATGAGTATTGAATATACGATTTATAAAGAACCTTTATTTTTATCCTGTTTTCTACATTTTGTAGGGAACTGAATTTTATTGAAAAAATGTGATATGCATTTTGTTTGAATAATAAATTTATCAAATCCATTGGCATTAACACTATATTATATTGTGACTAGAATGTTCCCCACTATGAGCCTTCAAAGTCAACTAAATTCAGCAAAATAAAATTGCATTAAACGTTTCCATAATTATTAAAACACTTTATTTTAATATTCTATTGATCGTTGGCTATGATATTTTCTTTTAACTCGCCAGCTTATACTTTATAAAGAATACTTATTTGCATATCGAATACTCTAGGTTCGTCTGTGTATTCCGTTCCGAGAACACTTTTGTCGCGTTAAATATTGTAATATATACAATTATATTGTAGTAGGTACCTACGTTGCGCGACGTCGTTACTTTGTGTACAATTAGTGGTGATGTTGTTTTTTTTCAAATTCCAGACTATTTTGTAGGGTTAACGGATCGTATAAATTGGTCTCTGGATTTAAATAAAATGTAAAAAAAATCGTCGACCCATAAAAACTGCGAACCTTTTCTGCGTACGCGTTACTACGTGACGGGGAGAAGAGATTCGTTGGAGTATAGATAAGAGATTATAGGTAAAACTCGTCTACCTCGTTTGGCGTTTTCTGAGCACGTCCTCGCGGGTCTTATAAAAATATAAAGTACACAGGTCATACACTTACATGGGTACGAGTTTAGCACGATCGCTCAAAAACGTTTTTAGGGGGCAGGAGGGTCTTTGAGCCTCCCAGGTGGAACAATTTTAGGAAGATAAATTTTGGAGACTGATGAAAAATAATAAAACTATTATTGTGGTTATCATTTTTGTCAATAATTAAAGAAAATAAAGAAATTTTTACGACGGGATTGACGGAATTGGGTGTGTTTTTTTCTTAAAAATACGTAAACACGCGGGCTCAACAATAATAATGATATTACGACATGCACGTACAAATAATGAAAAAACGCAAAGTCGAATATTATTGAACTTAGCAAACGAGAGAGGACTCACGGACATAGATGTTGGACAGAAGCGTGGCGGGCAGACAGAAAACGAGCACCAGTATGTCGGCCACGGCCAGGTTGACGATGAAATAGTTGGTGACGTTGCGCATCCTGGGCGACCGGCAGACGACGGACACCACCAGCAGGTTGCCGACCAGCCCGACTAGGAACACCATGGTGTACGCGAAACAGTAGACGGCCGTCATGGCGGGGCTGTGCCTGTACCACAGCTCGCCGGGACCGATGCCGCCGGAACCGCCGGCCCCGGAACCGCCGCCCATCCCGGTGCCGTCGTCCTCGTCGTCGTCGACGGCCGTGCCGGAACCGTCGCCGCGGCCACCGGAACCGTCCCCGGAACCGTGCGCCGACACGGCGGACGCCGCGGCCGCCGACTCGGTGGACGAGACCGGCGCCAGCATGTCGAACAGCGAGTTGCCCAGCATGTCCATCAGGCCCGGTTCGATGACCATCTTGGTAGGTACTTGCTGCTGTTACTACTGCTCGTCCTACGACTCGTCCTCGACGATCCTACCACTGCTCCTGATCCTCCTCCTTCTCGATGCGGTGGTATATTATTATTATTATTATTAATGTCTCGATTGACGACCGTCGATAATAATAATACCACACCGGACACCGGCGATGCCTCACAGAGTTACCCAGCGGCCAACGACGGTATCGTCATCATCCGTCCGGACAGTCTTCTCAGGAGCAACACGGTGACCTAGAGTACCATAATATTGTATGAGAAGCAGAGTTAAGATTTTGGGAAAATGGGGAGGGGACCGTAAAATCGGATAAGTGCCCACTTAATATATTAAATAATATTATACTCCACGACAATATTATGTGGTCGCATGATGTACAGGTGTACCACAGGCTACCTATACATCCGCACAGTGGCGAAACGAACGTGGTCTGAGAGAATCAGTTGCTTCTCGATTTTTATCAGTACCTAGAATACATATTGTAACAACTAAAAATGACGATTAAAAAAAAAAATGTATTGAACTTTAGATAAATCGTCAGTGGGAGGGTAGTGGGTCAATTTAAGATTGCTTAAGGGTTATTTTAGGTTCGTTTCGCCGCATCCATGAATTTCCGAGATCACTCAAAGATCCCAAGACTACACTGCGATACGGGAACTCAGCGTGGATGTCTATGACGGTCGTGCGATATATAATATTAGAATAGTAGATGTGTATAATATTATTACATAATATTCCTAATACAATTGTGTTATTTTTTTTGAAATCTACTCGACAATATTACTTACCGCTGATATATTTTCGGGCAGGTACCTGTTGCCGAGTCTCGGGACAACTACACCGCGATGTTATAAACAAGTGCACGATCGTCGTCTGCAACGTTACATCACTGTACGTGTGGACAGCTAGAAAACGTGCGCGATGATATACAACAACAACAAAAAATGTACTATATTATAATGTGCACGGGCGCATATATTTAATATATGTGTGTGTAATATTATCGTTACGATTAATATCAGCGGTGCAGCTGATATACGACGTGCGAAGGGTGAACGTCCGGTTCGGCGGGGAAAACGTCCGTACGGCGTGGCGCTCGACGACCGTGTGGCGTGCGTACGTTTTCGGTTTTGCGGAACTCCCGGGCGGTTCCGCTGCCGTATATCCTCCACCGCCCCCGACCACCCGGTACCCTCCGACCGACCCCTAACAGGCCGTCGTACTACTACCCTCGGGCCCGCGACTATATACGAGCGGACGACGCCTCCGCCTCCGCCTCCACCTCCACCGATTTTCTTTTTTTTTACACGCGCTACATCACAATATAATATATAATATTATGTATATATATATGTGTGTGTGTACATAGGCGGCTTGGGGGTGGCTGCCGTGTAGCCGTCCCGCGAGCGATATTCTAGATCAGAATCGTTTTTAATCATTCGATTTTCTTCTTGACCGAAGAAAAGAAGAAAATTCCACCGGATTTACCGTAATTAACGAGTATGCGTGTGGTGTGGTGTTTTTGTTATTGTTGTCTCTCGACGTCTGCGTTGGGCGCTTTGAGCTTCGGTGACCGAGCTGCAGGATCGCTCGAAAAGTGTCCAGTACCGCGGATCGGAAATCGAGTCCAAACCGGGGCCGGATTACGGTATTTATGGTAGTCTACAATATTGTAATGTAAATGTTTAAATAATACGAGGCTAATTATTGTATGGCTTCCACGAAAATGGCCACTGTAAATTGAAAAATTATAAGTCAATACCAAGTAAACGTTTTTTAACTAATGACAAGAATAAAAAAAATATAATCGAACTGATTTCCATAACGTATTTAAGACGAGGTAATCCACGTCATCACGTCACTGACCTAGACACGGTATATATAGGCCAAAGATGTTATTTCCCCGCCCTCTCTACGGTAGGTCAGTACCCCTTTGGTAGCTTTGCGAGAAAAACCTACTGAGAATCGTGGAAAAACGTCCAAGAACGCCAGTAATCTCGATGAAATTATTGTAAAACCAATTTACATTCCTCGTCGCTTCGCTCGCAGTCCAAGACGTACGGCCACAATAATAAGCCCCCTTAATGCACTTTCCACCCAAGCATACATCACTGACTGCAGCTGCACGTAATAAACAAACTTATCGTAGGTTATTGTATGGGAATAGCTCTCGGTAGTTAGCACGTAGAGTTATGCTGAAGTTTAATATGCACGAAATGTACAGTCGTATTATATCACAATATTTTATTGCGCAAAAACCGTAATAATCATAGAACAACGCTTAATTTTGAGCAATCCCAACCTTACTGTCTACAGAAAATAAAATATGATTATCATGTATGTTACAACATTATATTATAATAATAGACCCTTTGATACTTCCGTGGTGGAGTGTTGCAATTTATTTATGAGTGCGATCACCCCCGAACTATTCAAAGCTTAAACTGAAATATTTTTTTTTCCAACAATACAGTACGGTATAAATGACTGGCTTGGTGTAAAGACTTTCATTCGATAGAACTAGAACACTATTTTAAGCGAGACTCAAGACCTGAGATGTTACGGTTGATTTGATTATGAACAACTTAATACCAATAATCTTATTTGTATTATATTGTTTATTAAACCACTTGTTTATCAACGGGTTATTGAGTTATTTTAATATCTAAATTTAGGTTCAATAGTTTTCTTCAAAACTTCTTCGTGGAAAAATGTCATACTGTTCAGACGTATTAACTTTAAAAAATAAAACGTTTTGATTTATATATTTAAAAAAAAACCTAACACTCATAAAATTATTATGAGCATGCAAAGCCGCAACTGCAGAGGGCGATATAGAGTTTCTATTGTTTCATATTTCATCACTTAAAAAACAATAAATTAAGTCGTATGCATATACTATTACAGTATTACAATATAGACTGAATAAATATTTTACTCAATATCGTTATGGAGCTGGGTAGTTAAGAACATAATATACACAATATATCTATTTATTAAAATGTTATTTTATATTCTAAATATAAAATAACACAACACGTTGTGCTAATATCTTTTTTTCATAAGAAAAAGTTGTAATTGTGTTTCGTTTCATTTTTACATAATATGTATTTTATGTTGCGAAACTGATATTATACAAAATTTAAAAAATTGCATTAAAGTGTAACGATTACCACTAAAATGAAAGCAGTTGATGTTTATTTTTCATAACGACGTAACCTAAAATGTTCTCGTTAACCTACACAAACTTAAGGATTTATTTTTATCATGATTCATAGCAGCAAACCGTTTACCGTTTAATCAAATTCTGATGTTATTACATTTATTTAAACCTATGTACCTATCATACATATAAAATATATAATTTATTATAACCGAGATAAATTCGGTGTTAGATTTAGTACTTACACATTGCAATTAAGTAATAAATTGTAATGAAACGTTTTATTTACATTTTACAAGCATAATTAATAACATTAACAGTCGAGTAAATAAGACATTAAAGAAATTAAGTGAATTTTGACCAACAACGCGTCTCAAGTGTACATTATCTTACTTATGTGGCTAGATCAGCGGAGTCGGATTGTTCAGTCGTAATGTGTAACAGGTGTCCAGTCGTTCGGTCTACTAAAGCCTCAAGGGAAAACCGGTTTTGATAATTATTGAGAAATCAATGAACTCACACAAGTGGTGTACCTAAATTGCCTGCTCAGGACGCCGTGTTAGCATATTTGTATAATTTGAACGCATATTATAACAATTATTATTAATCTCGAGAGACACCAGAAAACTGACCCACTGGTGGTGGTGCAGACAACTAGAAAAAACGTAAGAAAAGCTATTATGAAAGATTATATTCTAATAATGTAATCTTTACAAATTAAGCTCGCAGTGTAAAATTTAGTTCAGGGTTGTTTCAAATATCAAATGTCTATTAGTTATTCTGATTTAAGACGGTCGATAAAATTGTAAAAGTTTTGAATTCTGTCCGGACAATGTCATTATTAAAACTTTTTATTTAATTATATTCTATTTTTTCTGACGTTTTATTCACGATGTTTGAAAATGTAGTTATAATAGTACAACGTTCTATTATGTTATGCTAATTAGTAATACTTGTTACATTAAATGCATACGTTATAATGTCTATACACATTCAAAATAAGAAGTATTGTGAATCAATTATCAAACAAGTTATATAATATAACAATGTTTAATAATTATGTAATTATGTAAACGCTTTTTGCATATTACCCATCATCATATAATAAGACGACCAAGTAACCAGATCCATATAATATTATATTCCTCGAACGCCCCACACGAGACATTCTGCGACCACACTGCGAAGAAGCACGCATTGGACGGAGTTCAAAGAGTATGTGATAATAATACGAGACGACGAGCTTTTATAGTGGGCGATATATTTTGTACATATTTTGTAGTCTTAAGTGACTTATAACTGTCTTAAGCCTTTTAACCTAATCGATTTTAATTATCATATACACGTCGATGATCATTGAGCCTATCAAAAAATGGAACCAAGATTTAAACGAAAAAATACACTCAGATAGACGATGGCGCATTTATAGTGAATTTATGTATCTATTATTAAATAAGCGATATGATGTAATTGTAAGGAAATATTTTTGAGCGTAGAGAGTGATTTGCATCCTTTCATGGTACCTATCTTCATTACATCCGTAACTAAGTTTATCTTTTTTTTATAATATTATATTATTTTTATTGTATGGAATATTGGAATGCGTATCATACATAATATTATATTCTTGAGGTTGATGTTAACAGAAATGAAAAAAATCGCCTTATATCCTTTTTCGACATGCATTATTATTTGTAAGATTGACCACTCGTTTTAAAAGTATTAAAAAAAAAACTTAAGATAAACGATTGTCAACAAGTGAGAACTTATCATAAAGATAGATCCAAGTACGATATGGTTAAATTGTTTTTAAAACTGTTATACTCTTGACCAAACACGATCTTTAAAAATGTTTGTTTGTTCTGACTATTAATGAAAACGTCTTTTTCGTAATAATTAAAATTAATGGCATTTAAAAATGGTTTGCCAATAATAAATGTTGTTACACTTTTTGACTTTTGATATTTTACGTTATTATATAATTAGGTATGTTCAAAATGTACGCGGTAAAAAATAAAATAATCGTAAAAAAAAATACGAATTTATAATAAAAATGTTTTATTTATTAAACAAACGCTAAAATTATTGGTTTAGGTTTGTTTTTATTTCTGGATGGACAATATAAAATAAAATATTGAGTGTCATCAACTTAAAAATATGAGGAAACGCTACCCCGGGGAACAATATTAATGGTCCATAATATATTGTGATATAAGTGCTATATGCGGCGCTTGTTTATATTGAAAAATCTCTTAGATAAAATTTAATTAAGCCATAAAACATCAAATATGTCAATAATCGTCAGCAAATATTATTACTGTTACACGAATAGCGTATATTATGACCAGCAGTAAACGATTTTAAATCAATAACGGCGGACAATGATAATGTGAAAAATAGTTCATTCCGTGTCTGCGCATATATAAGGTACGAGTAATCTTCGTTAAAAGCGTATTCGACCTAGAAATGTGACGGTTTTTTATAGTTTGAATTCATCATATTGTTGTTCCATAACAGTTTTGCAACAATAGACTCTACATTATAGACTAAAATACAATTTACTTTCTTTTAAAATAAAAGGATTTAAAATCTTTAGTACTAGGTATCTGAAAAGCATGAAAAAAAAAGTTTTATTGTAAACAAAAGTTTTGGACACTGAAACGGAAACCGAAACGGAAACAAGTGAATTGCCTATTTAGAACACCATAAGAATTGCATCACATAACAAAGCAAAATACGACTAGATTTTAGTTTTTTTTCTCTCATTTGAAGTCTTGACAAACTGACTGTGTGACTTGTTTCCAACTTGAAACTAACAGAGTTTTTTTTTTTATTATATCCCTGTATTTTAACGCTTGGATGAACGATACATGTTGCAATTTCAAGTTGTAAATTACACTGATATAATTTTTTTTTCGGATTAGGGTTTAAAGACTTCATTAATTTTTTTATACAAATAATTTGC
Source organism: Neotoxoptera formosana (assembly GCA_022818045.1). NCBI lineage: Eukaryota > Metazoa > Arthropoda > Insecta > Hemiptera > Aphididae > Neotoxoptera > Neotoxoptera formosana. The sequence continues at coordinate 599,592 of CM040634.1, forward strand.
GTGAATAATATAAAATATCAATATTAGTTATATGTATATTAACTTCTAGACTAACAAAAAAATCTAAGAACCGTAGTAATGCGAGTCGTATTTTTTTATGTGCAATAACTGTCGTTAATACTCCGTTAAAAATAATATTTCAAAATCTTTTGTTTATTATTGTAATTACTGTAATACTAAAACACTATATTATCATGTAACTCCAGTGCCTATCTGTAATAGTGACCTCTATTCAACATCAAAACAAAGTCCGTTTTGCTTGATTTTTGAATTATTTAAGTTTTTAGAGTTACCTTGAAAGCGGATTTATATTTGCTGTGCGTTTATTGCCATAGGTACTATATTTTTATAATATATAAATTACAACTGCTGTTATGTTACATATTTTACTTTTGTGGCAAATTTCTAATGCAGATAATATGCAAATGCTCCAAGATAATATATAGATAACAAAGATAATTTATGTTAAAAGTGGACAGGATAAAAATAAATGAAATGTGTCTCGATTTATATACTTCTGCGTAAGACACTATTCAAATATATATCGTATAATATATTATAATTATAAATATTAGCAATAATAAAACAGTGCATTAAAAAAAAAAAAAACTGAATGAAATGCAAATTGAATATTAAAGTATGTACCTGCATGGGCCACATCGTTTTATTTTATTCTTTTCAAAACCACGGTCTTATAAAATAATATTTCTAGTAAAGATATTTTGAATTCGTTGTCTATAGAGTAAAGTCAAAGTATGATACGATTTCTGTACCAAAGTTTCAAGTCCTAATACCTGAAACTATCAATTGTATACAAAGTAATTTTACAGTCGATAGAAAAGTTAAATAAAACTTTTTGATCAGTCTCTAATCTCTATATTGATATCCAAAAATATGATCACAAACAAAACAAATAACTAAGATAAACAACACACTGCTAATCGTAAAATAAGCGTAGCTCTGCTCAGAATTTAAAAGTAAACAGGTACTATTGAAAGACACAATTTAAAAATAATTGAATCTAAGAAAAATATTGTTACAAAATATTCATGACTTTGTTTATAATATAATCGTGTTATGCCGGAATAATGAGGTTTGTAATAACTTTAGGATACGGAGGTAGCCTTTTTTCATAATAACAATAATGAATTCAATTTTCAATTTTGCATATTTGATTGAAAATAATCAATACGTTTTTTCTATACAGAATTTACTAATAGCAATTTAATTCTGTATATTTAAATTTTTCGATTAAAATGGGTTTACTCAGACAGGTCTTAATAATCCAGACAAGTATATTGTATTCCCTGAATGTGAAAATAGATGTAATCAATTTTATATAATGAGAAACACATAATTCAAAATCGATAATAATAACAATTTTCAAAAATATGTTGAATACCAATAAAACGGCCTACAGCAACAATTAATATGTTACAGAGTATAAAATGACTATGAGTCTCCGAATGGTTAAAAAAATCGGAGGGAGGCGCAGAGGAGTATTGTGCACAGTAAATAAAATTACGAGTTGACGTCCTACTAAATGGCGTGACACCATATTAGAACACTTAAAGTTAATATTTACAATTAACTAAAATAATTTATATTATTACTGTAGACATCGATGGTAAAATGTTTGTGGATTTTGTCGTTTGACAAGTCGGTTCGCGTCGGTACGAATATTATGTTTCTCGAAATGCGCAAAGCGGTTATTGCTGGACCGGCGGCGGACGAGTGAAATAAGCGAATATGTATAACTACTTCAATAGATTGCGTGAAATCCATCTCGCACCCATCACAATCGTGACACAAATTATAATATTATTTCGACATCGCATGAGACTATATACGTATACACGACAACCGATTCATTACTGTGAAACCTCTGGACCCTTTCGGTCACCGGCATTTTGTTCGGCTACACGGAGGTGACCGCTATTCGGAATTCAGAGAGTTCGTGTTTGTAGTTTTTTCCCAAAAGAAGTCTGCTATTTGCAGAGATGTCCTCGTCGCCCGTACCTAGCTACAATACGTTCGTATATAAACAGAGGCATAGTACATAATATTATTATATAGGAGAGTAGCTTTGAAATACCAGAAGCATAATTAGGGGGGTGGAGATAGATCCTTCTAGAGCATTTGATACCCATCTTCCACTGGGTTCTTGAAAATATTTCTATGGTGAAAATTTGGTAAAACGTTGTGCTTAAAAAATGTACAGCACCCCCTCCCCCCCCTCACCACTCCGTGGCAAATACTCATACAGTGTGTAGTATACCTATAGGCATACCGGGCGATCCGTTTAACGCAAGACGCTCATTATTCCAAATTAATGGTTTTGAAAATAACACTTTAGTGCATGGTATTTAGTTATAAGCTACTCATTCGAAACTCAATTTTTATGTATCGAAATACTCGAAAAAATATTCTGCTTTACAGAGTATAATATTAAAATAATAATATATTGCCGTTCTTTAAAGTAAAAATCTTAAAAAATTGTACTCGGGACTTGGGAGCAAAGTAATAAAAATATTTTCAAAAACGTAAATACTTTTTGAAATAACAAGTCTGTTGTTTTTATTATTTTTATTATGTGTTTTTAATAAAAATAAAATTCTACGACACAACCTCGGTCGCAATATTTCCAATCGACCTTTTTTATTTTTCACGGCGGCGGACGCGCACGATATGGATTTTTTCACGCACGTACCATACGGCAATAGTAAAATACATATTATAACGAGAGACCGCGTGGCGGGAACGGTCGGGGCCGGCGGAGGTGGCTGACGAGCGTGGAGGTCGCCGGTGCGGTGGGGGGAGAACGAGAAGAGGAGAAACAATTATCGCCGTCATCGTCGTCGATGCCGATGCGGCCGCCGCCGACGCCGCCAGCGATGACCGGGTGACCCAGTCTGCCCAGGTAAAACGATCGAAAACAGGCCTACGGCGCGGCGGCGGCGGCCACGAGTGTCCCGAGCTCCGTCGATCCGGCGGCAGCGGCGGCCGCGGCGTCGGCGGTGGTCGGGCGGTGGTCGGGCGGTGGTCGGCCACGAGGGTCTGTAGTGGCGGCGGCGGCGGTGGCGGCGGCGGCGGCGTCCGATCGATTTGCTTTACTATGTATACACACACTGCACACACGTATACAACGCACCGCGTACTACAACGCGTACTACGGGTGACGGCGGCGGCGGTGATGCCCGACAGTCGGGTCGGCGCGGTGGCGGCATTATATTATTATTATACACACATATATATATATTCCGTATACGCTCGGCGTAGACTACGATGACGGCGGAGGCGGCGGTGGAGGAGGAATACGCGATTTACACGGACGACCGGCGAAGCGGTGCGTGGTGAACGTTTTCAGGTGCGCGGCCACTGCACCCGCAGGTAACAACGTCCACTCGCCCGCCGGCTCACCGCCTACGCTTCCGCAGCCACCTGCTGACCTAGTACGCGCTGGCGGCGCGCACACACACACACACACGTCCGCTAGGTCGACTGCACGCTCACACACGCCACGCACTGCGCGCGCGCGCGCACACCACCGCGGCGAGTTACGCCACGCTCGCGTCCCCCCTGAGCCCCGTCGCGCAGACTCCCCCCCCCAAAACCTCTCCCGCCGCCCGGCACTTCCGACCGGTATAGTATTCGCGTAAATTCCCGGGAACTCGCGTACGCCGCCGCCGCCGCCACCGTCGTCGTCACAAACGACGCTCATCTCTCTCTCCCGCCCACTCGCTATACATCACTGTCCCTCTCGCTCGTCATCCCCGCCACCGCCGGGCAGCGTCTGTTCCTCGTTTTGCGCACGTCCCCCTCACCCCTCAGCCACCATCTCACTGACACCTCCTCCTCCTCCTCCCACGACGCCGGCATTTGCTAAAATAATAATAATAATAAACACCGTTTTTTATGAGAATAATAATGATAACTCCGATGTAAGTGCGACGTCCCTCAAATAGTATATATTTTATACGGATACCCCCGAGGACCGAGTCGCGTAAGTCCGGACTGTATATATTATTGTTATAGTGACACGGAAATACGATTGTTTTTTTCCCCTGTTAAACCAAAGGCGATTGGCGTGTCGACCAATCGATATGTTAATATACATTTTATGGCGATAACACGATATACTGCAAAACCAATGCTTGCTGCAGAAACAACAACGAAATATTTTAAGACCTCTAACTACTAACAAACGTCAATTATAATATCGAGTTTCGATTATAAAGTAATAAAAAGTACAATTTTTCATTATTGAATTAAATGTTTTCTGTTCTCTTAAATATTCAAGTAAGCACCAAGATCGGACAATTTATTTTATAAAATGTAAACATTTTAAATTCTTATAAAATATATTAATGTATTATAATCAGTTAAAATTCCACGTGATTACAAAAGATGTCTTTTTACTTGTCTATTGTACGTGAATATTTAATAATATTTCAGTAATTTAGTTAGTAGTTCATCATAATTTTCTAAAGCGCTAATGAAAAACCTCAAATTCGACCTGTTGAAATACCATTTGTACAATTTTCAATATACATCATGACCGTATGAAAATTTTAGGGCACTACTACTTGATAAATTATAACCCGAAAAACCAAAAAAAAAATAAATTAATCATAATTGAAATGTAAACGTTATTAATTTATAATAAACATTCACCTCGGGTAAGTACATTTATAATTCACTTGAAGTTAATTCAATAGGTATATCTGATGTTATAAGTTTTATATTATCAAACTAACATTTTAGTTCAAACAATTAAAAATATTTTTGTGAATTTTCCTAGCAAGACATCCGTTGATTGATTGACTAAATTCTTTTTGTTAAAAGAATTTCAAAAATGGTTTAATTATGTAGTTTTTATAATTATATTTAATCTACTCTCTCAAATACTGTACTGATATTTCTTTTATTTAATACCACCACTCGATGTATTTTGTTTTCATTTCTATGTTATTTTCTTGATCGTTATTTTTAATACATCATTATATTTCTATTTCGTTATTTCGTCTACTTTTAACCACATACATATTTACACAACTTTTCCTTTTTCACTACGGTTTACGAATCATAAAAAATTTGTCTGGCTAACTAGTGATTATCAATATATTTTTTTACTGCTTACAGTCTTTGTAACAATAGATCATATTCTTACAAGCATTTTCGTGGCTCGTAAAATCTACTATTTTATTTCAAGTCTTAACGACAGTATAATATCATTTAAAAGTGGATTTCATTTCGATTCTCGAGATAAATCGAGACCCATGCTTATCACGTTCAAACAGGTTTCCCGAGTAGACTACAACCCCGCGCAGCGTTACTATGATTTAAGACTATCGGGTTCGAGTAAATTAAATCATTCACATCGTTTCGAATTTGTAAATATTTGTACGACATCACTTGAACACCGACGTGAAATAGACGAGTGCAATGTTAGCGCAAGTGTATCGTTTGTTTGACAAATATAAACAACAAGACACACTGTAGGCCTCACACCAGAAATGACAATAGTTACCAAAAATGATGACCTACTTTGCTAAAGTATTCTAAAGCGTTGGAAAACTCGCGTGAGAAAACCATCGAATGGCCGCCGATTTTTTTTAGACGTTTCCCTAAATGAATATAATATGTCACCCCATCGCCTATACAACTGTTAAAAATTAATTTAATCAAAATCGCGAGTCATTAATAATTATAATATAATCATGTGTATTTCGTAAATTGTTTAATGTGCACAATACCTATTAGACCACCTGGACTGAACCGTGTTTTTAAATTTGATATTCAGATCAGAAAATTGCAAATTGGTCAGTCCCGATACATTTTTAGAATCTGAATCATATGTTGTTTAAAAACACTGTGTTTTAAACTATATGTACGCATTATATGATTAGGTATCAAGAATAAAAGTGTTATATTATGACGTTTGTCTGGTATTTAATATGTTTTTATTTTATTAATATATTTTCAAACTACCAAATGTTTTTTAAGTGTAATATTTATAAATAATAACTACCTAACCTAACCTATCTATAACTCAAAATATTTACCAATAGTTCTGACCGCAGTTGGTGAAAATATGTATATATTTCTGGTTTTGGTTATACGATGGTGATATTATTTAACAATATTACTTATAATATTATGATTACCTGATTATTATTAGACAAAAAGTGTTTAGAAAACCCGAGTTTTGTAAAATATCCCGCAGGATCTTGAACAGTAAACTGGAACGGACAAGGCCTGTTTTAAAATAAATCAGAACGTAATGAAACTGTTATAACTTATCACAGAATTAAAACTGGTACTATGTCTACTATAAATTATAATATAATAAAACCACGTGAAACATATTATGGTTTTTCAGTGAAAAGTTTCTAACGTCAAGTTCACGACTAAACAATAAATAATCATAGTTGTTCACATTTCCTGTAAAAGAACGTATGAAAAGATAAAGGTTAAGTTTATGGCACTACAATTGTTACTGAACACAATGTCTTAAGTGTATTTAAAATGTTAACACTTGTATAGGTATAGGTATAAACCTAAATCAGGTATATCGAATGATTTAATGGGTTACCTACTTGGTAATTGATTGTACAAAAATCGTACCCAACCCATGACGCATGCTGGTGATGAAATTATAATTATTTTCAATCCAGACGTGACACTATTTATCGAAAAACGATACTGATTGGAGTTCCCAACAATGCTTAAGATTTTGTTCGAAACAAATGTTCTTGATTATATATTTATTTAAAGTTGAACTTACTGTAATTATTCAAGATTTAACTCGATTTAACTCAATTTATACTTAATAAGTACAATTCATGTTTCATTTTCATTTTTAGAGGCGTTTCTTCAAACTGTTTGAGAATTTTATAGCCCATAAAAACGTTGACCAAAACAAAAAGGAATTTCCCCTTATCGTAATGTAAAGTAGACTTAAGCTCTGCTTAGAATGACACGTTATTCCCTCGAAGATCAAACCAGTGTTTTTTACGAGCCGCAATTAAAGTGAGTGTAGAATATTATCATATTAAATCGAAAAGGATGATGATTTTTATCGCAAACCCAAAATGATTCTAAGAAGAATGCAGTTTTTTTCCAATCTTAAAAAAAAAGTAATTGAAAACCTGAAAACTATTAATTTATATAATATAAAACATAATATAGAATATTACATAATAGTTTATAAAAAAAAAAAGCTATTATAAATATTTAATTGAAAATTCAAGACCGAAAAAATCGCATTTTGATTTTATTTAGAATAACATCCGGAGAAAAAGAAAAGTCACAATGAACTTATACACTTATAATAATAAGATTCTACGGAAAATGTCATTTTTAGTGATTAATATTGCCCAGTTTTTCAACTCTGATCATAATATAATCTGTATAACTAATTTGTACAGCTGATTGAAATTCGCCGTGACAGTTGTGAAGCATAATTTTTGATACGTACCTATCGTTGTACTGTACATTTGAAAATGTCGAATTCGTCGAAAACATACATGTTTTAAATCATACAGACGTTCAGAAATAAAATTTTACAAACGAAAAACGATTTTGAATCTACATTATACATTATATTATTATTGTACTAGGTTATGTTCAACACACAATACCATACAATAATTTGTGGAAATCAATAGTAATCGTCTTCGAGACTATAAAATATGACATCATCGTAAAACAAAATAGTGTCTTTTGTGGATACTGTGGCTCAATGTCACAATCTAAATACCCCAGTGAATCACCCCAATGAGCAAAAATATTCAATGACATTATCCTTTTTAATCGTTTATTAATTATTATATTTTTTTTTTTTGCTCGAGACCTTCAAAATGTGTACAATGGTGACAATCGCTTTCGACTTTGTTTGACTAATAATTTGAGTTTGTGGGAAATGTGCAAAAACCATAACAATAATATTACATTATGACGTTATAAAGCACCTACCCATTAACAATTTCAACATATTTTTTTTATTTGTTTCGTCAAATAGTGTGAGAATTATAGAATTTGAAAGTAAAGGCAATTTAAAATGATTGTTGATAATAACATAGGCCATTTAAAATAAATTTACCAAGTAGTAAGGAAACTGAAATAATTCTTAAAACTAATTATTATTTAATACAATTAAATAATATCACAATGTATGCATTTGATTATATAATACATTTACTCGTACTATATACTATTGTATACATCTACTCGTAGTTACTATTCAAGAAAATTAATAAAACTCAAGAAAAAAATAGGAATTCTATAGACAAATTGTTTTTAACATAATTTATTAAAGTATAATAATTATCAATTGCATAATATATCTCATTATATTATTCTAAGTTATTATACCCATTCCGTATTTGGTAATTTTTCGATATTTTTTAGAATCTGAACGGAGAGATGAATATTGTATATTGATTTTACAATGGTGTGTGTTATTTTTTTTTTATGTGCTTTTCATCACCTGTTGGATTGTTGGGACAGCCAAAAATGCTTTGATTTTCAACGTTGAAGGAGGTACTTAGCTGGGTCATAAGTACAAATTCCTACTACTTTTCAAAATATCCAAGAGAAACGGGATAAGTTACACATTCACTATTATACGTGTAACGTGTGACCCTGGTGGTAATTTTAAGAAATAATAAACGATCTTTTTTTTAACTGAGTTAATATTTTTTCGATTAACTTTGAACTCGTAAGAGTTAAATATATTGTTTTTACATTTTTTTTTTATAGACATTTTAAATTAAAATTTGGACGAAAATAGATAATATTTAAACAAAGAATAACAATTTCTGTTATTTTATTGTAATTTAAAAATATTATTCGCGGGTACTGGAAACTGTTAACGTATATTGTTATATTTTAAACACAAAACGGCGTTCCCAAATGCTATGTGTTCGAAAAAAATTAATTCAATCCACCGTCATATTACTAATATTAAAATGAATTAATTTAATTTCATTATAAATATATACCATAAAATATACATAATACGTTTTCTGTTGGCTGACAGACCGGCTTTGCTCAGAATTATTTTTCATATGCAATGAGTTAAACTCGATACCTATTATACAGTAGAATGGTTACCTACTTTCCCCCTTTTTAAATGTATAATAATTCTGATTAAGTAAATTGTTATTTTTACTCCACTTATTCGTTGAATGTCCTATTAAATATAAAGAAAGTCCCAACAACTTTATTGGTTTCGTAAAAAACATTCATTTTGAAATACCATTATACAATGTCAGAAAATTAAGAGTTTTAATTATACACTACGATTGTTGTTAAAAGTTAAAACCATATATATTTACCACCGTTTTAATCATTTTCTCATGAGAAAAATGAATTATGTATAGTTTTGTATTTGAATAAATTAATCGACCACCACAATTTGCAACGTATGACTCTTAGTAATAATATTATTTACCTTTTATTTGACGATTATATAATACGATGTTAGTATTATTCATCACAAACAATATGTTATTAAATTATAAATTATGTTCAACCGAATTATATAAGTAGAAATATCCATGTAAATAGTATAATCGTTTCAGATCAATTAATTATAAACGTTCCTTTTAAATTGTATTTAGTATACCAACTTCGAAATGTATGGAAATGTTAAATGTTCTGTACTTTTCGCTTAAAAAAATAGAAAACTATTTGACTTGCTAAAAATTGTATAACCATTGACTATGCAAAACATGAAAGTTTTACTAGAAACTGTCTGTAGTGTATACATCGAAAATATAAGTTGGTTTATAACATAAAAGTCAACCAATTAATAAAATTTTCGCTTCGGGGAAATTTTAAAAATAAAAACTCTCAATTACTCAGCGACAGGGTTAACTTTTATTTAAAATAAAACATATTTTTGTTCAATCACTTGTACTTTTGTACAAGTCTCCTTTAATCTTGTACTTGTCGATTTTATTATTTTTTTTTACCTTCAGTATTACGAAAACTTGACTGTTTTATTATTTGTACAATATAAATGAATATTATAATAAACCTTTTCAGTTTCAACACATCGCCATTAATTTCATTCGCAATCATAATTATTCTTAGTTTCAAATTTCTTTTATTCGGCAAAAACTCAATATTATCTGCCAAACGCCAATTAATATTATCATTAGTGGTTAAAAAAAAAAATTATAATACATACCTCTACTATATTTGGTCGGAACATAGAAATATTTTTTAAAAAAAAGTCATAGAACGTGATAAATATTAGAATAGTTATCAATAATATTAAACGGATAGAAGCAAATAGTAATAATATTTAAATTATTTTAAAAATCTCGCAGAAAAAAAAATTCTAGTTCTATTTTTATTATAATTATCAACTTCAGGCAACGTATGGAAATGTTTTTTCCCCGTTTGGGACGTTTGGGTTTACCTACTGATTTAATACATGTGTACCATTATGAGATAAAAATATAAACAGATTAATTATTTGTTTATTATTAAACATAGGTAAAAGTATTATATTATATTATTTTCAAGTATTTTTTGATTTACCAAAACTCGATTTACTTAAAAATCTGATACAAAAATTTTGCAGAAATAATTCGTTTAAATATTTTAAAAGTTTGATTATTGATTTCTATTAAATATTCATAAGTTTTCGACGTTGTAAAGTTTTGGCAGGGTAGATAGGTAAAGGAGTGTTTCAAACATGATTTAAATATTATATTATTATATATATTATAATATTGTATATACACAAAGTGGTTCAAATGCACATGCTCATCCTCATCCTCATTTTTCTTCAACAATACAGTTATTCAAAATCAGATTATTAGAATTTTTAAATATACTTTAAGACTATATTTTCAAATACTTAGAGTTGTTTGTACTACTTAAGGAGTATCCTGTGGATATACAAACTTCTATTTTTCAAATGACAACCAAATTTTCTACTGTGAATTATTTAGCAGATCATTTTTCTAGAAATGATGTCTATGTATCTAATTCAAAATTTGAACGATTAGATTTTGATTTATTTAACTTTGAGTATTAAGAAAAATAGGTCCATAATAATGGATTTAGAAAATATGGGGTCCTTAGTCATTTGAAAATTTTAATGATTCATATTAAGTTCAAATTTTGAATTAGGTTCATCAAAATTTTCAAAAAAATTATCCGTTAACTAAACAATAAAAAATAAAAAAAGGAAGTGCTCATTTAGAAAACCAAAGATTGTATTGTCACGAAACACTCTTTAAGTTGTACAGAAATATTCAAAAATTTGAAAAAAGTTGCTTTGAGTATATATTAAAATTCTAAAAATCAGAATTTGAATTTTTTGATTAAAGAAAAATCTGTGAGTGAACAGTATCAAATTTTCGGTGGGGGGGGGGGATTTGTCCAGGGCTACATGACTCTTCCTGACGAAGGTAATATATATATATATATTTGTTATTTATAATTTATATTATCTCACTATGTTATAAATGGTTATTTACAAAACTATTTCAAATATTTAAAAAAATCCTCCTGGAGTCGATTCACATGTATATTAAATATAATAATAATAATAAAATAATGTTTAAATAAATAAATATACTAAAATAGGACCCCCTCCAGAAAAATGTTTAAGATCCGAAACTGGAGATGGCGTGCTTGGTGAATCGCATTGTATATTATTTGTGGGCGTGTGTGTACGAGGACAAACACGGCAAAACAATAATATTGTATAACATATTATTATATTATGTAGGTATGTAATAATATGTGTGAAAAAAATCTTATGAAATGTAAATTTTTTTAAATGTAATGATATTCTACGGAGACAATATGATGAAGTAGCTTTACCTTCTTATTTAAAAAAAAGCCCACCGCCTTGCCCACTCAAATCCAGTTTCCCACTGTTAAGTTGTGTAGGTCTCTTCAATATTGGCAGCTATAAACTGGCAAACAATGACACACAAGCCCGAATATTTCAAATAGATAGGTACATACAATTTTTTTACGACACTATGTTGTTAAGCTATTTACCGATTCTGGTAGAAGTAGCCATTATGCAAATAAATTACCCAAATTATATATTATTCAATTTTATAACTAAAATATTATTATTATTATTATTATTATCAAAATGAATTCTAATAACATCGTTATGAAGTCAATCAATTTTGCTACAGTTGAAACTTTAAACGGTTATAAGCAAAACAAATTTACTATAGTAACGAAACTAGAAAAAACCAGATAGGTAATACTTATATATTTTAAAGTTAGAAAACAAATAATTACCTTCGTGTCGTGAATATTAAAGCCTTTGAACCCAAAACTAAAAATGCTATGGGAAAAATCATAATAATCATAGGTAATACAACATTCACCAGCTCCTCTACTTTTGTCCAATCCCTTTAAATTCTTTAAACTATAATACTTAATTGATTTCACAACTATTTAGTAGGTTAGTAGTACTTACTTGTTAGGTCATTTTGAAAAGATCTTAATCAATTTATTATCTATAGGAACTTATTTATTTATGTATAATTCTGATTGAGGTATATGGAATCAGAATAATATTCTGAATGTTGAAGCAAAAAAGTTTAAATTGATAAATGATTTTGTTATTATATACCATTCAAATTCTTCAGTGATTTGATGGCTAGTTGTATAATTAGGTATATTTAACTTTTGAGTCATTATTATTTGATAAAATATGAAACTAAGCCATCAGTAATTAATTCTTAATGCACTTGAGTCTGATTTGGTCGTTTACCATAATATCAACAGAATATTTGAGAAAATTTAACAATTTGTAAGTATGTAACTGCATGTATGTTTCATGTATGATTAATAGCAATAGGTACATTTAAGATTAATATTTTGATGTTAAAGTTAAAAGTTTATTTCCAAAATTAAATAAAAATGATGACATAATAAATTTATAGAATGTTTACGATTTGTGGGAAAAATCAAAACTAGTAAAAGTTTTTGGAATCGATCGGCCAAAGTCAGGGGGCTGACAAAAAACTTGTAAAATTCGCCAAAAATAGAATATTGATTTGCAAATTCTAAAAACCAATTTGCAATTAATTTGCAAAATATTGGCATGATTTTGGAATCGATCGGCCAAAGTCGGGGGGCCGACTTCAAGGACATTTCCACAGTCCATAAAAAATGCTTAACTTACGACTTCAGCAAAAACCACCACAATAAAATTATATCTTCCCGCACAAAAATATTATCAAAAATACCACACCTATCTGACAAGTATGGGAAAAAATTAATAATGTTAAAATGTCATCAATAACTTAAAATAACACGACAAAGACCATTAACAACAAAATTCACAGCAATCAAATTCGAATTAACAACAATTATGAACATTTGGATTACTTTCATATATAGGTATTATAATATTCGAGCTCGAGCTTATTTTGAAAAATAAATCTCAAAATGTTCAATCAACAAAACCAACAGCGTGCTCTATAATATGTCATACACAAAAGAAGAAAAACTAAATAGTATTTTATATGATGAACAACAACATAGACTCCTCACTCATTAGTCATCAAAATAGTCAATTATTAGCTTTTTATTAATATTATACCAAATTTAATACGTACTGCCAATTAATGTTTATAGTTGGTAATTTTTATATTATACTTGTAAATTAATTTTTGTGTGGTGTCTATTTAATTGTAATAATTTATTTTATTGAGTTTATTTTTTAACTATGTATACCTACCTGAAGATGACCAGAAGTTTTGATTGAATCTATAACAATACGTTTTGGAGTTCATGAATCTATATTTTAATTATTTAAGCACACGTTATTTTTAATATATTTTAACAAGTATTGTTGTATAATAAACCTAGACCAAAATTATTCGTGTAGGTACATTTTTCAAAACGAAAAAAAAAATTGTTCCTCTTATAGATGCGATGAACATAATATTTTGAGTATTTCATTGAAATTGCAAAAAGTAGGTATATAGGTACTCGGTAAGTGTCCCGAGCACTTGAGAAAATAATGAAAACGTATTGATTTGAATAGCATTTTAAGTACTCGCGTTCAGAGAGTATTCTTTGGAGCTCCGAGTATAATAAAACGTCCGACACGACGTATATATCGTCACTTAAGTCTTAGACGGTCGTCGAGTACAAAAAAAAAAAAAAAACCCCCATACGATAATATATAAACACACGCCTTGCACACGCGTATCGAACACACATTCGCGTCATCAATCACTGGCGCTGGTATATTACCATTTATATTAGCTGGTGTATTATATTATTTTATAATATATTATATTATTTTATTATTACGCTCATGTGGAGTGCATATCGAGACCGGATTCCGCGAGACAGTGTACGCGTAGTTATATTATTATTGCGAGCCGCTCTCCGCTGACGCGAAAAACGGTTTTTGCCAAACGCGTAATTTATGGCCAGACAGAGAGTCTCTCAGGCCCGCGAGATGCGATCTGTTCGCTTGTGCCATATATATATATATAATATATATACAATGATCGAAGCGCAATCCATCGTCGACCGTACACATTATGCTTACATATTATTATATTATAAATCGACGTCTTTAAATGTATATCGATTATTATAATGTCGCGTGCGACTCGCAAGCACTCGCGGTCGCGGAGACACCTGCACAACGCCACGTCAAGACCCCAAAATAATCCGAATCGCCCAGATCAGTCAAAATATATAATTTATTAATACTACGTGTTTTGGTTGGCACGTAAAACGTACTTTTTTGTCCCATTACGATAAACAAACAATTATAATTTTCAAAATATCTTTGTGTTTGTTAAGTATTCAGCTTTTACCGCTTTCATCACGGATGCGGACAATTTTAACAGGTGGTGTTCAAAAAAAAAAAAATCGGTTATACCCTAAACAACACGAATTACGGAAATTACAATACAAATTTATTTTGTCGGGGGCTTAGAATTCGGAAGCCTGATCGGTACCCGAGCACCCATAGAACCCTCCCCCCCCTGAAACGACGCGGTGCCTGCATCACATATCTGTGTAGGTATATAATATTATAACGTCGGCAGACTCGGTCGATCGGAAGCATTCGCTATCGGTCTGCTCGTCACGCCCGACCGCGATCGTCGTCACAGAGAGTCGAACTACAGAACGATATAAGTTCTCCGAATCCGTCGAAATATAATGTATATACAGTCGAATAATCACTTATAACGATCTTCGGGCGACCTAGAGAACCATATCCGTATGGCCGTATCCGGTTTACAAAATGTATTTATTTAATTTAAAAAAAATTATTATGTTACATATTGCATTATTTATTATTTTTTAGACATATTATAACATAAATAATATTATGATGTTAAAATAAAATTATGTTTACTATTTTTCGAAGAAATGATCAGTTTTTTGCTTTGTCGGATTAATAAGATGTTTTAACAAAATCAATAATATTTATTAATACTCCTAGGTAGCGTATTCACATTGCTGTTTACCGAAACAAAAGTACGCTCCTGATCAATATAAAAATACACTTTCAAAATAGACGGTACTTTAAATACAATTTTTTCGTCGTCTGCTGCTTGCTCACTATCGTCTTCGTTTGCACATCGGACGACGAAATCAAATTTGTTATTATTATTATAAATATGTTCATAATGTGTACAGAAATATTGTTATAGGCGATTATAAAAAAACAATGTTCATATCAAAACAATATCGTTACATCCTGATTATCGTTGTAACCGATATCGTAATATTATAATATATGTACGACTAAAACGACTTTGCATATTATAAGATATAAAAGACCGACCAAATACACTGTTGGGAATCGTTTGACCAGGAATATCGTTAAAAGCGGATTCGACTGTACTTTGATTAATGCGTAGGTATTGCCGAAAACGTTTCGTCCTACATGCCTCCCTCTCCCACCAACGACAAACCAAAAATTGTTTTGTCATTTGAGAGCTTTCGGTTTACGTGTGGCAAATATATGCATAGGCCTACGTGAAATCCGTAGTATTTTGAGTTCGGGTGGTCTCGGGGGTGGGGAAAGTGTACTAATTCTGGAAATGGCTCGAAAAAAGTTTTAAATTTCACACTGTTTCACCGTTGTTGGGTGGCGGTGGGACATTTGATTTTTCTCGGTGTGGTGGAAGACTTGTGCATTTCGGAAACGGTTATACAAACACATTCTAATCACATATGACATTTTTGTTTTGAAAATTCAATTGTTTGTGCTGTTGCGTTGCGTACCTTTTGTTGTACTTGTTACGAGAATTCCGTAAAATTTGAAAACGAGCAATATCATCACACAAACTATTCGCTAAATATTTGGGCGTTCTCGCGGTTACGGTTAAAGACGAATTTTTAATTTTTCACATACCACCATGCACTTACTGCTCTATCGCCCTAAAGTCTACGCAAATATTTCGTCCCCAAAATTTGAAAACTAATTTTCCACTAAATAGTAGTACGCAAAACGTCTGGTATATCTTTATAATGAGAACATGGCAATCGAGATTTTGTTCGCAATGAATATCTTTTGAAGCTAATTACAATTATTACTGTTTAACTACCTACTTTGGAAATAGTGTGTCTTCTATTTAGTATTATTGTATTACTAGGTATGTATATTTTCTATTCTTTACTTAAACCTAAAATGTATTACCTATAATAATTGTATCCAAAAGGCGATGCCCGTTAATTTTTAATAAGTAAATAAATATATTATGAACTCGAAAATGATGAATAATAGTTTCGAGTTGTTACACATTTCTGATGTTGGCATTTAGGTAGTTTGGCAAGTGCATTATAAAAAAGTAAAAACCTTGACCCAAGCCCTTGAGTTTTTCCATTATGAACCCTGGGAAATAGTTTTCACATTGCTTTCTCTGTACATGTAGGTAGATACGGCCCAAAGACTACTATATTGCTAAAAGCTCTTTTCAGAGTTATTTCTTTTATCATTTTTACTATAATATAATATTTTTATTATTATTCATCGACTCTAACATTTTTCTTTATTAGATTTCATGAATACGTTTTTATTTTTACGAGGATGTTAAATATACCTAAATAAAATCCCGTTGTACTAATAACGTAGATAACATTTTACTAAAACGAATATGGGTGTAAAAATTTAATAAAAATAAAACTCATAAAACTTACACTAAAAATTGTTAAAAAAAAAAAAACAAACAAACAATAACAACAATACACTAGACTACTAGAGTATTAACTTCTGATTATCTTCCATCATCTGTTATTGAATATTATCGTGCCTTCTCCATTTTAATAAATTTACTTTGTTTTAGTATCTACAGTAGTCAATTTTATTTCTCTAAATTACGAACACAATCAAATCACTTAATTTTACATCAATATATGTATATGTAAGCTGGATGTCTGGCTGTCGTTATATATTTTTATCAAAAAACCAAACCAATAAAACAATATATATATTATCATTTTTCTAAACATTTATTTTGCATTTAAAATGTAGGTACAATGAATCTTATTTTTCTGTCAATTCGTATAATGACTTAAACTGAAAAACGATTTGTATAATAGAACTGTAGCTGATAATTTATAAATTGTATTTATTATTATAACGAACTAATATTGTATCGGCAATTGATAATTTCATTAGAAACGCGTATAACTATGCCATATATACGTCTTCCAGTCACAAAATGATCGATATATCGATTTTAGATGGTTATATGAGTCATCGACCGCATAATTTTGTTTGATTACAATATATTTTAACAACCGTTCTGTGATCGATATGTTTCAATAAAATAACATTATTACGGTGCTGTCGACCGCTACGTTGTGTGTGCATATATACATAAATGAGTAAATTTTAGTCAAGATTAATTGCAAGTACAATTCTAGTAATAATTGCTAGAATATACCTGCTACCAGTCCAGTCCGGTTTTACGTTTATATCGGTCAAACGCAGATGATAATCACTAGATATTAATATAATATTATCGTTATATTATGTTTAGGTGGATGGTTAACCGCAAAACCGCTATTTACTGTGTAATTCACACCAAAATTAAAATTTCGTAACTCTAAAGTAACTCCAGATAAAATAATACAATGATGAATAGTAGATACGTAATATAATATTATCTGTTTCGGTTTTATTTGTATTACAATATAATATCGTGTACTGATTATAACCTATTTAATGTGGGCGTAACACGTTTGGGCGAGTTATCGAAAATTTACCTGAAAATCGTAAACACGTTTGGGCGCAAAACTATAACAAATTAAAAATAAACATCATTATTGTAAGGGAGATATTAAATATCAACTGAAAATAAACCAAAATGTGTACGGAAATGGAGAATCTTGTGTTTAATTTTAAAGTCTTAGATTGGAACAAAACTATTTTTATGAATTTCTAAACAGAAAAAAACACCACATTTTCTTTCACACTTTGGACGCTTGTAAAAAAACTATTATAGACTTACGCTCATTTTTTTTTTAAATTTTAAATTCCTACAAGTTATGAACAAATTCGTTTATTAAGTTTTTTGACAGGTTGAAAATTTTTTATCGACAATAATAAAAAAAAAAACAGAATATTTCTATGCCTATAAATAGCTCAATAAAAGTCAAAATATCTTGAAAATAGTATGGTGTATGGGAAATACTTATACAAACATTTGGTAAAAATGTCATATATTTGATGTAAGATTACTAAAAAACAAAATCAATTTTGTAAAAAATTTGGCTCCACGAAAAAATTCTCTTTTTCCCCTTAATTTTTTTGTTTTATTTCCCGACGCGTTTGAAAATGTTTGGGAATTGTATACTTTTGACACCCCATAGTACCAACTAGATTCACTTTTCTACCGGAAAATATGGTGATGAAGTAAATCGAACAACTTTTACTGCCCCAAAACTATTGATGACGGACACGAGAAATTTAAAATACATTAAAAATTTAAAAAACACACATAATCGTTGTAAAATCAATACGTTCATCGCTCCGCTCAGAATTCAAAATTAGAACAACGTTTCATGGCGAAAACAAAATCAATTCACCACAGAAAATATCACCCATTATAATATCATCTCAACACACACGAGCGTACTAATTTACTGAAAAGTACAAACACAATATTTTTGGAATTCTATTAAGCCTCGCGGTGTCCTCTGATGGGTTGCGCTAATGGGCTCAGAATTAAATGCGCCCAAACGCGCTAATAATGTGTAAGGAAATAATATTACGTTCGAACGTTGTACGCCCTAAGGCGTTTGTGTTTTTGGGAAAATGCGTTCAAACGTATTCCTTTTGTATCTCGCTCGAGATCTAAAATTTAATATAAATTCACATTATAATCGGTGCGTGTGTTTATTATTTATAAATATCAGTTGTTTAATCTTAAGTTTACAGCTATAAGATACAAAATATAATAAACGTAATTGTTGCTAACACAGGTCGATAGTTTTTTTTTTTTTTATCATACATGTGGCTTTTCAAAATTATTTTATGCCTCTTTTTTAAAATAGAAACTATTTACGATTTTCTCCTCATTATCAAAAAAAAAAAAAAAAATTTAATTTATTTTACTACAACAGTTATTCCTGCATTTTAATATTCTACGACGAACGTGGTTTAAGTACCTGTATATACTACGATCTAGATGAAATATATTATGGTCAGTTTTTGTCTTGCAGTTCAGAACATGTTTTACGTAATTGATGAAATTTGTATTTGAAGGGCATCGTGTTAAACATTGTACATGTACATAAAATGTTTAACGTAATTTTATGTTGTAACAATTTATCGAAATAAAAGCGTTTGTGCAATAATTTATTTTTATAAAATAAAATAATATATCAAATTTATACTAGGATTTCGTCATACTGTCTTAACTCAATGATATAACATTAATCAATCAACGGCGGTGCACCCAATGAACAATTAAATAATTTTTTTTGAAACTGTTACACCAAAACCGACATTTAAAAACAAAATGGCATTGGGTATACTAGTTTAATACTATGACGCCTTTCCGTAGTTCTTTTTCTAGAATAAGACGTTCGGTGACTTTCAGTTCAGGTCGTTTAGTTACGTGCTTGTATAGGCATTTTTAATTACCATAATTTATTATTTTCTCAGTGTCATCGATATTCTCGTACGAAATAGTACACATGAGTATTGTGTACCGACGTGTTTAGTATAAAATAGTTTGGATGTATTTAATAGGATTTTTAACACGCCGTGATTGTTGTCCGCGAGTCTATAGAAAATTCCGTTTGTATAAAATAATAATATAATATACATATATATCATATGTACAATGGAAAATAAGAGAATGTCCTAAATTTACTATAGGTACATTAACCTACCTATTCGTCATACGTCCGAAACAAATTTGCGATAGTAACTCGTGCGGTTTACAGTTTCGAAAACTTTTATTGCTATTGTAACTTATAATATACAGAAACGAATAAAATAATAATATGTAAGTAAACTCTGTACAGATAACGTTAGATTATTATTGCATTATAATATTATTGGGACATTCTACAATAAAATATGTAACAGTTAGGTAGGTATATATAGAGTAAGGTTGTAATGAGTCTCGTAGGTACCTACTAAAATAATAAATATGAGAATATTGTAAATATATTACACTGTATATTATAATATAGTATTCAGGATTCGTACCAATACGATATTCGATAATAATATTATTTTAGTTCCATTAAAGTCGAGTACGATATTGTATAATATAAATTTTATTGCAGAAGAGTCGACGGACGACCATCGATAATTTTCAAAAAAATATCAGCAAGCGTGGTTTGTTCAACATTTTTTTTTTTTTATGAAAATTCAAATTAATAGTTATCCATAACACAATTCCATAGACACTGCCTGATCTGCGCTGGGATGATCGAAGCGAAACGAACCCATCGCCTGTTTTAATTCTGTATCCCGTCCTACACAATTCGTGTATACATTCGTTTAACGTAAAACAATCACTAAATCAAAAAGTATTAAATTTTTTCGAATTTTTTTACCATCATAATATTTATTAGGTTTTTTAATTTCTCGACACGTGACAACATACAGTTTTGATTTCATGTTTCAAAGCAGAATATTTTTCTTAGTTTTTCGATACACAATAATCGAATTTTGGACGAGTTGCTTATGAGTTATAAGTATTTTGCGTGCTAACCGCGTATCACTCCACACCGCTCATCATACTTCAAATACTTACAACTCATACACTACTCACCCAAAATTTGATTTTTATGTAAAATATATATAAAAAAAGTAATATTTTCTTTAAAGAAAATGTTGTTTTTTGTCCATTTAATTTCCATATTATTATTATTATTGTTTGTATGAACTGTATAATATATTGTTCTATTATTATATTTAAAAATCCACCTATCTAATTATTAAGCCATATATTATATTTTCTGTATTAATTTTTAATTGTCGAACTGAAATAGTTTATACTGATAGTTCTAAATAAATAAAAAAAAAAATGTTGTTTTCTTGACGACTTAAAACCATGTGAAAAAAAGTCAATACTTTTCGATATAACGAGTGTATTGCGTTAAATGAATCACCTTGTATACACTCAAGTTATGCAATAAATAACTTATATAACTATGAAATAGTCTAAAAAATGCATATGAAGTTCCTATTTATACAGTAACTAATGTACAGTGTACAGGTTAGGTGCTCGCCTAGGTCAAACGAGTTTTTGAAGTCATAGCAGTAATCATTATATAAGCACAATTAAGTCTTTATTATTCTAATATTTGAACTTTTGTTTTAATTTTATTTTTAGCACAGGTATCGAATGAACCGATGTGATTCAATTATACAATATTATTATTATTATTAAAATACAACTAGAATTTCGTAAGCAGTAAGCACGAAATAATGAAATCACTCATTCCAAAGAAAATCTGGCCTGGTTGAATGAGTTGTTATGAAGTATTGAGTTCTATAAAACCACAAGTTTAAATTTATTTTGGAAACGCGCGTTCGTGGTGTCTGCGTTTGTAATAAAATTGTGTTTCACACTCAACAAACCCGTGCATTTGTTAATCCATCGCGTTGTGTAGGTACATAATCCTGTAAAAAATATTAGAAATGTCGTTATTTTGTAAATAAGCAAATAATGTACTGTATTCGAGTAAATTAAATTAAATTTTTATCATCAAATCACTCATCATTGTGGTCTTAAAATTATTGTGTAAATAAAGTAAAAAAGTAAAACGATAAATATATTTGTAAATTATAGTAAAATATGTGATACCTACCTATAAAAAAAAAAAACAATACAATTATTAGACTCAGTTTGAATTTTTTTCCCAAGTTTTTGATACTTTCAAAAATAAATAATATCTGGAAAAAAAATGCCCTAGCTATTACACATTTTTCATTAAACGAAACATTCCTTGTTCACAAAGTTATTACGGTACCAATCGTTGTATATACATTAAACTTTTTAACTATAATATGTAAGCGACTACGTTTTTAAAAGTTCCGTACGTATTCTAAATAAGTGGTACGACCTAGTTCTTCGGTCCTGAATTAAATACACATGTAATACTCGCAAAAGTTACCCGTTTACAAACTATGTGCATTACGAAAATTTAATACGGGCAATTTTAATCTACGAGAATTTAAAGTATATCAACATTTGAAAACACCTGAGATTTGAATTACGACTATAACTCTAATATATCAAAATATACATTTGTGGCCGGAAAATTCCACACGGAATAATTATTATCCAGAAATAACGAGTTTGCCTACTAGTAAGGTATAAGTAATGTTTAGTAAATTATATTAAAAAAGAAATCGATTAGCACGTATTTTAAATTTAAATTTATAGTCAATTCTGTTTCTTCCAGGTTTTTACATAGTACTAGCTAGTTTATATTGTTATGTAATACCTTTATAATATGTTACCTATAATAATAATTAATATTATTTTGATAATATTTTTTTTTCTATCAAAAATGTCAAGAAAATTAATCGTTTAACTTAAAACAGCTTACAATCAGGTCATATACGTCTCGAGTATCGACTCATGTAACATATACCTGAAAAAAATAAGCGAATACATAGACAAAGGCACGGATTCAAGGTTTGTGATTTTCTATAACGTAATCGGCAGTATGATATTATATAATAATATAATGACGTAATCTGGACTCTGGAGGCAAACATATTTTTAATTGAAATCACAAGCGGGGAAAAAAGTTTGTGGGGAAAAAAAGTAAACTGCAAGACGAAAATATACTAGGCTTACGACTGCACCTTTAATGATTTCGAGACAAATCGGTCGAGTTAAATTTTAAACGATCAATCGCGCAATAATTACGGTGTCCACTGATAATGTACGGCGTGCGATCCGATCGTGTACGTGTAAATAATACAATAGGGTAGCGGCGTTGCGCCTCTGAAAAAGAAAAGCGGAAGAAAAATCCAATATTTATGCGGCTGATGCGATTGTAAAATTCCGTCGCGCGTCCGTCGAGGAGTGAACGATCGAACAACGAGACGTCGCGACACACAATATAATAATATCGTGGTATACAGGTAAGTACCTGTGTTCGGGTATACGCGGTTTCCCGAGAGCACACGTTTTGGATCCCGAATCCGACGGGGGCACAAGCTGTGCATAGCATAATATTCATACATCATACGCGCCGCCTTTCCGGAAGTAATTCCGGACGAAACCCCAAGACACGAATTCATGATAATAATGGAATTCCGCGCCGTCATTCCCGCATATAACATAATGATATCTTGTGCCGAGCCTCCCGAAATACGTACCGCCCAGGCCTTCCAGTCAATCTTCCTCCGCCGAATAACATCTACGGCGTGGTCCGAAAACCGCGACACAAATGCCTAAAAATTGAAACAGTTTCTATACCACAGCTAAAAACCACTACGTACATTTCACACTAGATATAATATCATCCACACAAATCCGCTGGGTAGTATCTAACTTGGCCAGTGAATCCATCCCAGATTTTAAATATTATGTCAGCACTAAGCTTTACGGGAGTTATCGTCGGGAGTGTAAGTTCACATCGCTTGGATTTTTGAAGCTCTTTTCGTGAAAACAGTAGAGGATCGGTGCATCACATTTGCAGGATACCATGCAGCTAGGTATACCTATATCGGTTAGCGCAGTGTTCAATAACTGTTTGACCGAATATATTATTATACCTGCTATAACCGCATGGTCGTATTGTCTTTCGACCGTCATGACAATGGCGATGATAACAATAATAATAATATATACTGTATCATAATGTAGGACGGGCGGCCATCCTTTGTTCGATCGAGCCGCGTGCAAATCGTCTCCCGTTCAGTGAATAAAATAATATCCATCGATAGCGCCGTCTAGGGCGTCGAGCAACGCGTTTGTCGAGCGACCGTTGTCTTTACTTGAATGTGGTTGGGCCTTTTCCGTCTTCATAATATCGTATTCGTACTAATAATTCGGCTACATTTGGCTCCCATTTTTCCCAAATGGCTCCCGTCTTACGAATACGTCTGAAATTCCCAAACGGCTTCCGTTTTTGACAACACAACTCCCTTCCCACTTCATACAGACTTAATTGAGACCGTCTCGAAAGAGGTAAGGTTTGAAATGTATTATACTTCCAATTTTTATAGTTTACTTATCGTATACAATTTAAAAAAAACATACACATTTCGTTCGAGACAGGTCTAAGTCTGTATATAAAGTAGGAAGAAATTCGTGTTGTCAAAAACGGGAGCCGTTTGAGGATTTACGTGCTCGTGGAACCTTTTTCGATGGGAGCCGTTTGGGAATCAACAAAGAACAGACGGGAGCGGTTTGGGTTGCACCGATACGAATACGCTGCGGCACAGGTACTCGGGCTTACACGAGGTGACTTTTTTCGTCAAGTCACGAGTCTTTTGCCAAGGTTTAACGACCGTGTGACCGTTTCTCTATACATATAATAACTCGCACGCGGCAGTCGTTGGCGGCGGCGGCGGTGGCGCTAAATAAAAAAAACCAATTTAAAAATCGAAAACTTTCACATCGCAGGTTACTACATAACTCGGCACATGTTACACGTACACACGTCGAAATCGGTAAATCTAGTATGCAACTGCTATTTACTGCATTGCTGTTGCATTATATCGCTTCCGCGGTCCATCAGGTTTTTTTCAAAAAAAAAAATCCTTTCATCGTACCTTGCAATAATTAGTATGATAATAATTATAAGCCAGTTTTGTGTACAAGGTGATTTTATATCTCAACCGAATTATGTCGAAGTATGAACATCGAATGTCTGCAGACCAGTCGGTCATAAATACTATACCAATTATTTCGATGGGTGGGATCTCCTCACTCCACTCTACTCTTCTTAAACAAACCTAAAATGTCTATAAATATGAAAACGTTAACCCGAAATTCAATAATAATTGTGATTACAGACTTATCTTCAAAACAAAAAAATTTAAATATAACCTAACCTATAAAAAAAATAATTAAAACGTACATATTATATGCGTTTAACTTCCACTTTCCCCAACTATTACACAAATATTATGTATTATTTTTTTTTCAGTCACATTACTTACTAGGAAATAAGTGCTAAATTTTAGAACGTCACTATAAAATACTGTAGAATGTAGTTCACTATCAAAACGTCGTATTTTAGAAAAAATTAATGTTTCATCTTATAAGTAATCGATTACAAATCATATTACCTACATTTACACTCAACAAGCCAACAATTATAATATTTGATTTATTGTTTGTTATTCAAATTTACAGTAAAACGCAATTGTTCTTTCGTTTGTAGCTTATAGACTTAAATCTCGACCGATTTCGACGAAAGCTTCGGAGATTGTTCCTATAGAGGTATCAGTAAAACGCAGAGGTTGTGGCTTAAACCTACACGAACAAAAAATAAAATATTCTAAGCCGAGATATATCCGATCTGCCACAGGTGAATTGCCCGTCTCGGTTGAATTAGTTTACAAAGCGAAGTACACCGATGCCGATTTACCTGTAAACTAAAACCTACAGTAAAACCTTATCTCATACCGATACAGAGCCGCATTTTATTTTTGTAAATTGTATTCCCGCTCCAAGTCGGGTTGTACAGCTAGCTGTCACAACCGGCGGTGCCAGAGAGATTTGTTTATTTTATAAAATATATAATATATTTGTAAAAAAATGTATACGCAACATTTCAACTAATCATAATAATATATAGTAATATATGTATCATGTAACCAATGGCAACCCTACAAAAAAAAAATGACTTTGTAAGCCGAAAACTAAATTAATGTGTAAACTAACCCCCCTCCCCTAGTTAAGTATTATAGGGGTTGAACAATCGCTGTAATCACCTTCCAAGTCTCGAGGAACCTGTTGATACGCCTTTTGTTGAAATCGGTTCAGTAGTCTTTGAGTCTCTAGCTAACAAACAAATGGACAGACTAACATCCCATTTTTGGTTTTTAAACATAAGTCCGTTAGACCACAACCCTCGATGTGTCGGTCTGTCCGTTAGTTTCCAGTACATAGTCACGATTGTTTGTATACTAAAATTGTATAATAATATTTTATTCAAAGTAAATTCATACTAGCCAATATTAAAAAAATATATGTACCAAAGTATAAAGGCCACTCAATTATTTTTAAATTGTAAATGGAATTATAGTTTTTACGTTGTATTAAAATACGTTCAGAAACCGAGAACTTGGCACGATCTCAGAGTAAGCTTTCCCAACTCGTTTAAAAATTTAGATTTATTTTTGAATTTTTAAACTAAATAGCTTAGATTTTACATTATAATATTTTCCTATAATTTCGTGAAAATATGTATCAAACGTAATGGTTGTTTCAATAATGTAAACTCATTATTATTTCTCGCGTAGGAAAACGTTGTAGTTATAAATTTATAATATAACAATCTATATACAGCGGAGAATCGCCTTAATATATGTAAATAAATAACTTTATTACTATATTCATCGGTTTAAGATATTGTAAATTCGTATTTTACGAATTTACAAATAATTACAAACAGTAACGATATTAAGCGCGAGCACTGCGATGACTCGTCGTCTTACTCTAGTACGTCGTCGATACTCTATAGACAGCAAACCAATTTTGGAATTTCACTAATCTCTTATCAAACCGTTATCAATAGTCAAAGCAGAAGACGAAAACAGTGTTAACGGGATCGATCGAACGAAACGAAATAATCGAATAACGATCTGCCCGCGCATCTATGATAAATTATTGCTGCGCGACACGAAAAAAAAAAATCCAAACGCAAAAAACCTGAATCCAACATTCAAGGACAAAGTTACAAAATATTATATCGTTTTGAACGGTTCAGTTCACCGAGACTGAGAATAGTACCTATACCTGTTGTATGCCCATTTACTATCGCCGGTGAATGCATCAGCAATAATGTTTATTCACTTTCATTTTAATACCATTACGTTCGACGCGTAATTATTATTTTCCACGTCCAATGCGAATTATTGTGCAGAGCGTTTTTCTTAAAAACACAATTATTTTCAGGAAATTACATAATATTATTTTATGCTTAATGAAAATAAAATCCAATTAAATAAAGCAGTTACAGTGTATACTAATCGTGTAAATCATAAAAAATATGATTTATTCATGTTATTAGCACCTACCTGTATACATTTTAGATGTAGAATACGGCCTACAGATAGGCAAGCGTTTTATATTAATTATCCATTTTTATTTAAATTAAATTCCATTGCTTTTTTTTCAACAGCGCATTAAAATTATTTTCATTTAATGTTTTGGAAAAACTCAAATATAATTTTTTTTAAACCGTTTTTGGAATTTTGGTGCTTGCTTTCTATTAAAAAGAAATAATATCAATGAATGCATTACTAGCTATTGCCTATCTGTTGATTACACTTCAAGCCCATTCGTGCCATAAAATAAAATACTAAACAAAATATGTGAAGCCTCTTCGCCGCAGTGCAGATAAACGCTCTTAGTTTATACATATTATAAAATACTATATAGCTCACGAAAAAGTTTTCTCGATTTGATTAATTCCTTAAAATATATCCCAGCTAATCCTCAGTCTATCTTTTCCTCTTATTCACATATTATTGTTATTTTATCCTCGATTAATTAATTAATCGCTCTATAATACGGTGCTTTAAAATGTAATATGTTTCTTTAATTGAATTGATTAATATATTGTATTGATATTTTGTTTATGTCTAGAACATATAATTGTTGAGACTAATAGTTTTGCTCAAGTCTCTTAAAATAAAAACAAAAATAAAAAATATTATACAGCTACTGAAATACTGAACATACACGGTCGCAGTTGATTTACGTTTATAGGAAAAAAGTAATTGCCCATTTGCGCCAAAATAAAAAAGTATGTTTTTCCGACATCATATTTGCACCAAATTTGCCTACGTAAACATTGTACAATAACGACATGGTTTAATTCATATTTAAATACATGACAAACATTATAATCAAAAATAAATCAAAAATCAAAAAGGATATTACATTTTACATGATAATAATATTCAATTTTTATTTTTGTTTTTATCATTGCAATACACATTTTTTAATCTTATAGTCAATAATAACGATATTTGATACGGAATACTTACAATCTACATCGTACAACAAATTAAAACTGATAAGACTTGTTTCTATCGGTCTAAGCTATAAGGTTCAAAACTTTACAGCCTATAGACTTATAAAAATAAATTAATCATAACGTCTGGTCTTTAAGTATGAATTATTGTAAAATGTTTACGCAGTTAAATTTGGGGCCAATTAGTAATTCCCAGGAAGAAAGACAACTATACCACGGTCCACGAGGCATAGACCCTTTGGGTGAATCGACCAGAAATTCGGTTGGGCGAATAGTTATACAGTGAAACCTTTAAATACCGGACACTCTCGGTCACTGAAATATAGTGTCCTCTATTTGGAGGTGTCCGCTTTTTAGAGGTGCCCGTTAGAGGAGGTTTCACTGTATTGTATAATGTACAGTGGACATTAATAAAAAAATCGTATTCATAAAGCGATAATAAAATATAATGACCAGCTACGCATCAAAGTCATCATGTTTTACCTCACGTGCCGGGTTAAAATTAATTTCACTCGCGCTGCAAACGGTACAACAAACGATAATAATTGTCACCCAAACCGCGGTCGTGTCAGGGTTATTTCGGGTATCTGGTATGCCGTATATCATGTATAATGGTACTATACTATACCTTACCCGCGGTCGGGTAAATATATTACGTATAACACGTGCACACGACGATGGACGTATGTGTGTTTTTTATTTCGCCGAAACGTACGAGCGGAGTGCAACGGATTTTTTTAGGGAGGGCACATGGGAAGGAGAATATATAATATCTACGCGCGTTGTACCCGCACGATATTGACAAATGTTTTTTTCGCCGCGCGCGTAGTCGCCAATACTTTTACTCGACGCTTTTAATCCGTGTCCCACAGTGCTCGCATCACTTGACCGTTCGTCGCCTACGCGTGGACTGCTGCCGCTGCTGCTGCTCTTTTCGTAAGTACGACCTATCCAAAATATTATATCATTTAATATCGTACACAGCCCGTAGTGTGTGCGACGGTCGTGTTTTTAATCGGTAAATCTGCAGTGCGCGTCTTTCGACCGATATAATATTTCATTTTTACGAATTTTACCTTTGTCGTCGTTTTTTTCTAAGCTTATACGTTTTTAAACGACGATAGAGCTTTGTGCTCGAAGAAGTGAGACCGACATTTTTTTCTGGGGAACACCTACACCTATCCCAGTGATCACGATTACTAATTTTTACTACCTGTTTGGAATACGTCATTTAAAAAAGTAAAAACTAGACCACACTTATGACAAAACTTATGTCAGTGTGTGTGACTACCTACAATGACTTCGAATTAGATATAAAAAAAAAGTTTTTACAATCAAATAAATTTACCGAGAAATTTACTAGTGTGATAAACGGAATTTTAATGCTCTTCATATTATTATTATACCTATATACTATTATAATCACGTGTCACTCTTTCAAACGCTATTCACAAACCCATATACATTTTTACGAACATTTATGCGATATTTTATTTCGTCGATGTTTTACTACCTATATACCTGCCGTAACAAAGTATATTATGCAGCCACGGTCGGCGACGAAAATCGTGTTCGTCATAATAACTGCAATATACGAACCCTTTGCCCAAAGGTCGTTATTAACGTATATGTGCCTACCTTTAAAAAGTACTTACCAGTTCAGTTCTATATAGTTGCCGATACCAATTTTTGGGTTTCTTCCGTAGTCGGGATATGAGCACAACAACCACCTCTCGGTGTCGTACAACAGGGGGCTGCAAACGAGTTGTGTTCCAAACACTGAATTAGCTTTTTTCAAGTTACACGAGTTGTATCCAATAGATTTCCAAGAGATCAGGGAAAAAAATAAACGAAACAATATTATTATAAATTAAAACTAAGAAATGTATCCAACACAATAGTATCTGTATGTATGATATATTTTACTCGACAAATAAGAATAAATAATGTTATTTTGTCATTACTTTATTGACAAATAAAAATAACTACAGTATAGTACCTCGAATAACCGTCTGCAACTGGAGTTACATATAATATTGAATTGGACGGATAAAAGAAACAAATTATTTTTATATTTACAATATTATTATGTATTGATTTTAATATTAAACGTATTAGTATGCATTTGACGATTAAATAAAATCGTTTGAAAAAATGAGTTATTATGATCTAACTTATCTATAGATAAAAACAAGTGCACACATAGGTACCCATAATACGGACGTGCAACATTATATTTATATTATGACGTTGGATGACTGCAGAAACGCGGATGAGAGTGACGGATAACAGAGGTTTCACTGTATTCTAAACATTTTATTTTAATCGACGAAACAACAAATTATTTTATTCTTATGTAAAATATAATTATAATATTATAGATATTAGACAATAATTTCTCGATTTTAATTTATCAGCACATAACTTGTGTAAGCATACCAAGCATGTGGTTTTTTTAAAATTAAAATCGAGAAATTTCGTCAGGACATAACTCGTCAATATTGCGGTAAGTTAGGGTTTATCTGCGTACTCGCGTAGGTATATAATACATTAACGTTCAATATTGTATAATATAATAATAATAATGTTTCTCTTTTTTCGTCCGAAAGTGCTCTGCGAAAACACATTAAATTGATATTTGTCGTTGTCAAAGGTATCTGAATCATTATATAATTTGATATTAATAATTGTGCAATAAAATATAATACGACCACGATTAGTAAAACCATCTAAACTATATAGGTACCAATATCGTAATCGTAATGCCAAATAATAATAATAATTATTATTATTATTATTATCACCGGTAAAATTAGGTGCCAGCCGTGTGTGATAATATTTAGGCACTTATAATATGTCATGTCATGTAACAAAACGCGTTTGCTTAAACATAATAATATCATTATTATTATTTTTTTTTTTAATCGACGAGAGCACACTCACTACAGTGACGGGGTGATATAACTATTATCGTGCCGGTGAGTTCAACTCCGTTTGTACGATAGGTATAATATATATTATATAAGATATTGTTTTTTTCGACCAAATATTATAATATTAAGTCATTCGGTTTTTTCTATTTGCCTTTTAACTTTGTTAACAACCGTCGTTTGGTCCACACGATTTGTTAGCGTCAATGTATATCAGTTTTGAAATTCTCGAAGTTCAGTCTCGATTTTCAATAGATACCATAGATGCATAGACTATACAGATTGCCCGCAAACTGACTTTTTGGTAACGTAAGACAACATTTTTTGTTGATGGTCAAACCACATTATTATATTCATATTTTATTTCGGCATCTTTCGAAATATTGCTGAATGTGGTACGATATAATCGGGTTTTCGGTAGTCTAGTCGTGGCGATAACTGCGTTTCTTATCACAAGTCATACTTATAATATATTCAAGTTAAAAAATATTTTTGGAATAATTGTTAAGACTAACAGTGACACAGTGTTTTTATTTTCTAGTGATTTTATAGTAATGTTATTGCCTTACATAGACAAAAAAAAACTTATTTAACCGAGCTAAGTTAATATTTTTTTTCTCTAACCGCAACTTATTTCATACTAAGTTATTTATTTTATCAGTCCATATTAACTCAATTGGATCTCAAGTTAAATAATTATTTTCGTCAACTTTTTTTCTGCACTTTTTATGGGCTGATAACAGCCATTCCACGTATTACATACATTTGGAACTTTGTAAATTTTACATTGAAACATGAACGATTTTATTCGTTTTTTATTTCGTTCATTTATACTTAAATAGAGGGAATTTATATAATTTGTTTTCAAGATTCAGTCAATGTAAAGAGATATAATATTATAATTAAACCCCTGAACACATTTAAATATTCTCGTTAACTGTTAGTATAACAACTATATTACTTGTTACTAAACTATTGTCTATTAAGATTTAACAGTAATATTTCATTGTGCAATTTTAAAATGTAATTAATAAATATTTTAATGAAAACTTATTACAGTCTTTTCAATTTTTTCGTACGTCTAAATGTTTCTACAAATTCATTGCGTATATGAAATCAAACAAACTAAACGTTTCAAAAACAAAACAACTAAAGGTAGGTACCCATAATCGAACAATTCGTTAGTACACAATATTATATCGGGTAATACAATTTTGAAATTAATGAGGATCGAAAAATGTTCTTTATCGTTTATAAACACAGCGGGAATTGTAGTTCCTGTCTTTAAGCCGAGAAAGGATTTAGTTCCTTTTTGACGAGACGAACTAATTCCGTGGAACCTTCCGAGCACTGCGATTATTGTGTAATAATATAATATTAAAATCCGATACAACAACAAATTGGACATGCTGCAGAGTGGAGGCAGACAGGTACAAACCGCACGGTCGGTCACCCGTGAGGCGGCGGCGACGGCGAAAACTATTAAACCTGGAAACAAAATGTTGAATAATTATTATTATCGTAGAATTTATTATAGGAGAGAAATAATATCGGAGATTTCGAGGCGGCGGCGGCGGCGGCAGCTCGCGTTCCCTTTCTTTTACGACGTCGGCCCTGAGTGCTCTCCCTCCGCGGCGACTTTTCTCGTCGCCGTCCGCGTGCTGTTGGGTTTTACCTCTCGAAGAAAGGTCCGCCGCCGCCGCCGCACGAGTGACGATGACCTCACAATAATTCCGAGTCCACCGCGGCGCACGCCATTATGATTTAATATATAATATCATATTGTACCGTGTGCGCCGAATAATGCTCCGACGATCGCCGCCGCCGTTTTACGCGCCGACGAAGTGATTTTTCCCCATAGTCTCCGCGCGCAAAAGTCTTCGTGATAATAATCAAACATTCGTATTGTCATTATTGTCGTCGTCGTCTTCATCGCTCGTCTGCAGTCGTCGCCTCGTCCTAGTCGTCGAATAGAATCACCTGCAGGTATACCGCGGTATTACAATATTACCTATATAATATTTTGTCAATAATTAATATTATTGCGACGTTAAAGCGTATGCCTTTTATCATTTATTACACGACCGAATTGGTTTTTTGTTTTTTTTTTTTGAAGTAACAGACATACATTTTTTTTGAATCGCATCGATCGTCTTTTCCGAAACGATTCCGGTTGATTTTTCCAACCGTATAATCGACGAAACGATTTTTTAAAAAAAAACCACTTCCGTCGATAATAATATTGTCGCAGCTCGTTATACGCATGTCTACGCTTAAAATAGGTATATTGAAAGGCATAAGTATTTTTTTATATAGATATTTTCATAAATCCCGTACGAGTACGACTCTTTTATTAACTGTTAAACTGTCAGTTTTAATCATTTAAAAATTTATTTTATTCTTCTATTTTTCCGGTTTTTAATTATATAATAGTAATATAATAATACACTGCACATACGTACTGTTCAAATGTGAAGTGTAATGTGTCAAAGATATTCGAATCGTTTCGTGTGAATTAAGATGTTGGCTTTAGATACATTTAACTATGATTTATTTTTTGTATGTATTATATCCATTCATTTTCTCTCAAAAACACATAAATTAAAACATTTATTCGTCGTGTTATTACATTATTAATACGTGTGTTAATTTCAATATTTTTTTACGAAACGTAATTTCAAGAATAGTATTAAGATAATAATATGTAATTATAGTTTTTAATATCGTAAAAAAACGATAACACAACATTTGGAAATTGCAATTAAAATATATTTTATAAAACAGAACAAATTAATTCTTTTTTTTTCTAACATTCATATTATACACATGTATTAAAATTAACAATAGTAATGGATTTTATTCAAACATTACCTATTGACAGAAAAATTCTTTTGATTTAAAGACTATTTATAGTCTTTGCGGTGTAAACAAATACAAAAAAGAAATAAAAAAAATTATGATTATTGTTACATAACATTATAACATTGTCCTTATTTTGATCATTACTTAACGTTTTATTATTTATATTTTTATTATATATTGTTACCTACTAATTTACTGCAAACAACATTATAAAATTAAAATAATAAAACGAAACATTTTGTATGTTGAATTTCAATGATAGGTAGAAAAAACATATTATGCTTGGCAAAAAAAAAATGTTAATATTTTCAATTATCGCCACAAAAAAACCAGAAATAAATATTTCATGAACCTATTCATTTGTTTTTCATAACTACTGCGCTCAAGCAAAATAATATTTACCGTCTATGGAAATACTCAAATACCTATATTAAATAGTTATATTATAATGTTGTATGCGCAATACGTATTGTATTTAGATAACGTGTCAACAAATACCTCAAATTATAAATTTTATTTTGGATTTTATTATTTTCGTCATGCATATAAATACAAAATCATATCTCTGTCGATATACCTGCCACTGAAAAAACGTGTAAATAAAGTATTAATTCTTATTAGTAGGCTCGGGTTTATGAATATTATGTAAATAGGTATTTATTTTTACTGTGAAGTGATAAATTGATTTCGGCAAGTGATAAATTCGTTTCGCTTGATTTTCGATAGAAAAGTGAGAAATAGTCTATATTATATATTAATTGATTTTACAACATTTTACATATTATCTTGCCAAAAATACATGTTTTTAGTTTTTGCATGTTTCACAATAATTATTCCATTTCTTCCCCCCCCCCCATATTTAGAAAATTTTGACAATCTAGATAACATTTTATCGGCTGAAATATCAGATATGTTATCGTAGTATTAACATATTTGTATTACACAACACTGCGTCGATGAACACTGCAACGAGCAGATGACTGAAAAATCTTTCAGTTTGTATTAAGCAATTTTACGACCAAATCGTCGATCTTTTAAACAATTCAAATTATTCAAGTTATTTGAAAATTTAAAATGTACGTTGTCATAAATACTGCAATCGAGATAGTTAATCGTTTTTTGTATTATTCAGCTACTGGTATTTAATATTTTTTTTATTATAAATCCATAGGGCCACACATAATTAAATATTTGAAAATAAATCATATTATTTTAGTATTATACAGATTTTGAATTTTTTGGTACTTGTTTTGGTTGCATAAATACATATTTTGGTTGAATAATTACATATATAAATCTGAGCCCTACTTATTATAGTGTCGAGGAATATACAAAAACGTTACAACCAAACAGTAAAATAATTATCGTGTAAATTCCGACTAGAATAAATGTGTTGTAAAATATAGTATACCAAACGTTTAGGACTCTTATCGTTATAAGACCTGTAAGGTATTATTAATGTCTCGGTAATTTTATATAGTTAAATGACCCGCGAAAATGAAATAAATCGTATTACACAATATCTAAAACATATAGGTAGGAGGTACCTAACCTTAATAGGACGGTTTAAACCGACAATATCCCACTACCTATTTAAACTGTTATATCATCGGCTAACCTACGCCATCATATTTTGTCGATGAGGATCTCTTTTATGGTTAGACGCTGTTTCGCTACACGAGAAATAGACTTTTCTTCGGTAATAGACTCTTTAAAACAAATTTCGTACAAGGCGGTAAATAGATCATAAATAAATACAATCATATTATATCGATATCATATTATATTCTTATCTTTATAAAGAGTTTAAAATATACTTTTACAGTTACTGTACAGATGGACGCCAGTGAAAGAACTGATCTAACGGTCGCCGTGCAAACCGTGTCAAAAATTAGTTATTAAAGTATTGTTTGCACTGCAATATTGTCTGCTACATTGTCATCGAAGAGCTCGATGGGAAATTGTCTATAGAGTTAGGCGCCGAGTCGCAGATGACATTTGCAAAAAAAATTCGAATTTCGACCAACCTTAATTACAATTTATAACCGGCGAGCGTGAGAATACAAATTTAAAAACAACAAACACGAATCGAATTTGGGGGCCACGGTCCGTCCAAACGTTTAAACGTCTCGAAAAACGTATCTAATTACGTTTTAAACCAACGGAAGGACAAATTTCTTTTTTGCTCTTAACTAGGTACCTAACCTAACCTACCTATCTACCGCGAAAACTGTCCGATCGATTTATTTTATTATATTATTATGAATATATGGTTAGTAATGATGCGAATATAATTATTGTTATGATAGGATCCGGGAAATAGGTTTTAACTCCTTAAATCGATACAGTTCGAAATGTGAATTTATTAATAACAAATGGGTAGAATTGTATTGTGTCTGTGTATACCATCGAACGGACTGACGAACGAAATAAATACGTACCCTGCGCGGAAAAACGAGAAAAATAAAAACAATAAAGTACGCTTTTTATTTATATATGTATAATATATATATATATATATATATATCGACGCAATAAACCGAAATTCGCTAATGTGGCGTATCGTTCAATATTAAACAGAACCATCTCATTGATATTGATATATTTCTGTATTCAAATTTTACGTTTGAACTACGTCTGCAGACAATTAGTCGGCGTACGATTTAATGGCATTGTACATTATGCACAACAATAAATCGATCAAGACATCATTTTTGAATCCCACGCATGGATTCGTTATGACATTTTTTTTTTAGACTTACGACATAATATTCGTTTGATGGTCGAAAAAATTGCAACAAACTAGTCACGAAAATATGGTTAAATTTAAAAATTTTAAAATACACGATTGATAATATTGGTATTTTATTTAATTTATTGTTGTAAGTACACTAGCAATGTCGTATGCGGTGCGGATACACTTTCCACTAAAAACCTCATTACAGGTTTGTTCGTTTTTAGTCGAATTAACGTCATGAATACAATACTCTTCGAAATATCACTTAAGTATTTACAATCATATAGGTACGGCTATGGTAGTATACAATACTTTGAGCCGTCCTACACAATTGTACGCACGTTCGTATGCACTGTGTCACCAACCCATAATAGTATAATATGTATTATACCAATATTTTGGAATAAATCACTAATAATTAATATCACTGCTTACTTTTTTTTGGCACTGAGTCTCATTAGGTACATTTAGAACAGGGATTGCAAACGTTATATATTATTATGACGAAAAACGATTGAAATTTGTAAACATAATTAAAACGGAAAACGGCAAACAAAAATAATTTAATATCACAAAACAAAACAATATAGTTTAGCAAAATAAATAATAAATCATCAAACAAAACATTATGCAAAACGTATAATACATAGAATAATATCATCAAACGAAAAATAACGCTTAGAGAAATAATTTAAAATCCATTTACTTAAAAGTCATAATATTGGTTCCGTAGAAGTAATCAATCCAAGAATTTGTTATATTCCGTACTCGGGCCACCACATCTACGATTTTCGGAACCACACTCAACGGCGCGGGCGTAACATGAAATTATGTTTCGGTTTTTTTTATTAATTTTATAATTTTATCTGATTGTTAAAAAAATAAAACTCGTCCATATCGTATTTTCACACATAATTGTATTTTATTTTCAATCGGGATACACTGAGGAATCACTAGATTTGTTAGAGGAACTCAATAGTCAACAAAACAATTAATATTAAAGTGTATTTCACTTTCCGACTTCCGCATGTCCTATTATTACTATCGATAGTATTATTTCTTTAATCTACACGTCTTTGAATTCACCTAAAATGTCACAGGTTTTTCGTAAAAACTAACGATCGTTTACAAAGATGAGCGCAATAGTAGTGTCAGGCATTGTTCGAGTACCATACTTTTCAATCAACCTAAGAGGTCTTTACGAAACTTTTGGAATATTTTAACTGGCCCAAAAGGAAAACGCCACATCGTCGTAGCGCCAGTAAATATAAATAGCTATATGCCCGCTACAAAATCGCTGTCGACCGGCATTTGCAGTTTGCCAGTGTATGTCCGTACACACGTTTAAACTTTAAAATAAGTTATTTGAAACAAATGTTTTTATGGTCCGGTTCAGGTGTTTGGTACTTTTGTGCTTAATTCTTATCGTGACGTTATCGAGTTTGTCGTCGGTAGGTACACAGTTTTCGATTCGTCGACTAAACAATTATTTAGTGTAGAACTATTTAGGCTCAGCCCAATGGATTAGAATATTATAATCACTTTGATATTAGCTATTATATTGTTATTATTTTGGCCGCCCATCGTTGTTTTCAATCGTATTAAAATAACCACGGCAAATGTCAAACAATATTAATCATTACAATCGTATATTATATATTATGTACATCGAGTATTTTGTATTTTCCTTTTTTGTTGCAAAGTCAAACATAAACAGAAAACATATATTGTATCTACAATATCAATTTTTTTTATTTTTCATCAAGTCATGACAGCGAAAAGCGTAATGAAATTGGAACACAATTATACTGAACTACATATATTATTACTTATTACGGAGTTTTTCTATTCCGACAGAAAATCAATATAGGTTACCTATTATATTTTATCCTTTTTTTAAATTTAAATTAATAATAAAGCTAGTTTTGGGAGCTTAGTTTAAAATAAAAGATTTTCGGAAAAATTTGTTTTAAAAACGAACGACATTTTAAAATTTGGATATATCCCTGAACCACTGTATAAAACACATGATTTCATATTATTAATAATTAATAATATAAAACGTGTATCCTGTTTGCATTTGAAATGTTCTCAACAAGCTATTATATTAACTATAGAATACAGAATTTTAAGATAACAATGTTCAACGTCATACCATTCGCCTTGGGGTCAAATAATAAAGTTACAGTGTACCTATTATATTATATTATTATGATCTTATATTTACATATTTACATTTTTAATTTGGTTCGAACAAAATAATAATTACACAGTTCCTACGGTGACGGTTTATTCAATTATATCCACCACAG
Source organism: Neotoxoptera formosana (assembly GCA_022818045.1). Classification (NCBI taxonomy): domain Eukaryota; kingdom Metazoa; phylum Arthropoda; class Insecta; order Hemiptera; family Aphididae; genus Neotoxoptera; species Neotoxoptera formosana. Next base: position 639,110 of record CM040634.1, read on the forward strand.
CAACACCTTTTAATATTATTTTTTAATCAACGCCTGTGAGTATATTGTTAGATAATCCGACGGATACAGACACTTTAATAATATACAGTTAATTTAAATTGTGGTTCAAAAATATATGGACGAACTGATGAATTAAAAAACATTTTTTAAACTTGACGTTCGGGCGTTTTAGTTATTAAGTGCACATACAAATACATACACAATACAAAGTGCTCGAGCCAACAAAAAAAATGTTATAGATGGCCATAGGTAGATCGATTCGAAAAAAATAGGCAGGTAGTAGGTACATACACGTCGCGTTCGTCAGTTCATATTTCATTATTATGCTCCGATGCGATATAAATCAAATTAAACGATGTGCGGCATTGACCCGACCATTTGGTCTTTTATATGACAAGTCTCAGATCAGGTTTTTACTTTTACCAAATACGCGGAGTATTAATTACAACTATGAACAGTTGTATATCACAATACGATCTGTGGTGATCGAAGCGTATATAGGTAAGTCGGACCAGATTATTTGCATCGATAAGATCTCGGCAAAAGCGCGGTCGGGTCGCGATAAAATGTCGATGGACTTTTTTCGCCGATATTATTTTATAACGAAATAATGCCGTCGTGCACTCTTGTCGTGTTGACGAAAATATGCGACGCCGAAATCGCGTCATTATCGTAATACGTAACACATGTGCGCGTACATAAGCGTTGGCTGATGTCTATCGCGTAAAGCATATTTTTTTTCCTCTCCGGCGAACTGATAGTTTTTACGGCTATCCACAAAAATCGAGTGCGATAAAACGCCGTGACGAAATTAGTAGGTAGGTAGTGTACAAGTCAAAATCTGTTTACGACTGTACCTACTGATTTTTAAATTTTAAGCCGCACTGCGGACCACGTCGACGGTTTGTCTCCGTCTTATAGCACACATACAATTTCTGGTTATAATAATTCTATTGGTTTTTAAGCGAAACGCGAACGTTTCTGCGATATTTTTATGAGCATATTCGGTAATTTTTAAACATTACCTAGAGTGGATTAACATGTTAATGTTGTAGGTACCTTTGTATAGATTTGTTAATATAATAATAATATGTTTAAGGTAGTATCGTAAAAGTTAAGTTCAATATTATATTATGACGAGTAATTTCACAACAATTTAAGAATAACGAAATCAGATTTATAATAAAACGATCCAAAAGTATGATAATAATGTAACTAAAGTATAATTTTAATACAGAAACAATATTTTTATTTTATTCGAATGTCGTACACCATTGGGTAATGGGTATTCGTGTATGCATAAATGGCATACAAGTATTGAACCAAATAAATAAATAAACGATAATAATATAATATGATATCGTTAATATTTTGTATTACACGACTTTTCAATATTGCACTTACTAAAAATATATATTATTGCGTTCATTTTTAGTATTGCATTCGAAGGGAAGTTCTTGGAATTTAATTAGCAAAAAAATATTATATAAATAGGTAATAATTAATATTTCCGTTACTATAAGGCGTATCGTGTAAGTTGTATTTAAATGTTTTCATAAAATATGTCTTGTAAAGTGAACCCTGCAAAAGAGTTATAATATAATCCAATAGAATAATAATGTAGTACTATAATACCTTCGTATTTGGTATACCACCGAAAATATTATAGTATATAAGAAAGAAAAAAAGGCACTCGACGGCAATAATTTTAACGTACAATGTCATAATAACGTGACGTTTTGATGAATAACCGATATGGTAATATTGGTATATACCCACATCCCAAACGCGTTACAGTCGAATGGTTACGAGCCCGGTTTTATCGTGACGATGATGTCACTGGAACTGAGCGCCCGAGGACGACCGTTTGTTGTCTTCGTTGTAATATTATAACTAATAATAATTACAACCCAAATAATAATAACACTATCGCGCACAATATCGCTACATACGAATTATTTGTATTTTATGGGCACTTTCAAATAATGCGCACCTGCAATGCCTCGTTGTGCTAGTAAGTATGAAAACAGGTACCGCCGCCGCCTCTTGTAACAAATTTATTTTCGATTCGAGTGCATAACCCGTCCGACTTGGCACTCGGCACAATTTGAAAAAAAACAGGTGGTCCGAAAGCGCTATAATGAAATATTGAAAATAATATCGTAAAACCACTCTCTATGTCTCAACTTGCTGGATTATGATATATTTTTTAATATTTATTATAATATAATATAGTTTTTAGACCCCCGTTATTTTAAAATCATAGTGGTTACCGAGAGTCAAGATTAACTGGACGGGTTGGTACACTCATGTGTCAAGACTTACAAAGTTCACGGTTACGAAATTCCGTAGTAATACCTTAGTCTACTAAGTTATCCCCGCCCCCCTTAGTTAAATCGATCTGAAGTACGCAGAGTGCAAATCAATCACAAATAATAAATTGTAAATTACTTTTTGGAATTTGAAAATCATGTACAACGCAACACATTATTAATGTTTACGTTTGGGGGGAGGGGCTTACTTTACGGAGCTCCCCACCTAACTGTTTATCAGATCCATTGAAAACTAATGGCAAAATTTACCAAATAAATTACAAACAACAAAAAAACATTTTTTGGGACTTTCAATTCAAAGTTGTATGTTAAGGTCAAGTTTTTGCGATTTTGATTTGCCCTTCTAACGTATGCTAATTTTCTTTGCACATAGTTGATAGAAAGTTATGTGGGTGCTGATAAATCGTTTTTTTTTTTTACAAAAATACACTTTTTGAAATGTTTTTATTTGGCCGAAAATTTGTGAGTGATTATTATAAATTTTTCCGCGGGACTTAGAATACAGTAATTTCTGTGACACTTGCGATAATATTTTTTTTCAACTGATTTATTAAACGTTGAAGCAGGTTTAGCGCGGGAAGTAGGGGGACAGGGGTCATGAAGTTGGCATGAATATAATTTGCACATCATCTGTACACATACTGGAAAGTAATTTACAGTTGATTTAGCAAATATTTGTACTACTTTTGATTCACTATCATCTGTCGATTGAATCCTTTCAAAAGACAACTCATTTGATAGGTATTGTATTGTTCGGTTTCGAAAAAGTACACGTTTCTTCATAATAGCCGTTCAAAGTTGAATACTCAGTTGAATTGATATTGTAATATTATTAGCTCCAATTTTCACTTCGCAGATTATATAATATAACGTTTTACCTTAAGCGCATTTAAAAAATAAAAACGAGTTCAACGCGACGAGATCATTAAATGCCCGGGGAGTAATAATTATGAGTAAATAGGTGATATTATTTTATATAATATTATGCTATGAGTACAATATATATTATAAAAGATAGCTGCACAGTGCACACTGATATTTTATTTCCATATCAAAATATGTCTTTCACCCTTCGTGGTTGATTCGATTTTCACAAAAAATAATTATATAATACGTATAGTACCAACAGACACTGCGTCATCGAAACTTGACATAGTAAATTGTTGTTAATTACGATAATAATTGAAAATAATATAGCAAACGATTCGAACAATACTATTTTAGTGTCTTTTAAGTATCGAAGTACAGAATATGTCGAAAACAGTTCATGCAGTAAAATCGGTAAACATATTAGCATACGTACTAGGTATTTCCAGGTGTATGATAATTATTGTTAATTGTAATAGAAAAGAGTCGTTATGCGACCATGGTCAGGTGAAAATATTATGAATACAAAAATAGCGGTTTATTAATTAACTATTAAACGCTGTTATACGGATGACAAACATTTGTTTGGCGTTTTATTTAAATTTAGGTCACTGAAATAAAGCTCGTCTACAAATAATTTGAATATGAATACACACGCTTTGCAAACTTGATTTTATTAAGTAAAAACTACAACTGATTAATATTATAGTTGAAAAGAGCACAATATAATATTATTAATATAATATCACATTTTTTAATTCCACAAATATGTAAGTTTTAAAGCTAACCGACCCGCGGGGTGCCCTTAAACGATCTCACTCGCCGGAGAAACGTTCATTTCAATTTCGTTATTTAAATGAAAACGTACAGTACGGTCATGCGATGGATGTCGACATCGAGCAATTGCGAACAGCTTAGAACCCGTGAGATATATAACTAGCAGATAATTACTCAAATGCGGTGCAACGTTACGTGAACAACATATTAATAATGTGTAATACTATGTGCAGTGCGGTGTTCGATGTGTTCCTTCTCGCGCGTAATTCGATCACATACCACTACCTAGGTACATACAATATAATATACATCACGTACATTATGTACATCAAACACGATGTCACATTAGACGCGTACGCTACACTGTATGACGCTTTATGGCTATATAATATTATATTGTTCGCCGTTTGGTATATAATAATTGTTAGGTATTCGAATTATTGTTATTGGAATGCATATAACCTAACCAAAGTAACCTAAATACATGCGACTGCTGCCGATTTTATTTTTTACCTTCGTCTTGTTTTTCAGCTTCCACTCGAGTGATATTCTTCGATACCTAACCTAACCGGACTCGATGGCCACTTCGTCGTCGTTCGCGCAAATATGGTCGGGCGTGCAAGTCGAGTACGGCGAGGGCAAGCTGACCGCGGACGCACCCCACTCGCCACCCGCGCCGATAGTGCACCGGCCGTCCAAGCCCAAGACTTACCCTCAACAGGTGGGGCACAAGTGGCAAATCGTGTGGCGCAACGTGATCGGCTTCGTCGTATTGCACTCGATCGCCGTCTCCGGCATTTACCTGGTGCTCTGCGGACACGTCCAAATAAAAACCATACTGTTCAGTAAGTATAACACATTGTATACGCGACGATATGCACCCATGCCGAATGCATCGATCGATAACAATATATAATATTATATTAGTATATTATCCGAATATTACACAATGACAGTGCACGCCAAAAAATAAGTAACAGGTGTCCGAATTACATGCCACGGCCGAAGAGCGTCAAGGGATTTTTTTTTAAACATTACATTTTTACTTATCATAATAATATATTGTATTTATTTTGTGTGCCTACATCGAAGTAACATTTTAAATGTTCAATTGCTACTCTCAGTTCTAAGTCTGCAACATTTTATTACATTAATTAGTAATTATTACAGGGGGTGTAACACGAAAAAAGATTTTTTTTTCAAACTGGTTTGAAAATAAGTGAACTAAACAATTTTTTTTAAATATTCATTATGATGATATTTTTTAGTTTCAAATCCGACACACATTGTCTATTTCAAGAACTTTTTACTTTTTACTACAGATGCACGTAATAAATGCAATTTTGAAAAAGTGAAAATGTAATATAATATTATGCAACTCAACAGACAGGCATATTTACGAGATGACATGAAAATCGGAGGGTATTTTTCCCCTGGAACTCGATTTAGGTACAGCCATATTATGTGTGCCGTAAACAGGGATAGAGAGGGTCCTAATTCAGCTGGTCTTACAAAAAAAAAAAAATCATCAAAAATCCTCTAAAACAGAAATAAATGTCACACTCTCGAAGAGTAAAACATAAAATCTCACTTTTTGAGCTAAACCGCGGAGACTTGCGTCCGTTACGAGGGTCATCGCATTTATAAAATCGAAACGAAATCGACCGATCACTCTAATCGACTGTCCTTCGAAAACAGTTCTTCCATTTCCGTCACTGTTATGATAAAACTCAAACTCTCTTGTCCGTTTGGCACGCTCGAGCCTCCCGCAGTCCTCGGGGCAATTAATGTTCCGTCTATTTCTAAAAGTCTATATCGTGATCGTGACCCTGTAGTATTAATAGTTAGTTATTAGACTTTTATGATAATCGCTTAATATTGTTGTTTGTGATGTGCAGTGTTAGTGGTGGCGGCGTGCAGCGCTCTGGGCATAACGGTCGGCGCCCACCGGCTGTGGGCTCACCGGTGCTATAGCGCCCGTCTGCCGATGCGAGTGCTGTTGGCCGTGTTCCAGACGCTGGCCTTCCAGAACCACATCTACGAATGGGTCCGGGACCACCGGGTCCACCACAAGTTCACCGACACGGACGCCGACCCGCACAACTCGTCCCGAGGGTTTTTCTTCTCGCACATGGGCTGGCTGATGGTCCGCAAACACCCGGACGTGTCCGCCAAGGGCGGCGTGGTCGACATGAAAGACCTGGAAGACGACCCGGTGGTCATGTGGCAGAAAAAGTGAGTCCCTAACGATATTTCATAGTATCGTATAAATAATAATAGTAATAATTGTACTTTTTTTTCCAAGATTTTATTGCTTAGTTTTTCGATAGTGTTTTTTTGATTATTTTTGTGACTTTACTTTGTGCCCAAATCGTAAGTCAAATATTTATTCGGTTCTTGACGAGAGACATTGCATTTTCTCAGTGGTTCCCTCGGTCAACCGGAGTTACAGTGAAATGTGATTTTTCAACCGTCCTGATATAATATCACTACTGTCAATTGTAATACCATTACACCAATTTAGCATATTTGATCGTCCAACACACTATTCATTATTATTTTAATTTATAACAATCGACAATTTGAATTAAAAACTTTTATTTTGTTTTTTTTTCGAGAACGATGTTTCATATGATATATTATATACGACGACAGCAACATTTTTTTTTCAGTTAGGTCAAAATGACGTCGAAGGCTGTGCTTGACGCAGGCTTTTATTGTTTTACGTTACTAATCATCGCTCTGGTACTCTGACGCAATCGTTTCATGAAATTTTAAAAAAACACCCTTTGGCTAACTGCAGCGTATAACTACAACTAATGGTATGATTGAGTTGCCTCGACCGGTCGAGTCCGATGATCGATGCATTAATATAATATTGTGTAATTGTAATTTTCGTTTACGAATTAATTGTTGATATTTCTATATACCATTATTTTATACTGACATCGTTAATTTTCCTACCACCCCACCCCATCCCCCCCTTTCCGTCCATCAAAATCAATTATTTTAATTTTTGCTCCGGACGACGTTTGACCGAACAGCCGATATAGATAGTTTGCAAATCGGTTTTTAGACTGCAGAAACGCTTACAAACGTTGAAAGTTACCTACCTATCTACCAATATAATATGATATAATAATAATATCTTCTCGTCAGCTGAACTGTTCAATGTACAATATTAATACACTCAAACGCTTTCGGTTATTGCAGACGACTTCGAATGCACACGTGACACGTTTATAATATGTTCGGTGCATATATGCATACCTCATATTTATATTTATAATATTACGCTACCTATCAGATCACATATTATCATTATGTCTATTCTGGCGTTAATTATTCACAGCCACGTGGCATTGTGTTTCCACTGCAGTGAACGCTTAACACGGAGAGCGTTATCGATATTATCACCGATGCCCAATATTAAAATAATTATAATTGTAATAATAAATGTGGATAATAGAGAAGATTGGAAACTGGCTGCAAAATCTATCTTTAAATTGAAACCATTGAGAGAGAGAATTGCAAATTGGTTTTTAAAAAACTAATTTGCAAAATATTTGCATATTTTTCGAATCGATCGGACAAAATCCGAGGGAGACCTCAACTCCGCGGACGTGCAAATGCCGCCCAAAGCGTTTTCCCACAACATTCCGCGTACGGGTTTCCACCCGGAGGAGGGGTTTTCCCCAAACCAAACGCCCAAAAAACGCCGTCCGGAAAAGCCCGTCGAACTTAGGTTAGGTCGTACTTACAGTGCGAGAGTAGTTTATAGTCTGTACTGTTGGACAATAGGTACGGCGGACAATGTTCGCGTCGGTTTGATACGCGTGTCGTACCGTTTCCGCGGACCCGACGAAAAGTAAATATAACAATATATGATAATATGTAACGGTTTCGTTTGGTTTCGCAACGTTTGGTACTTATTCCGATAACATTGCATTTACTACGGATGACTTGGCGAATCCAATCGATACGTCATAAATCATAACACTATTATAACATTAGTGAGGCGGCGGCGGCGGAGCGTTTTACACGTATTACGCAATAACGTCCCAGTTCCCCTTTAGTAACGTCTACCTACGCTATAATATAATATTATAATATGCATTAACGCGTCGTTAAATCGCACATACGCGAGCGTGTTGAATGCGCGCCAACGTAAAATATTATTACACCGTTCGCCGGGCGATTACTAATAGCTGCTGGTAATGTGTGTAAAAAGCGCTAAATAAATGCGCGGAATATAATAATAATAATATAGTACGTAGTAATATTATGTGAGTAGGTCGTGAGGCGTGTGCGAGGATATTATAATGGACGATTGGGGGGGGGGGGGGGTGACCCGACTTTTTTTCACGTTGGCGGGTGGGTACTGCCGGGAAGTGGCAGGCGCTGAGGAGGGGGTGGTGCAGCCCGCGAGAAATTTTGGAAAAGCTCAAGACGTTATATTATATTGAGTTATGACTCGACTCGGTGCCGTTAAAACCTGCAAGCTTCGACAAAGATTATTGACGTTTCTTTTGTGATGAAATTTATATCATTTGCTTGTCGTGTGAAAACGGTTGGTCGCTGCACAGGTATATCAGTTGCAGGCGTGTCGGACTGATATTATTAGATCAATAGTGGGTCGACTAGGAGCGCCGGTGATAATAATTAAAATATCTACTTCACACCCAAAATCAGAGGCCACTACAAATTACCGATAGGCAATATTACCTATGTTTAAAAGATACTATTTTACGCTCCCAGATTTTTGTTTTTGTTGCCGATATTCTCTGTTTGTAGTGTTCATTATAGAATTACACTGATCCACGATATCCATATCAATTTAAATGTTATAAACTACACCACCTAAATGTTTTAGTCTATTTGCGTCTATTATAGTAATATTTGTCGTAAAACTACATAACAGCAATAATTACAGCGCACTTGACTAATAATATTATTAATATCGTTGTTATTGCGATCGGCCTTCATCCGAAAATAACTAATATCACGAGGTGTGCGAGGAATCGCAATTCCGGCAGTCGTGTACCTATACTGAATTATCTGAAAATATTTCGCTTATTCGGCGTACTATGTAAAATACTAGAAAAATCGTTAATTCGTAAAAAATAACACTCATGTCGAGATAACAGTAGGCAATTCTCGCGAAAGCTTTCAAATATAATAATAATATGTTAACTATATTGGATTTATTATCAACTACAATGCACTAACAAGTATTTTTTAAATATTTATAACGTCTAAGGTCTGTTTCGCAGTCACGCGTATCGTATTATTATTACTATGATTATTATGCGGCGTACCATATTATACGGCGTGACTGTGTGAAACGGACCTAATAATTTAAATGTTTGGAATTCAATATTATGCTAATGACCGGAAGGCAAGACAATACAACTACTATTAGCAAGTGTTGATTATTACGACCTAAATTATTACACTGAATTCTGTTTAAAATGCATAATTAATAGATTCTCTAACTAATAGAAGTCGATTAGACTTCACGTGTTCTGCAAACCAAACCCACAATAAGCTGATGTTTCGTTACATTAGAAAAATGTAATGTGTTCCATTATAATGCATTTAATTGTTATCGAATTGAAATCGAATCGAATCGAATCGAATTGAATATTATTCTCTACCGTCCTAACGTGCCAACTATACACAAACAACTCAAATTAAGTTAGAACACCAAACTATAAACCCTTAAACCGATAGAATTAATATTTTATGCACAGTATATGGCGATTACAGTCATATTAATATTATATTATATTCTCTACGAAAATGTATTTTCATTCCGAATAATGAAATACAATACGTGTTAAAATGGCTTTTTTAGATTTACATCAGATATCTCGTTTTTCAATATTTAGTTATTTTCCCAATTAAGAAGTCCAATTTACTAACAACAATTATTTTGTTCAATGGTAATTAAAACATTATATATTGTCCTTATTTTGACCTATGATGATGTGTTAAAAAATATAACATTCAACGAAATATTTAAAACGGCGGTTCTTAACCTCCCGTGGTCCACTGCCAACCGGGGGTCCCCGACTCTATCGTCTTTCTGGACGATAAAATATGAACTTTTGTGCAAAAAACGTATACATTTAATTACAGTATATTCACATCGTGAGAAAAAAATTGGTTATTAAAATAATATTTGTAGCAGAAATGCAACATCAGCCATCGCGTTTATTAATTTATTTCTTATTGTATTATTAAAGATATTTTCGTCTAGGTTATAATGAATAAATAAACTTTTGTGTAAAAAACGGGCAAATTTAATTACATTGTGTGAAAAAATTTGGTTATTAAAACAATGTTTTTTCTCTGACAAACTCGGGATCCGTGGTTTCAGAGATTCTTTTTACAGTGGTCCACATGCGACTAAAGGTTAAGAACCGTTGCTTTAGAAAGTTATTTCAGCCATTGTACGGTTGTATAATATTTTTATGATAGAACAAGTATAGTGAAGCTGATGATGTTATAGAGTCGTGTGGTTGACCTACGTCAATGCGTGTAATTTGTGGTTAAAAACTATGGAATCCGAAACCGTAATCTTTAACACGATAAATAATAATATTAAATACTCTATTTTTAAAACAAGTGAATTATATTTCATTTTTATTTCGCACTTTACCGCACACTTTTAGTCGCTCCTTTTGGAACTAAATCATAACGGAAACGGATCCACGAGAAGAATCTTCCAGACAATAATATTATTTATAACGTTCATTTCAGAACATAATAATAGCTGTCGGAAACATAACATATCGCAGTCATCTTTTTCGTCTAAGTATTGCAAAAGTGTTTAATGCTTTTAAGATAATAATATTATAACTTGGAAAAAAACAGATCGAAATGAATATAAAACCATTAAACGTTATTATTATTTTCACAACGTTTCGAATGAGTCACGAGTGATATTAATTATACAACTTTTTTTTCTACTACTACTATCTCGTTGAAAAAAATTGTTTTACATAATAGTGCGTACCTACGTATTAACATATTATTCTAGCAGTTGGTTGATTATTAGATTAAACGTCGTGTTATAATCAAATTTCGCTTTCGAATCTACGCCGTATGGTGTTATACGTGCACCGAACCGGACCAAATCAAATACAATATATTCATTGCTCGCGTTCGTGTCTCTCGTCTATATTATGTATTCGTTGTAATTTACAACCACGGTATAGGTCCGTTGATAGATCGTTTGATTTGCGCGAAATAATCGTTTCACGGCGAGAACGACGTCGCCGCCGCCGATCCAACCACCTGATCGAGTGATGTCCAAACGATAATAATAATGAGTAATTATTATTAAATACTAACGAGTGGGTGCAGAATACGATGGGCTTTTTAATATCACTGCTGTTATTATATAATATTTTACGATCATCGTTTTTATAATGTTTTATTATAATATTAATATGTTTGTATTTTGATTTTCTTTTTCAGATATTATTTATGGCTAGTCCCGTTGGTAACGTTCCTGATACCGTCTTTCATACCGTACTGGTTGTGGCAAGAACGTTTTTGGTATTCGTTCGTCGTGGTCGGCGTCACGCGTTACATGATATCGTTACACTTCACGTGGCTGGTCAACAGCGCTGCTCACATATGGGGCACAAAACCGTACGATAAGTTAGTACGATTGATATATTATTATTATAATATTAATTCGATAGACTAATAATATTATAATATGACAATTATTTTTTTTCTCCCCGCTAATACCGCGATTACTATACCTAGTACCCCTTTGTTATCGGTGGCTAGTAATTTTTAGATATTTTATTTGTAAATTTAAAACTTAAAATGCCAGGTATAGTTGGTACGCCGTTCAGACATTAACTAACACCTGTAAAATATTCGAACGCGGAGTGATTGATAACGACGGTTATTAGCTCATCACTAATAAAGTAATAACGAAAATGTTTGACGTAAAAGGTCCGCTTTTGGCCCGGTCACAATATCTTACGTAACGGACGCAAAAAACAATTATAACCCTTTCCGAATTAATGTATATTGGTCATAGCAATCTCGGGTGTTCCACAAGGTGAACATCTCTCTCCTTTATTTTTTAATGATGTTAGTGAAAGCTTACATTTTTTTTTTCGTAGAATCCTCCCACTAGCCGATGACTTAATACTTAAAATATTATGCTTCTCCGTCGGTCGATTGTCGTAATCTTCAATGTGGTTTAACACGTTTTAGCGTTTACGACAATATTTGAATTAGTTCTTAACATTGAGAAATGTATTATGCTATATAACGTTTTCGCGGTCTCGAACACCGCTTTGCCTTCAATGCGCTCTACATATTATTATTATTATTGTTGGTACAATACTATAATCGTCATATTATACGTAGGTATACGATAGTGACAATTTTATTTTCGATCCAGGACATGGGTGGGAAATATTTGAAACCGTGGGGCACTATAATTCGTACCTAACTCAACGGGTTTCCCATCCGTATACACGTCTTTATTGCTACCTCGTCCTAAAACATCAGTCGGCAATATTATTGTCGTTTGGAAAAGAAACGAAGTTAGAGAACAAATTTTTCGGTCAATACAAATACACTTGTTTAAACCCTGGTGACACCTGTAAGGTCATTTTGACGTCACGGAACAACATCCATATACGGTTCCGTGCATCATACCGAACTATACGGCCCTAATTCGATTTTTCGATTACGACATAAATACTTTCGTACACCAATCGCTAGTCATCAACACTTCTAATGAACAGCTAATAATAATATATAATATGCAATCCTTTAATTCGCCCTATGCATATAATTAATTTTATTAATGTAAATTTGATAATTTATCACGAGTTCCAAGCTCAACGCCTAAGTACTATGTAAAACTGTAAGATAATTGCATACCTTATAAATAAATACTTATTTATAAGTATTGTTTTTGTTTCTCTTACTGTATTGGCGTCCTCGAGGATTTAATTGATTTACCCACACACATTTCAAAAGAACCAAAACTAATATTATTTCCAAAATCCATTCTACAAAATTGATGTATACATTGTTCGTATACATAATTACGGTGTTTAAAACGGTCGGGCTTTGTGACCCATTGGCGTTGACACCGTTTGCGACGCAACTCAAACGAATAACGTTTTATACAGTTACCAGAGTTATAGTTAGGACTTAAAAACGTCCAGTTTGATAACACATCGAACACGGTATCAATTCCGCTCGTCGATGGCGATAGCGGATGGCGTATGGTTTTGGTCCCAGAGTTCGAGTAGAGTTGACCCGCAGGAAATCTCTGCGAACGTGCAATTTATTGGCGGTGATTCACTGGGGACCGTTGTGTTCGTTACGTCGTCGTATCGGCCAAAGGCGATGGAAATTCTATTTATAAGATATCCGCACACGAGTCTAGCCGACTCGCTAATCGTTTAGAGCCGAGGAGTCGGTGAGACATGCTGCACGGCGTTTGCGGCGAACCGCTTTCATTTCGTACGTCCTCGCGGGATATCCTAAACAATTAGACTAATTTTCAATGAATATCATCGGTGTGTATAATTTCCCGCAGCGAAGAACCGCCGCCATTGGCGGCTATATTATAATATATCGTTCGGGTATACCTACCCTACCGACAGTGTACGGTTAATGATCGTCTGCAGAGAGTACACAGCCCGCGGGACCAGCGATACTGTGTCGATGTGACTATACATAGTGACACGATCAAACGATATCAATTATTGTAAATTAATGTATCAAATTATTTAGTTTGTAATGTACATAATATTATGTTCGTGTTGATACTTCTATAATATAAGTGAACATGACGGTTTTAATCGATTGCTGTGCACACAGAGTTTCGAGAAATTGTTTCGACAGCAAACGTAATGTTATAATGTTATTTAGGTATACCTACGACTAGCCTCGTCTGTATACCGCGTGTGTCCCAGACAACGGGGTACACTCTTTAATTATTCAATTAATCATATTACTCGGTACCCTAAACATATTTTTAAATTCTGTTTGTGAAACTAGACTATTGGATTATCAATTTCCCGCAGACAGAGTTTTAAAATATGTCCAAGGAACTGAGTATAATATGGATAATTGAATTATAGAGTGTATACCCGGTTTTCGGGAACACGCAGTATTATAATATTATGATGTACAATAATGAAGTTTTGATTGTCTTTATTTTACTCTTTCGTTTATTGTACTGCACTCAGTGCAGAGCGCAGATTTCCATGTTGCATCTGTCCTGTAGGACCTTTACGCTGTTACCGACTCCTGTCAATTAGAACGTGTCCAGAGACCAGTTTTTATCTTTAGCTGCTTTTATATTATAAATAAATCATAATCCTCATGACTACTCTCTAGTTATGTAGGGACATTGTCTCATCTCGTTGACAGACAGGAGAGTTAGCGCTAACTTAGAGTTTTTGAGAAAGCTGGTTGATGGTCGTTTGTTTTTTTGTTGGTCAATTTTAAAGTCCCTTCTTGTGCCATTTGATATCGTGTTCCTTACGTAGTTCCTGCACACACTATTAATTATGGTGGGAATAATCCCTTTGACCTTGTGATGATGTTGTCTTGTGCGTTATGAGAGCTCTTCTCATCAAAACTGATGAAATTAGGTGTTACCTAACCTTACTACCTAGTACCTAACCAAGCGGCTAACGTGTTATCACCAACATCATAATAATTTATGGTATTCATTGTATGCACTATACCTATACTCAAGCAGTGGCGTATCCAATTTATTTTTTTTTTTTGGGGGGGGGGGGGGTTAAAAAAATTGTTTACAAAATTGTTACAATGCTGTTATGATTAGGCGGTGTACTGCTAACAGCTAGTCGTAAATATACCATATCTTCCAGGAATTTTGAGAAATCTGAAGTAATCTTAAAATTATTTTTGACGTGTAGTCGTGACCGCTGCAGGGTGTCATTAAATTTAAACCAAACGGTCTACGGGGAACAACTTATCTATCAGAAAACGATATTTTTATCCAATAATAATTATAATGGTCGACGATACATACACCTAATATACCTAATACAGGTAGTGCTGTAACTGTGCTTCTTTGACAATTTTCGGGGGGTTGTTACCCTCCCGTACACGGCACTCACGTATACTCACCGTCTGTCCTCCCCTGCTGCAGGAACATCACGCCGACCGAGAACCCCACCGTGGCGCTGTTGGCGTTCGGCGAGGGATGGCACAACTACCACCACGCGTTCCCGTGGGACTATAAGGCGGCCGAGCTGGGCAACTACCGGTTGAACTTCAGCACGGCGTTCATCGACGGGTGCGCTCGGCTCGGTCTGGCGTACAACCTGAAGACAGCCAACGCCAGTCTGGTGGAGAAGCGGTCGCGCAGGACCGGCGACGGCACCAAGCGGCATCACCACGAGCACCACAACCACCACCACGTGGAGGGCGGCATCTGGGGATGGGGCGACGAGGACATGGCCGATGACGACAAACGGGTCGCGCAAGTCATCGACTGACGGCATGGCCGCGGCGGCGACACCGATATTTTTATGTTTTTAATTGTATATATATACTATAATATTATTGCATTCCTCCGAAATCACGTGTATATCGTATCCATCATATTATATACCATTCGAGACGACGTCCTCCTAGTTCTTAGGGTTTAATTTAATCTTATTATTTTTTATTTTTTTTTTTTTGTTCTAGACGTATATACAACTTATACACTAGTGCGCTATTGTATTTGTATAACTATTATTATTGTTTTTTTTTGTATACAGATTTTTAACGAATCTATCAAATAAAGTTTTTTTTTATATACATAAGTGTACCTAATCGTACATATAATTTCACAGAACTGAATGCTGTTATGTTTATATTATTATGACATTAAATGTTTTTGGTAGAGAAAATCACATTAATTATGCATGTACAATATAATATTAGTGGTACTTATTACAGTAAGCTATATTATATTATTATAATACCTAACCCGAAGATATTCGAAATTCCGTTCACATTTGCCTAGTAAACTCATTTTTTACAATCAAGTATCGTCTATTCAATATTCATAATCATTGCAATCCGAGTAAGAGACGATTGTGGTAACAGCAGTGGATGCTTTCACATCACTATATTATAAACCATTATTATTCGATAAAATCAAAATTAAATAGCGTTTACGAAACAATAGTAAAGTTATAATTATATTTCTATACCGAATAGCTACCATCTATAATATGATTATCAAAACGAATATTATAATAATCGCGTATATGCAGTGTAACAACATACTTTATAACTTAGCGTCATCGATAAATTGTCCATCATTATATTTTTACTATGACAAATTGAAATTGTGTTTTTGGTGAAACTATTGAAACAATGTTTATTTATAAGACTTTTTTATTAATATAAAGTCAGCATTTTTTTTGTTCACAGCAGAAAAAAAACACCAATTTTACGTACAAATGGTGATAATAGTAATATTCCAATTGTACTGAATGATACAATTAATACCTATTCTAAATTGAAAAAAAAAAATCTCTACTTATTTATAGGTTGCCTATAAAAAAAGTATAACTAATTTTAATCATAGTAATAGGTAACGATTACTACACATCTACAAACGTATATACTATATAGGTTATGTGAAATGGCATCTAAAACATTTTTATAGGTATTTCCGTTTTCATAATCTCGAAATTAGATTGCAGAGAATTTCGCACTATGTGATAAGTATTTTTTTTTCCACCGGGTTCAGTAAATGTTATATCATCACACGCTTTATATTATTAATATTATATATAGTAGGTACGATAAAGGCACCTGCTATTTAGTTTCATCTATATGACATATTTTATGATTTTATATTATCTATTGTAATAGCGATGCAAATGCTTACAAGGTATGTGCAACAATTCCGCAACCCTGCAAGTGTACCCTTTCCCCTTGTCGAAGTAGGTTATAGTATTCTATAAATCCGTACGAATCACTGGACTCGACAGAGTACATTGAATATGCGCATCGATAGCAAATAATGATATTGCGATTCGCTCGGTGTAGGGACCGACTCGTACGAAAAGGCATGGAATAATAATTAGGTTAGCAGCAGCAACAGCAGGTGTCAGCCAATATACTGGTAATATGTTATAAATAAGGCTGGGAATGGGATGCCCTAAAAAAAAAACCTAATATACATTTTTACGCCCTAAAATAATGCACCTATAAATGCACACACATTTTTGATTTTAAACCAACAAATACTTTTTATTTCTACATTCAATAAAAAGTTTTTCAGAACTGCACAATTTCTAGTCTCATTCTCATTTATCTTCCGTCGACACTCGTAATCTCGATTTTTACGTCGTACAGATCTGTTTGAAAAATTATTATTAATAATATTTAATTGGGTAAAATCCTTGTTAGCACGTTAAAAAGTGTTACTTTTATGAGCAAAAATCTTAAAATAAAATTTAAAAGAACCCGGATTTTAGTGATAAACGATCCAAACTCCGTAAAATGGCCTAAAAATTGAAAACTGTTTTTAAAAAAAAAATACATAATAAAAACTTCCTATTCTAATACAAAAATACACAAAACTTATACGTTATAAAACAAGCATCGAGTATCCAGTTTTGGAAAACGATGAAAAGTGCATCAAAATCCCAGCCCTAGACATAACTATTATACATTTACAATATATTATACTTGTTGATGTGTAAACATCTCCCCTTTAACGTTTTAGGTTATAGTAATGTACTAATGTTCCTTGCAAACGTCAGCTGCCGTCAATAAAATGACAGAATACTTACAGTTTGGCCAGCATTTGAAAGATGAAATGTTACCGTATAGAGCCTTCAAAATGACTACGGTGTAACTTGCGTTGGATTCGTGTACAGTGAAGAAAACATATAAATAGTAAACCGGCCTATAGTAAATAGCCATATTATGTTACAGCGTTCGGTCTGTTTAGTTCCAATAACCGAAACCGCGGTTGAGTTTATTAACTATATTTAATAATATTATTATAATCTGTATACTATGTCACTGATTTAGGACGACTTCACACTTCACTTCACCGCGAACCGGGCGAAACAAATTCTGCGCTGTGATCGGCCGAATCTAGTGGTAAGTAAGCTGCAGCGTACGACTGCAATGTCACCACGGCCTATTTCTCGTACCAGCGAGTTGAATCCGACCGTACTCGTGGTATATGTTATACCAGTTACCATTTTTAATTACCTACATCGATGCGAACACTCGAACAATCACTTCGTCGAATCGAAAACTATTTCAAACGGCATTTATATCGCGGCGTGCCACCCGAAATGCATTTAGACTTTAAGAAGAAAATTCCCGCGAGTACTTTACCGGCTCACAATTTTTTTTTTTCAGTACAACTCGAACATAGTTTTTATTTTATTCGCTCACCGCTTACTAAGGCCGGAAGTGGTGCGTAGCTCTCCGATCGCAGTCGAGTCTCGTACAATCGATATATTTCAACGACTTCTTTACGTTATAATTATTATTATCGTTCTCGATTATTGGCATCATCCGCGCCGCCTCAAGCGAACATGCCAATTAATTAACGCCCACTGCGTCCTACATATATATCTAGTATATAGTATACACATATAGATATAGATATCGACTGATTTAGTATTAGCACTATAGACTTGGCATTTTCGTTCGGTTCTAAATTCTAATAAACATTAAACAACTCGAATTTCTCCTCGGTCTATTCCGTCGCAGCACAGGGTTTTCTACCCCTGTAACCGTATTTTATACGTGCACTGTGCAGGTATCTATACATTTTTCCTTGACATTTTAATGACGGTAATTTATAACGTCTCCGCGTTTTATTTGTTTTGCTTACATATTATATCCAACAACACACACACACACACACACACACACAATATGCTCTTTCCACATTTAGCTATCACATGCGATATGACATAATTGCACCCCCCCCACCCTATTTCGACATGATAAATCATATTTTTTAAGTACCATGCAAATGATAGTTGTTCACAAATCGGAATTATTGTCAAGAGATTCTGCTCAAAATCCTGTTCAAACGTATAGGTAAAATATTGTAAATAAGATGTATCTATAAATAACTTTCAAAATAATACACAACATTCGGCAGTGTGTTCAGAGATAGAGTCGTCATAAAAACTAATTGCAGTTATGTTAAGAATAAATTTTAAAAGTATTCAAAATACTTTACAAGTACTTTGTTTTGTATATACTAAAATATTTGTTAATAAATATTTAAATTAAATAATTAATGAATACCTACATTGTTTAATAATGTCATGTTATGTGACATACCTACCTCAAGTTAAGATTCTGCTAGATAGATGGATTTTAACTACTGTGCCTTAACTTCTGCATATTGATTAAATCGTATACATCCTTAGAGGCATTAAAATATTATTTTAAGAACAATTTCTTTTTAACTACAAAATGAAAATACGTAAAAAGAAAAAAGGTATTCAGTACTTTGAAATAAAATACAAAAAAAAGTTTTTTTGAAGTATTTAAAAATGCATTTGTAAAAATGTATTTGAGGAATATTTGAAATACCAAAAAGTTATTTGAATAAGTAGGTATCAAGACATTGTTATCTCGTTTTTACCGTGGATATTTAAAATAACTACACTGTGCTTTTTTTCCACATGACTTAAACCTCGCTCACCTCGGCGCAAAAACAATGGTGCATCACTATATGTTTTTTATGGAATCGAAACGTAAAAATTACAATGATTTATGGTAACCGAGAGATTATGTTTCAAATGCTTACATAATATTAAACGATTCGTGTATAATCGCAATCTTCTTATTTTTATATAAATCATTTTTTCTTATTTTTTACAATGATATATCTGACAGCTCAGTCCAAAGTAGGTATTGGACGCAACATATTTATTACAAATTATGGTGAGAAAAAAATGTACTCTTCAGATATATTATGACAGTTGTGTGTATTATTGAATGATATTGCAATCAACTTTCGTGTATATACCTATTTGAAACAAAAATTTCAAATAAAATAATATCGCCTTAAAACGTAAATGAATTATAGTAAAATAATTACCCTGTTAAACTTTAAATTATGATTATATTTAAAAAGTATCTAATTCAAACTTAAAGTTCTAAAAAAAACTGAGTTATTATGTTTGAATTATAGATGAAACAACTTAACAATTATAATGTGATCCCCCGCTTATAATATTATAACATTTCAGACAATCACAAATATTATTTATTCAAAATGTATGTAATTTTTACACTTCTTACTGTTTCATAACCAAATATTTACATAGCAAATCTTAAAATTTAAGAACTGCAATAGGTAATGGATTCACGAAAAATATTTCAAAAATATAACAATATAATAATAATATGATTTGAACCTAAGCTCTTCAAAAATATTTTTTTAGTTGTTATTTACCGTTAAGCGGCTTACACTAATTATTGTTCGGCTAGTAAAAAAACCTTTCATGCAATGCATTATCTTTGGATCAGAAATTGAACACGCACATCTTATGTTTTCCAAGAAAATCGTAATTGAGCAAACCAAACTACAATTTTCATTTTTCAATATCATCCTATTATATTATACAATATGTTCATTGTGTACCGTTGTTGATAGTTATTGATCAAAAAAACACAATATTATATAGTACCTATTTAATTCAAGTATAGCCAAATTACGATTCAGTGCTGCTTTATAGAATATATAATACAATTTTTTTTTAAGTTATGTATGATTTTCTCGTTTTGATTCAATTTCGTGTAGGTACTTATAATATGACAATATAATCAAACACTGCTTAACTCTAAGTATTAAATAATTCATCGACTTTTTTCCACTGATTTAATTCTAAGCACATACATGGTATAACAGCTGACAGACGTACAAGTATCATTCAATGTAATAAATATACCTACTAAATTTATATAAAACAAAAAGTAACAAACTCATTGGGCATAACAATCTTGGACACAAATTAATATGCAGTAACAATTATTTATCCATATTATTATAACTTGGTTTATCACTATATTTTGAATTTTCTTATAAAACAAATTAATATATTAACACAAAAAGAACGGTTATTTTTAAACGTTCGACGTTCACGCGTATTATAATACGAAATTCATCAATTATTATAACTTTTTTTTGTTAGCAAACGCGAGCATACAAAAAACCCAAACATTTCGGGGGGTGTTCGAAACGCCCAAAACATCCCTCTGCGTACGTGCCCGCCGCTCTGGGTGATTGTAATTATATTATCGTTGTTATGACTTATAAATTATTATGATTCGAGCACGAAAACAATGTGAGCTACGGACGAAAGAATTCGTAAAAGGTTCGTTTAAGACCTTATACGCTTTAAGATCCGGGTGGCCAGTTTGCACTAGTTCGTGTTTAATTTATACCGCGGTCGAAAATATATACGACGAAATAATATTATCGTGACGTATTAATCTACCGTATAGGTTTGAACAGTCGTGATCGTTTGCGTTTCGTCTGTTTCGGAGTCCCGCGAGGCTACGAGAAGCATTATACGAAACGACATCAAAATATTTTAACGATACCCATTGAATAAAATCAAAATAATAATAATAATAATATTGGTATTCTAAATCTTAGTATCTTAGATATTAATTATTCGTAACATATAACAATTAACGCGTAGGTACATATTATTATTATATAAAATAGGTACCTATAATAATAAAATGGTATAATAATAATTTATATCATATATGCGTATAAGTAGGTATACAACACGTTAAATTCGACATTTAACACAAACACACTCACACGCGCGCGTGGTAAATAATAAAAATAACAATAATAATAATATCGTAACGTTCGAGAGACCATATGTAATATCATTATTATTATTACACTGTAATAAATATATTAGTGTTTATGAAGTCTTATAGTCCCGCGCGTGCGCCGTTTCCGGTTCCTCTCGCCAGCTCCCGTCGCCATGGCTGAGGGCCACCTGCTGGACGAGCTGCTTGGACGGCGTCTTGAGGTCGTACGCCCAACCGATGGCGGCGAACATGTCCAGGCACATGGTGGTGATGTTCAACGAGTACCCGCCGAGCTCGGCCGCCCTGTAGTCCCACGGGAACACGTGATGATAGTTGTGCCAGCCCTCGCCCAACGCCACGACGGACACCAGCACGTTCTGCGTGGGTTGGATGCGCCTGTGAAATGGGTGGGTGGCCACAAACGGAGGCGGTGAGATTATTTCGTTGTGGTTCGAGCGGACATGATATTATTAAATTTGCGTCTTCTTTTCGTTTTTGAGCGGAGGGTTGATTTTTGTGAAAGGGAGGAGGGGGTCGTACGGACTTTGAGGGTTGGCGGGCGGCCTGTGAGACATCTCCGGCGATGTGATTTAAACCAGTGCTTCTGAAACTCTTTTGTAATGTGGCTCCCCGGATTTCGTGGCCATTGTTGAAACCCCCCGAGGTGTGAAATAATAAGGATTTTTTTATTTTTTACTATATTATTCTAAAATTAAATCGTTGGACACATACTATAACAATACAGATTAAATAAATGGTAAATACTTAGTATTGTAGGTCAATTTGTAATACACCTTTTATAGATTATCAACATTTTGTGTAAAGTCTAAGCTACTCTAGAGTAAGATCAACTCTTCCGATGTAATTATAATTGTATTATTACGAAATGAGTAAACCATCTGGTCTTGAAAATCGAAAATAATTATGATGTTTTTTTTTTCATGAACAAATTTGAAAATAGGTTAAATAATATAATTATATACAAATATTCTCCCCCGTCTGAAAAGCGCTGACTCGAACACTTTTGACACGACGTCTACACGCTGTAAGTGATTTAACATACACGCGGCGAGATGGTTAAAACGCAACACGTGTTACAACCGTGTATCGCGTTGAATCGTTGGTTTTTGAAATTAAAATAAATACGTTTTCGTAGGCTCGTATAATATAATTTGAGGTGACGTTTATAAAAACGTTAAAAATCGACTGAAAAAATATTTTGTCAACATTTTTTGCCGGAAGGTCTGGACGCGCCTCAGAGCTAACTTATTCCTACCCCTCCCCTTCACCTAAATACACCCTCCGAGAAGCAGACCCACTCACACTGCGCACGGGTGGGTGCTAATATCGGGAGCACGCCGGTTAGATAATGGTTTCGTTTTATTTACTTGTCGTACGGCTTGCCTCCCCAGATGTGAGCCACGCTGTTGACGGACCACGTGAAGTTCAA
Organism: Neotoxoptera formosana; assembly: GCA_022818045.1. NCBI lineage: Eukaryota > Metazoa > Arthropoda > Insecta > Hemiptera > Aphididae > Neotoxoptera > Neotoxoptera formosana. The sequence continues at coordinate 662,393 of CM040634.1, forward strand.
GTTCAACACGTACCGGACAATGGCCAGTGAGCTGATGGCTTCTATCCAGTTTTCATTCCACACGTATACCGGTAACAAAACGGGTAGGATGAAACACAACAACATCTTTAACAGAAAAAAGTGCCTGAAACGATAAAAAAAATATGTATAAATTATTGTGACCAACGCCGTATTGGTGCTGCAGCAGTGATAGTATTATGTCAGCGTATAATAATATTGGAAAATGATTGCATAGTCGACACCGTTTGCGCGTCGTGGCCGAAACATGTCCAAAAGACAAAACGCATCGGTAACACAATAATATCGTATTATACTATAACGAAATGATGGCCTTTTAAAAAAAATTGCCAAACGTTATTTTTATCGTATGCGATCGGCGATGAAATTTAAAAATATTATAATATTACAAATGATGGCAATATTACATCACCAGTGAGCAATATCATTATACCGGTTCATTACAAGATAATATTTTATTATCAGCCGCGTTGTGTCACACACAGTTGTTGTGGGTTGCACAGCCGACGATCGCCTCTTGTATTATATGTAAAGTACTTATTCTTCACCACTGGAGCCACCAAAGCCAAAAATTGTTAACTTATAAATTAAAGTTTATTTATTTTTACACAACGGTTTTTTAAAATTAAACCCGAGTAGTATTTTCACCGGGAGACAAGTCTAATATTCGGCTTAAGAATTTAATACAATATACTCAAGCGATATTTGGATCCTTTCCAGAACGATCAGAACTCTGAACAGTCCTCCCCTTAAAATCTGTTATAGACGTATAGAACATAAAAATTCGATTAAATTATACGGAGAACTTGAATAATATGGTAGTTTTACGAGTTTTACAACTCATAAGAAATACGAATAGACTAAAAAAATAAATATATATTATTATATATTATCTTAAAATAAAAAAAGGTCGGCAAGTGGGTACCGCTCTGCCGTAAAGTATGTACAGAGTGGATCACTTTCATGGATTTGTTAAATTTTAATTTAATGATATAAATCATTGTATACGAAAAACGATACCGAGCGAAGACGGTCTGCCAGCCTAAGTGTATTTTATGATATTATTGCTATTAAAATCATTCACTGCTGATGTGGAATAAACGAAGTTCCCTCCCCCCCCCCCCTTGTCATTATAGGGTCCGCGCTCGCCCACGTCTGCGGCAGTCCGCGAAAAAAACACCTTGTCCACCACTGTTGTCTCCCTAAAACCATGTGCATTTAATGTGGCCGGTAAGTTAGCACTCACTTGGTGTGAAACTGCACCAGCGGGTCGTTGTCGATGTCGGACATGTCGATGGTCTTGCCCCGTCTGTGGACTTCGGGGTGTTTGCGCTGCATCAGCCAGCCGACGTGCGAGAAGAAGAAACCTCTGTTGGCGTTGTGCGGATCGGCATCCGTCTCGCTGAACTTGTGGTGCACACGGTGGTCGCGGACCCAATCCGGTATGCTGTTCTACACGGGCAGCAAACACAAAACGTTTGTCGAATTCGAGAACTCTATTACTACGGTCGCTTATAGGTTATACCCGCGAGTGTATCCATAGGTGGAAATCGGGGGGGGGGGGGGCAGAGGGGACTAAGTCCCCCCAGAAGTTTAAAGTACAGGTCTTAGCCCCCCCCCCTAGCCATCACAATTTTAATGTGACTAAATATACAATAATTAGTATAATTATTTAAAAATGCATTTTTAAAATCTGGATTACAAAATAAATTATAAAAAAATATTCTATGATAAAAATTAAATTAAATTCGTAAGATTGTACAAACTTATTGTCAATTGTCATAACTTGGAAAGATCGTAATTAATGTAATACTAATAATAACTAACAAGTAATAACACCCGCATTGGTTGTTTCTGTTTAGAAATAAATGTTCGAAGTAAGGCACATTATTGTTTTTGTACTGTGCTATGGTTAAATTGTTTAGTATGTCAAACTTTGTGAATTGTCTTGTTGAAATAAATAATTGTGAGCGACTCTAGTACATTAGTGCCTATATAGGGTGCAATGAGAAATATAATGATCAGCCCCCCCCCTTCCCCAGTAATTTCACCAAATTTCCGCCTATGCGAGTATCGCAGTATATAATAATAATATAATAATGAAACGTGTTCTACGATTCAGTTTCAGGTCGTCTCCCGTTTTATTATATTATTATTACACAGTGCGTGTCCCTGCAGAAGTCCAGTATCGCCCTTACTCAGTATCTCCGTGGAAAATCAATATTTTTAAATGCGGTTTTTTTACAGTCATAAGTATAGAAATTTCAATTAAATGGCATAAATTTCAATTTTTTTTTACTATTTGCGCGTATTCCGTCCGTCTTCCACCCGCGGTTGGATCGCAGTGTTATCTACGTATATTCATTGCTATTGTTATTATTACTATTAATATAATCGACAATACTATATACTAAGAACTATATTATGTTTAGGATCGTCAAACGGGAAGTAAATAAGAAATAATTACGGTCGTCTGCAGAGGAAACCAAAATAATTATCATAAAACAGAAATCAGGAAATACATTATTATAGCTTCGATTTGAGTTTAAGCCGTTTGGTTTTGAAAATCTTAATTCTGTGAATCGATTTGGTTTAAGTACGACCCTGCTTGGTTATTCGGGGTTGATTCCTAGTCACTATATGCATCATATTTCATTGTCGAATAAAACATTTGATTGTGGTAACGTATGGAGTTGAAGCTCATTGCCTTTTTATCCAATTCCCACGACCAAAAATTATATTTTAAATTATCCCGCTAACCGTTTAATGATCACCGTAAATACCTACATTTTTTATTGTATTTAATACTTTTTACAATAGTTTACCTACAATTGTAATTTACACTATTTTACTACGTATGTAATTTTATCATTAAATTAATAAGTACTATATTATCATGTTATATTTAAATTAATAACATTAACATTGTAACCTACATTGTGTACCTCGATATCACGTGATGTAATAGGACACGTCTTGTCCTTAAATATTTGTAAAAAAAAAAAAACTATAGTGTAGACAAAATAATATGTGTAAAGACACGCTTAGACGGTCATTAAACACTCGACAATTCCAACACGTTAACTACTTAATGCACAACATTAATGTCAGTGTAATATACCTGTCCAGACACTGTGTAACACATCATGAGTATTACTTGAAGTGGCAATTTCGCTTTGAACGATCTGTGTGTGAAATATCGATGTGCTCCGCCGGTAACTCCGAATCCGCCAATAATACCGACTGTAAGAGCTGCGACATAAAATATAAGAATAATAATTAAACTATGAAAGTTGCAAAATTAATATCACCGATTAGAAAAATCGATTCCCCGTCCGATTGAAGAAAACTAAAATTGCTCGTAAAAATTGTTTGTTGAAAACTACGAGACGAGAATCTCGGGACAAATCTAGTCGAGAAACCAAATTTGCACCGTACAAATAAAATACATATTTTGACCGTGCGACATCGTATTTTATTTTGTTGTTGACATTATCGATACAAAAATAATTATTTTTCTTATAAAATACGACAATTTTAAAGGTTTTAAATATGAATAACCGCTTGTAAGTTTATTCAGATCGTTAAATAATATTTTTAAGATTTAATTTTTTTCAAATTGCATTAAAATGGCCTATATCAAACCCCTTAAAAAACTACCTTTTTAAATCATACTTATTGTAGAAACAAAGTCTTTCGCTTTAATCAAAATTTAAATAAAACTTTAAAAGACCGTACTTTTACATTCGAATTCATCACTTCAATTTTTAATATCATTAATTTTTTCATAAAATTACTTTTATACTTTTTATACCTCTTTCTCGTCGATGATTACGACCAGAATTATAGGTCCCACTCTCTGTCAATAATTCAATATGAGAACAAACAAAACATCTCAGTAGTTATTGTCACGAACAAAAACTTTCCACTAATCAAATTATAAAAACTAAGTATATACTAAATTTAAAGTCATGTTCATTAGAAAAAGAAACCTGAATGCCAGTTATATACCAGTTAGCTAAGTTAATAAATGTAATGATTTAAACTCAAAATTAAACGTGATCGTCAGATAAATATAAGCAATTCAAAGAGCACTGAAGTAGCATGAAAACATTTATAATTTTTAATTACTTTAAATCTCAATTTTTTTTTTAAATATTCAAAAATGTTATACACATCATATTTTATTCAAATGTTAGTTATAGGTATTACGACTTAAAACTCAAATATTATGAAGATAAAAACAATATAACAACAGCATAGAATATAGATACTTCATTTCAGCTATAGACGGTTGTTGTTCAATAATTACGATTGATCAAATATTTTACAAAACCATTATTCAACATGCAATTATACTTTGTGAAGTCTTATTCAATGTCTATAAGATAATGAATTGCATACGCATAATTAATCATTGCGTTTTCTCGCTCGAATTCGATTTTAAAATAAATGATTAAATTATCTCAGATGTAAAAACAATGTAGTTCTGACAACGGTTGAAACACTCGCCAATCGACCTAAACAAAACGAATGGAAACAAAATCAACAATAACAAAGAACACACTATTATAATAGTACCTACCTTATATTATTACATAGTCGTTACGTTTAAGACTATTTATTCGCTATAATAGGTAGTTGTTGCATATTTGAATAATATTTCATCATTGGGTTAGGTCAAGTCGCATCGTTAATGCATGAACTTTATTATTAAATTATTTCTATTTCAACATATCCTTAAAAAAAATTTTAAACGCTTATGCGATTCATACCTGAAAATTACTATTCTGCCTACGGTATGTCTGAAACATTGTTGAACCGTAACTAGATTAGTTATCCGGATAAGACTTAATATGTACCTTTAACTCGTCTAGATTAATTTTATAATAATTTTCGAAAAATCTCATTTTCATTGATTTATGTTTTTTGGGGGGTATCGTCAAATAAAATAGTATACCGTTCCTGGAAGTACAAGTGAACAGGAATAATATGTATTTAAATAATAAAATAATATTATAGTAGATTATCCCGTTGACCATTCCCGTCTATTGATAATAAGAACAATAATTAAATAATTGATATTGGTCTGGTCGTGATTAGTAAGGAATGACCCGGAGGAAATAATAATGCAATTATGTTGAGCCTGCATAAATTATACGTGTATGCACATTGCACTATGCACATTGTGCCCACACACATTCGAGCGGCGTACCCATTCATTGTTATTCATTATTCACACCTAATATACTATTTTTTTATATACTATATAGTGTATAGAAAGCTTTGGAAGTACCCATATACCCATCTGAGACTCCAAAAGAATTTCAATTTTTTTTTTTTGAAATTTCAATATTCTCAACAGAACCACGATTAGAGAAAATAAAAAAATTAGTTTTTACCGAAATTTTGATCTTGCAGATGATGCACCAAGCAGTTCCGGAAAAAAACATCTATAAAAGTATTTTTAAATGATTTATTGAAATACGATATATATAATAGAAATAACCAAGAAATAGATTGATTGGTTTTTGTACGGATTTAAAATAAAAAACGAAAATTTGAAAATATCTAGACAAAAACGTATTTATTATAATCTATAGATGAAATTTAAATGTTGATCTTTATCTGGTCCTAGATCGTTTTCTATAAATATATCATTATGTATTAAAATGATAATATATGTTTTTTTTCTAGTCTCCACTCAAATGATCTGACATTTTTGAGTGATTCTTTTGACACTACACATATTGATTTGCAATGCAAATACACAAATGCATTATTATGAATTTTAATCTAATAGGTCATTGAAAATAAATAATTCAAATTAATTTCATTAACCTCATTGAAAATTCCCCTTTAAATTAAGTACCGTCAGATCAATCGAAACCATATATAAATATATATATATATGTATAATGTGTGTACACCTGATTATTATTGCTAATACCATAATATTTATATATAAGTAGTTTTTAAATAAATAAGTGTTTATGAATTATGATTTTGACATAGAATTAATGCCACCGTAGGCGAAATATTTTCATCGGTAATCAGAATGTCAAGGAATTTATAATACTACACAATCACAGGTAGGTATAAACATAAGGACTGTGTCTTTATTATATTGCGTAACAAAATTATTACACTGAAAACTAGACTTCCTACATAGATATATCATTACACAGCGTAAACTAAAATTGAATCTTTTTCATAATAATAATAATACTTTTTTTCCTCTGTATGAACATTGTTTCTGTGTCCCTTGAAAGTTTCAATTAGCCCCATCTACTACTACTAATTGGAATTCGAGTCTAATTGGCATTCCGAATATACGTAGGTCGTTTTTCCTCGGGATGAGTAGTAATCCTATTATACAAGCTCGAAGAAAAACCACACAGAGGATAAGTGTGTATAATATAGAAGAAATCAAGACCTCCCCGGGTAAACGCGGTTTCAACCTGGCATACTCGGTTTTAACCGGGCTCGGATAGGAATTAAACTATTTAACTATTTCGGAGGCATATCGCTGTCGAATTCAATATTATAACAACACCCCCCCCCTCCCCAACACGTACATGAAGTTGGGCCCACTCGGTTTGGTGTTTTATAAATGTTTAAATTGTATTTACAATTATAATTTATAATCGCTTACAATTTTTTTCGGAATCGATCGGCCACAGTCGGGGGCTGCGTGAACTCAGCCCCCCGACTTTTGTTTTTTTGATTTATAAGTTTTCTGCTGATTTACAAATTCGGGAATTAAATTTACAGTTATTTTGAAATTGTTTGCACTAAGTCGGAGGGCCAACTTCGTGGACGTCCCCCCAACACGCGTGCTCCGGGCTAGCGGAGCGAAGTGAAACGAATTGCCGATCGTCGTCTCCGTCTGCCGTCCGACGCATTTTACTCAATCATAATATTATAATATATAGGTAGTATATATACAATTATGTACTCACACCACAAGTAGGTTAGCGATTTGGTTGTCAAAAAGTAATTGCAAAAACAATACACGGCCAGAACGTGGAACAAAGTGATGGACACGACGTTCGTCCATATGATCTGCTGCTTGCCGACGACGGGGGACCGCGACTGTTCGCCGTCGTGGCCGGTCTTCTTGGGCTCTTTGTTTTGCACGTTTTTCGCCGGTTCCGTTTCCCGCTGTACCGTGTACGATTCGGTAATGGTCGTCGTCTCCGCGCCCATCTGGACCATGGTGGAGAAGTGTCCCGCGCGGAACCTAGAAAAAGAAAGCGAAATATAATATTTTTATTTCGGCCGTTGACGACGCGATAAGGACCCGCGACGTCAATAATAATATTATTATCGCGTATAATATAATATAATATATAATATAGGTCGGTGTACGCGGTTTTTTTTCCCCTCGTTTTTCGCCGTTTCGTCGCACTCGAGCGCAAGTCTCTGCACACATAATAGCGAGAAATTACGCGAAAAAAAAGTGCCACTACACAAAAGAGAAATACGAAACGGACGAACGCAACAAATAATATAAAATTATTATAATACAATATTCGTTCGTTATGAAACGCTCTACACTTCTATTCGTGGGCCGCCGCCGATTTAATAATAATTATTATTATAATATCATAACGGTCGTTCGACAATATACGATAGAGCGAGCGTATATACCTATACAACCATACTTACGTAATAAAATAATATAATATAATATATATAATATAACGGCACGTATTATAAATTATTATAGATACGTTGACGTAACCGTGTAATGTGCCGTACACGACGAAACTCGAGCACCGATTTTTTTTTGTCCGTTTGTTATCGCTCGGTTTGTTTGGCGAAACGACGGCGGCGGCGGTTGAAAACGAATTCTTAACGCTATTGTGAAACGAATTCGTCGGAACGGACCGACACGAAAGCGACGGCGACGATCGTTTCGCGAAAACCGAAAGGGAACGCTGATAATGACAATGAATTTTCAGATTGACTTTATTCGTTGGTTTTTTTCTCTTTTTTTTTTTGAGTTTTCGTTTCCTAAAAACACCGTCCACTGCTTATCTTCTCGACCGCGTGATTCGATAATCTTGAGATTTGACAAAATAATAATATATCATCGACATCGGTTACTTAGTAATGAGTGTGCTGCAAGCGTCATGTGGAATTTCAATTTCGATTTTTGTCTGTCGCAATAGTTATTATAATCGCATCGTTGCGATTTTTTAACTTTTTTTATAAAAATGATAATAGTTTTATATACCCATATAGGTATTGCATAGGTATATGTTGCAGGTACCGATTTTAAAGAAACTAGTCGTAGTCGACGTCCAACAACTACTGACGACTTCTGACGCTTCAATGAATTTGAATATTGTGTTTATTTCATAACGTTGCGAGAGCAAAGAAACGATAATAATGCATTTTTTTTTTTTTTAACTTTTATTTTTCATTACCTCAGCAAAACGGGAATTAAAACGGAAAAATAAAATGAACGAATGTCTTGCTATTCAACTATATAGATTGTTGTCAAATATTATCGACTGAATAATATCACACCGTGCATCGTGACACAATACGATTGTAATGAAACATTTTTTTTTAATAATTGCTTATCTCGTGGTGATATTAACAGAGTTCTATATTCAGAAATCTAAAATTCCTATTTAATCTGAAATATTTTTTATCATTTAAAAAAAATGAATTATAAAGTCGAGATTTTTTTTTTTTTGAACACGTCTATTGCAATATTAAAACACGAATTAGATCACTGGCGATAATTTAAAATAAATTATGAGCATTTAATAATATCGTTAACTAAAACCAATTGTGTCTGTCATATGATTAATTCATTAAGCAGAGCAAACGCGTACTAAAAAAACAATAATATTACAAGTTACTCGTTCGTGCTAAGGTATTTTAACATACGAGACAATTCCTATGTTTATTAATCAGTTAAAGTGGACGAGATATCTTTAAACGGTATTTAAATCAATATTTAGTGTCCAAATGATGAATTAGAAGTTTGACATCACATACACCGATAAGCGATAACTCATAAACAGTTTAATATTGGTATTAAAGGTAATAAATATCACAAGCAAAATGGAGTTTATAACAATGATTAGTAACCAGTGACCATTCAGTACTGTAAGAAAACTAGTGAAGTGTGTTGAATAATTATTTTATTTCAAGACAATTTACTATAAGCCAAATAAGGGGGGGGGACGAAGTTGGTGATGAAATATAACCGTTCTAAAACACAAAAAGGTCCAACTCAATAGGTATTCTTTTTTTTTCATTCATAAAAGTTAGGTATCACTTAAATTTGAATTAGGATTTATACTATGCAAAATAAGATACTTAATATGCATTTAATATTGTTCAAATGTTTTAAAACGTGAAATAAAAATATCGTATAAAACGAAATCACCAATAATTTCCAATACCGTAACTATTAAGTCAAAATGAAGCACCTTTTAGCTCTAAAATATACTGAGCGAATAAACCAAAGTTACTTTTTACGTACCTACCTAGGTAAACTGTAAGATCATTTTTGTTCGTCTTACTCTCAGATAAATCTACAGCGTTTTAAATAGATTTGAAATTGTTTTCGTCAAAGACAAAGTCACTGAAGTATGGGATTGAAATTATCAGAGTAATATGACTCCTCATATTTACATTACTTCCGTTTAAATATACTATAAAACATGCACTTTTTGTTTTATGTTCAATCAAGACGTACACTAATAATATGAATTATGTATGCAAAACAAAAGAATAGATCATTTGTATCAATACAGGTGGTTCGCGAACATGACTAACTAAATTTGTAAAATACAAGGCAAAAGAGCATACCAAATACCATTGCATATAAATTATAATCCTAGATAATAATCTTCGTCATTTTTAAAAACACTTTATCGGCTGTCTTAGTAGATAATACTTATTGAAAATTTTAAAAATAATTAATATTGGTGCAAATGTGATATTCCGAAATATTTTAGATAATACCTATGTATTTGTAGAATATTATATATTATGATGAAATACAATTAAACAAATATATTTTAGCGATGGACATAGATGAAAATAGTCAATGTTACAAAAGTTTGTATTTAAATCGATACCATAATAACATTTCATCGAAGCAATGAACCTACTTCAAGTCGTGTATAAATAAAAATCGTATTTAAGAATAGAAGACGTGTAATTGAATTACAGCAAAATAATGGACTAATTGGCGAGCGAAAACTCGAAAATATTATTTTCTGATAGGATAACAATAATAATAATATATTATATAAGAGACAGCATCACCCGATGTCGACGAAAAGCTTTTCGAATATTGTGTTCACAGCCCACGTTTCGATTGTCAATTCGGCACAAGTCTTAAGTCTCAATAATAATTAATAATATAATGATGGTTCATATGGTTTATATACGTTATATAGGTACCTATAATATAGTATGCGATCGCGCTATACCTACAGTAAAGTCGTGTTACTTACCCAAAAGTATTGAAAAAAAAAAAAAACAAAAAAAAATATGCCGAAACGACGATAGTCCGTCAATCAAACGGTACGCGACGAGTGTACGGTGGACTGTCACCAGCAGTCTCTTCGTCGGCGGTGACTCCTGCAGCGACTACGCGGTTTTTCATTTGATTTTCGGCGAGCTGCTGCTACAGCCGGCCGGCCGTGGTTGACGCGCTCGGCCCCACTACAATGCGTCATGTCCGACCGAGAAGAAACGGTATGGTTTGAAACGAGCAAACACCTAGGACCTAATTCCAAATGTAAACAGACAATATTCACAAAACACTTATAATATTATCATACGAATCGGACGGCGAACGTACTATATTATGTATCGTGCGCATACATATATACACACACGAGTATTACTACACAATATTATTATAATGTGTATATTGATATTATTTCGAAAGTTAAATAATTTTTGTGCATACAGGTGGTACGGACGATTGCGCGTAGGACATAATATGGCTTTTGATGTTTGTTATTCGACTCCGAACAGAGTGAGATGGCCACAAATAAATATATTATAATAATTATAGGAGCCGTTGATAAAATATAATATTATTACAAAACGCAACAAAAACGAGTAAGTATAACACGATGGTTACTAAACGGATCTACATTTGTGACAATAGTTCGTTAAGGCCGTACCTAACCAGCTAACTACCTAACATATGTAAACATATAAATTATAACGTTACATTCAGGTCATAAAATATTAACGTGTCATCCCAATAATTATATTAAAAGAGTTGTAAAAAAAACATTATATACGTAGACAATAATTTTTTGATTTGACAATAATTACTTGAGTAACAAACACATAATAATACACTGATTCGCGGTAATTCAATCGCATCAGGTAGGTACAATATTATATTTAAAAAAATATATTGTATATTTACTAGGGCTTGCAAACGTATTATGAAAACCTTATTATTATTACGTTTTTTATGATGACAAAAAAACGATTGAAATTTGTAAACATAATTAAAACGAAAAACGGTAAACAAAAATAATTAAATACTACAAAACAAAACATACCGATTAATAAAATATATAAAAGGTATATCATTGAACAACAAACACAACGTAAAACGAAATAATTTAAAATCCATTTGCTTAAATCGGTCTAATATCGGTTTCGTAGAAATATTTATTCCAGTCGATTTATTTTTTTATTCGATCAATCAATCCAAGAATTTATTGTATTCCGAATCCGAGCTATATGAGAATACCGAATTCCAAATTAGGACCACATTATAGATATTATTATTTTTAACCATAAACGCAAAATGTATATAACTACGTTTAAATCCTGAATAACGATACAATATGTAAAAATTGTATTGCGTTTAAATCGTAAATAACGATAAACTCGAAAATCGTATAATACGTTTGGATTGTAAATATAAACGTAAAGTGAATTTTTTTTTTTTATTATTAAACGCGAGCCCCGCGCCGGTCGTTACGGTTTGTTCTGTCAGTACCTATACATTAGTACATTATTACACATATGGGTATACTCTTAACGGTTATATGGTATGTAAAAACTTTATCTATACCACAATAACTGTCTAAGTAAGTTTCTAGTCAAATTTTGAAAAATGCTACTCACTGAATAAATTTGGGGAGGGAAAAAAATTATAAGTTTTCTTAAACATATTACTATATAATACAATAATATTATATAAATATATACATATTATCTATAAAAACTGTAACGGATTTGTTTTTTCCGATGTAATGCAGACATTTATCAGGTCACTTCCAAGAAGCTTCGAGTTTTCATATATTTTCCCGCACCGTTGCCACTGGAGAAGGTTCATTTTTAAAATTACAACGTATTAAAACCTATATTTAGGGAACACAACTGGACAAATCAAACTTAACTGTCCAACAATGTTTATAAAAGATTTACATATGGACATTACAATAACTTTAGATGAAAATGCCCATCGTGCGATTGAAAAAACGACGAAAAAGAGATTGGCATTACATTTTTGAACATTTAATAATATAATTTGTTTAATTTTTAAGACGTTAACTTTTATTGTTTAGTAATATTATATTCATTATTTCTATGAATATAGGTAATAACAATTATTTTAAATGTTTATAGTTTATAATTGTTTATAATTTATGTGACAGTAGTTTTAAATACGTCTTGTATTTTAAAAAAGTCTTCGTGTGCTCTATACTGGCTATACTAATTATACTTCCTATCATTTCACAATACACTAAAGAATACGATGGTTCGAATTTTCGATAAATTCTATATCGGATCCGAATCTAAGTAAATTATTCACATAAACAGTTCGACTAAACAAATTATGATTCAACTAGACGACACCGGCGTAAGCTCGAACTGCAGTAAACAGTAACAATTTAACAATCTGTGGATTTATCTATACATTTTACGTAAATAGTTTTTCTCGTACTAAAATAATAGTAAAAAAAAAAAATAATAAGAAAAACGTTATCCCGAGGGAAGTAATTTCCAAAAAAAATGTAACAGAAACCTTCGGATAAAATAACGACAATGTAATTAATGCAAATTTAATAGATGTGACCAAATTAGAAAAATAAAAATGTTGGGTTTATATTGATATATTGTATATGGGAGCAAAATTGAATACTATAGTCATACGATTATGAGGCCAATTAGACGTTATGTAACCGTATAGGCGGCAGGCGCAATATAGAACTACTGTTGTATTATACTAATTATCATACATTTGCATAAAAAAATAAATCACTGCATAAAAAACAAGATTCAGAGGGAAGCAATTTAATTTGCAGTCCATACTGTGAGATGCATATGGACTATCTAGACCGTTTAAATTACTCGTAACAATAGGTAATTCATGATTACTTTGAACTTTTTTTTTTATCGTACCTACATTATAGTTTATAGGTAATAATTATCATAAGTACGGCGACAATGAATTCCAACTAAATAACCGATTTCGCTAAAATATGGGTAGGTTCGTCATAAAGGTTATCATATCTTCGCAATTTATTATACCCAACGCTTGAATAAACTACACTCTTTCCCCCAAAAAAAATTTTAATGATTATATTTTTTTGCTACGTTACTAATCGACTCATTTTGTGTGAGGATATTTTAATCCCCTTAAAATTCAATCAAATGTCCGCCTACGATAAGGGAGTTGTATACTATTTTAATATTATATATTATTGTCATTAACTTATAAGTCAAATACCACAAACTTCTGAGTTCCACGTAACGTAGAAAATTACGTAATGGGTTAATTTAATAGCTTAAAACTAGTCTAAATATTTTGTAAAATTGTGTAAGTAATATAGTGTGATTCTTTTTACAGTAAAAATACTCATTAACTCAAAAAACCTTTTAAAAATATACTTTAAAATGTCTAAGTCATTACAAAACAACCTTTTTGAAAAAAACAATATATTTTTTAATATTATATTTTGTTCTGAGATCATTAGTTGGCGGCATATTATATTTTTAATCTCATATTACGAAGCATCATGTTTTTCTAAGAATTTTTATTTATACAAATTAAATTTCAAAAGAATACGTATATAGTTGACTGGTTTTAAGTATTTTAAGTTTCGATGAGTGATGTGGAGTGGCACAGGGGTACCACGAAAAACGTTGATCCACTACTCCGCTTATCTAAAGTCCTCACTAATAATAACCACTCTTTTGAGTATGAGTGTTTACTTTTCAAAAAAAAAAAATCACCCAGCAGATAATTATAATATTATATACGCATTGGCAACAATTTTCAAGTCTCTGCGATTAATATTCATTTCAAGTTAAACAAAAATTAAAATGCACGTTATATCTTGCACTTAAAACACTTTAATGTAATATGTTATTAAAATCTTAATCGAGTAGGTACTCGATAAAACCAATAAGTCATTAATGCAGTTGGTACTCATACAACAATAATTATTATACTCAAGACATTTTAATGGCGCACAGAATTAATTTTATTGAGTATTTACCAGCACACAGTGCGAACGTGCACTTACCTAACCTATATTATTGCTAACGGCGTCCGTCAAACCGATTTCGTATGCTTTTGAATCGGCGTTAATAATAAAAGTTATGGAAATAATGTTATATTATATAATAATCGTATTATGAATTATATTATTATTATTGTAAGTTGGTCCGCTGTATTATATTCCCCTTCGTCGCTCCGCCTGACTTCAAACAGTACAATAAGACATCAACCTTGCAAACGTTTTCTACAGCGATTGCCCACGTACTCCCAATATTATATAATAGACATTAGACACCTTTCAAGATTTTTTTCTAATTTTTATAAAACGCATTACGATTCTGAGATGATATCATTATTTTAGCGAGCGTATTTCGAGTCTAGTTAAAAAATAAATAAGTAATAAATAAGTTCCTGGAACTTACATAAGCACCTTTTTCTGTAGTATAGGAATTAACATATGTATTTTTCTTACCTGCTAGGTCTCGTGCAGGAACTTACATTCGCCCGTCCGTACATTACCTGAGTATTATATTCTTGTCTGTGTGAGACTTTCTTTTGGATACACATAATCGGACAGGCCGACCTATATTATGATGGAATTATGGCCGACTGCACCGCTTATAGATCGGTGTAAAAGCAACAACTTCACAACAATTAAACTTCAAAAGCAAAAGAAGGCCTCCGACCAATCGTGACCAACCCAAGACTTCCGGGAAACCATAAAATAATTTGTAACAGATCCCCAAATACACCATTATTATCATCAATATCCTATGGTGTTACATTTTTCTCTGCGTTTATTAAAATCATTTATGTACCTGATTTCTTTCATTTCGTTTATGTGTTCTCTCTATTACCATTTTAAAGCTTATAAGTTTATTATTTCTTTCAAGTATGCCGAATAATGGTCAGTCACCATATTTTTAAACCATTCGATTTTTATGGCATTTAAAAACTGTCCATGGCAATACAAACTTATTTTGAAACTAGTTCCTATTTTCTGCAAATTATCAAGTATTTGATTATTTTGAAAACATTGGTGAAATGAAACCGAAATTTTAACTAATAGTTTCTGATTGATTGTTTTTTTTTTTAAGGATAAAAGTCCATTAAATATTTGAATATGATATTATGAATATGTATGAGCATAAAACATATGTACTCGAATAGGTCTTACATAATACATAATTGAAAAAAAATTTATTCGTCTAACACCAAATAAACTAAATCTTACTGAACAATATCATCTATATAATGTTTAATTTATAACCATAGGTAAATTATTTACCTAATGTCTTAATACGATAAAACCATGAGTAAATAGGTTTTAAATCAAAATTTCAACAAGTGCATACCCAATTAAATACTTAATGAAATTGGGACGAGCATGATTAAAATTCGTCCTGTACGGCTTTACCTATATAATTCTGAATTCATGACTATTCGATTACATTTTGTATAGGTAAAAAAATTGTTTAATAGAGAATTTAAAAAAAATAAAAATAATATTCCACTAAATTGACAGATTTAATTTGTATAAGCATATAATATAATAGTTATACATATTATATTTTATCAGTTATAACTCGGTATACATTTAATTCAATTTATTTATTGTAATAATATCGAAGGTTACGTTAAATAGTTTAATTGATTACATTCGTAATTACTATCACAATGAGGTGAATACATTTTTCAGGTGCTTGTTTCTTTTTTATTTGCTTTCATCGATGATTGTGCACTCGAGGAAAGAATTCTGAATATACCTATGATGAATAACCACAACCTTGTATGAAAACATCAAGTCCTAAACAAATATAAATAGCTGACGATTCGCGAAAATAATCGATTTCACCATAGTGTGAATTTTAAATGTTTATTAACAAAAATTAAATTTACGAGCAACAATTAAGGAGACTTTAACTAAATTACTTGAATAATTAGAAGTTGAGTAATGTGTTATGGTAAAATTTAAATTAAATACTTACGTCTTAATACACAAATTGTAAAAGCTTCATAAATTTAGAGTTGAAAAAAGGCCAACAACGACTTTGCAAAATTATGTATCTAATAAAACAGAATTTCAATATAAATTTGCATATACTTTAAGTATTATTTAACAAAAAAATAGGTAACCGAAATCGATTTTCTTAGAACACCATATTTTTGTTATTTGTTAATACTTTTTCTTTACGTATAGAAATTTGTACTTTATAATGAAATCCCACCTCTTGAGGTGCCGTTTTCAACATATTATTTATCTTTATAAGTTTATAAGCCTGGTGCATTTATGTATAACTCTGCAGGTATTGAATATTATCATCAATGAGATAAATTGTATTTATTATTTTTCAGTTATATGATACGTTTTTCAGCTTTATTAACTTTTATAATAAAAATATATTGTGTAATAACTAATAACAATATAATATTATTACGTGTAAAAAAAAAATTAAAACTATATAATATGTGCAATAGCAATAGTTAATAGTTCCATAAAAAATACCTAAGTCCGGTGTCAAAAATATTTAGAAAAACATGATATTATTGTTCAGTGTAAGAGCTGTAAAGGTTCGAAATCCAATTATAAATATGCAATTCGTTTTAGCCAGGCGAATCGGAGAATATATTATTTTCCAAGTACACCCAAATGAACAATAGGCACCGAAAGCACCAATGGTTGTAGTCGAGTGACTGGTAGTTGAGTTCTTTTTTTTATGTCATCCGCCGTCGACGTGCACGCCGAAAACACTGTTTTCAATGCACAGTTTAAAATTGTAAAAGGTAACACCTATGAAGGGTATCATGCGAGGTCATCTGCAACTTGCAATACAATGCATCCTATTTGATTATCCACTTCCTTTCTCTCTGTAGAAACATCTTAATGATCGGCTCATACTCTCCGAGCGAATCGAGGGGCCCGGTGCCGATGATACAAATTTTCCGCAGTTCTATAAAATTCAAAAATTATTTTTTATATTTTATATAGTTACCACCTAAATTGTATAATACTTTTCCACTAATCTACTGCTAGATACCTATATATTCAAGGAGTTTGTTTATGTATTATATTATAACAAAAATTACTGAACGGGAAAACTCTCGGGCCGTAGTAGTGATAAATAAAACAATACTTTCGTGGTATTTACCTATCAGTATATTATGAGATTTCCACATGTCTTCAATGCGGTTGCAGTAGCGGTTAAATAAATAGTGACGAATTGCCACGAATCATGATTCAACAGCCTGTTGACGATTGTACCAATTGAGGAATTGATGCAATTATATAAGAATTCAGAATTCTTATAAACAGTTGCATTTCAAACGACTAATCCCGTTTTAAAGTTGTAAACGAATTCTTTTTATTTTTCACTGTCTTCAGCCCCCCCCCTCCCCAAACTCAGACATTGCAAAATCAATTGAAAACTATCTTTCAGCGACCGCTTTAATTTCATTTACACCTCAAATCTGACAAAATGTGTTTTCCGTTTAAAAATTTAAAATAAATTATTTCACCAGTGTTTTAAACATAAATATCAGTAATTTAAGAAAACCATCAGAATTTTAAAATATAAATAAAGATAATTTCAAAATCAAAATGTAAATAATGCAAAGAAAGAGCTATAGATAAAATATTTTTTATTTCAAGAAATATAGTACTTCTCGTATCACAACAGCTTCGATATTCAAGGAAGTAATATTGAGGAAACGTAACGCTTTAACACACAATAGCTAGAAATTAACACTCACCGTGTTTTATTCTCCTGTTGCGCTTTGTCCGATCGATTAACGTGTCCGTATAATATATATTGTATAGGTACTATATTTATTATAGGTACTATTCACTATAGTTACATATTATGGTTAACATTTTATTTGCAAACATAATGTTGAAGATTAAAATTCAACCTTAAGTGTGAAAAATAAACAAACGCATTAATGAATAGCGTGTGTGTCCAAATTGTTTTAAGCACTGGGTTTTTAGACTGTAGTGTAAAAAAAGTTTAAAATTAAATAGAATTAAAAACGCACGGTTCTTTGATTCAGGTGACCAATAATTTTCTACAAATTTCACTTCAATAAAATGAATAACAAATGACAATGGATGGAATATGTCATATTTTTTGTTCAACACCTACATTATCGTCCATTTTTCTCTTTTCATCAGACAAATGTGTTGGTAGAAAATCATGGGAAAATCGTCAATACAACTTCTTAAAATTAAATGAAAAAATAACGAAGACGCTTGCCCTTGCAGTTGGTAAAATATGCAAGTAAATAAATTAATCACCGTGTAAAAATAAAAAAATAGTTAAATATTGTAAATTTGACGATTATATACTGAACAACGTCAGTAATTAATAACTAAATAATAGGTACAGAGACCAGAAGTCAATCTTGATAGTTTTGCCCATTTTGTTATTTTATTGCTTATATGTGATTGGAAAATGTGCAATATGACTATGGAATGTCTACTAAAAATAATATATCGTACGTCAAATATGAAATAAGTATGTTATAGGTGTATTGCCTACTGAATATTTTACCATAGTCCATGAGTAATTTGAAATTATCATTGTCGGTATAACCTATATGCGTTTATGAATTATGCAATATGCATGTTCAATTAATACATTTATTCCATTTTTTTTTTTTTTTTTAATAGTATTATAAACGGTCCATCATACGTAACAAATTTTTCTTCAAATTGACAAATCATATACCATTTTAAAATCATTATACAATATTATAAAATAATTACAATAAATTAAACATTTAAACGGCAAAAGATAAGGAATATATTACTTACAGCTTTTTTTTTTAATTTTCACGTACAACAAGTTATGAAGAACATTGTATTACATTTTCAAGTTTTTTGACCAAATAAAAAATTTTTTATCGGCAATAATAATAAAAAAAAATTGAAAATTAATTATGTCTATGAATAGCTCAAAAAAAGTCAAAACATATTGAAAATTGTATTGTGTATAGAAATTGCTTATACAAACATTTTGTGAAATATTCATGACGTATTTACTGTCATTTTTTTTTCTGTTACACCAAAAATAAAAATCAATTTTGTCAAAAATAGGCTTCGAGTAAAAATTCCCGGTTTTTACTTTATTTTTTTTTGTTTTTCCTGGCGTGTTGAAAAACTATTGATACATTTTCACCCCCCAAAGTACCAACTAGATTCACTTTCCTATCAGAAAATATGCTGAGGCAGAAAATCGGAACATTTTTACTGCCCTTAAACGTGGTGACAGATTAAAAAAAAACACATCATTGTAGAATCAATACATTCATCACTTCGCTCGGAGTCTAAAATTAACGATTCTATTATTCCAGATAAGAAATTATTTTAAAAACTTAACTCACCTAAAACACGTCTTAGTCCAACCAATAATCAATCATAAGCTATTTTCAGTGACAAGGCCGTTATTGTGGAGCGTATGAGGAATATTTAGTATGAATCCGGGCCCATAGGCTCCGCTAGGATAATTACCAAGAGGTTGCGCGGTAATTTAATACTATATTAACCTGGGTAATCAAAAATTTTAAATGGCTTGAGTCAAGCAAGATGTGCTTGTTAAAAAATCAATAATTGTTTAGTTAAATCTATATATATAAAAATAAGTGTACATTTTGAATACATTTTATAGCTCAAGATCCACCGAACCGATTTCGATAAAAATTTCAGGGCATATTAAGATTGATATGTAGATGGTTTCTGTGAAGTTTGTACGCTGTGTGATATGTGGTTCCGGAGTTATGGCTTCTTAGGTTAGTACGATGTTTCGCGCACGCTGAATTCCTCCTAAACGGCTGGACCGATTTGAATGCATTTTTTTGTATAAGTTTGAGTGACGCCCTGAATGGTTTAGATTCACAAAGTGGTGAGGTGAGGGAGGTGATGTAAGGTGCTCACACAGGGATTTTGTGATTTACGATGGAAATAATTGTTTATAAATGGTTGCTATGTACTGTTTATTTATAGGGTTGTCAATGGTTACATATTTTATCTATACTATACTTAATATTATAAAGAGGAAAGATTTGATTGTTTGTTTGTATTGAATAGGCTCTGAAACTACTGAACCTATTTAAATTAAATTTGGTACATAGATAGTTTAGACACTGAGAAAGGATATAGGCTACTTTAATACTAAAAACGGGCTGTAAAGGGTTGAAATAGGCTATGGTATGTATTTTGCCCTCAACGTAACATCATTATTAATTTTTTTTAATGGGCAACGAAGTGCACTTGATCACACTTTTTTTCGTTATTCCTCGTTTTTTCGATATATTTTATAAATCTAGTGGGTATTTGCATCCTCTTGTACTTAAAAATATGTACAGTAGTTATTTCTGCTTAAAATTCTTGGCCGAAATCATAATAATGGTAATAATAATTGGACCATAAATCCAAGATAAAAAAAAATAACATACAATATACATTTTTATCTATTAAATATTCATCGCGATTTAACGGGACTGTTCTGAAACTTTATTTACACCACGTGTACATATATAATATTGTAACGGACAAGGTGACAATTATAATATTCCTATCCGGATTTCCGCAAGCCGCCATCATTGGACTTCACTGTCAAAGTGGTGTGAACAAATACCGTAATATTATCTACACAATAGTGTTTTCATATCGTTTTGATTATATAATTTATTGTTCGATTAAACTATGATCATGAATTATTCTACTCATTTTGGTAAAACGAAAAAAAAAATGTCTAAGATGTTAACCCCGAATTAGTAGTCACATATTATTATGTCTACGTGAACTCTCAAATGAAAACAGTGAACTCCTTAATAAAAAAAATTATGTCTTAAGTATTCATATGTGTTTTCCCAATAGATTCGGTTTATACCTACTATGTAACGACCACGACAGTTGATCATCCGCCATCATATAGCAATTAGCAATGCATTTATTTGTTGAGTATTATTCCAAAGGAAAATATTATAAGTTTCAGTTATGGTTTCACGACCAATCCTTCTGCGACACTGCAGACGACCAAGCTCGGTAACATTTTAGTACCGCTCGGAATGTGCTACACATATTGTAGTATTCAATTAATTGCTAGGCAGACGTCGTTTGTTCGCGGGCGCGCGTATGTGAAATTTGTTTATCTGTCTTTTCCTTATTTTTTTTTTACGGCAGTTCAATATTACAATTATAGCTGGTAGTCTGATGAAGTCTTACGACGACACTGCGGTTTTTGGAGAAAACAGAATCGGCTTCGCGTCCGCAACTGCTGCAGGACCCTTTTCATCTAGATCATGTGTTATTGTTTGTTGACATTGCTCGCGAAAATTATAAAAAAAAAAGGTGTGAACGCGATAGAGTGTCGACGTGCCCGAGAGCACGCGTCCGTGTTTCGAGTGAATTTTATTATTCTGACCACTGTTATACGCGAGGGAAACCGGTTACAAAAAAATGGCAAATACAGCCAGCGGATAAGATAGAGCAAACCGATTATCACCGCGATTTTCAATGTAAAAACGATAAATCAATATCATCATGTTCTACGTACGCACATAAAGGCATGTATAATAATTGACACCGTACTGGTTCGAGAAGTTCGACCTGGTCCAGTTTAATCGATAAAATGTTTGGTAATAAATAGAAATAATAATACTAAACAGTTATAAATTCATTTAAGTTTTCGATTAAAAATTGATATTGGACATCAAATATAATAATTGTCCGAGCTGCTCCGATAAACTAATATCGTCGTATTTGGATAATTTATAACTATAGTTAAGTATAATACGCACATATATAATAAAGGGGCCAGACTAGGGTTGCCATACGTCCCGGTTTTGAGTATGGCGTCCCGGTGTCCCAATAATGTGTTTCGGGACAGCACAATGTCCCGGAATGAGAGAAATAACTAATGTATGTCTTTTATTAGACATTTGATGGAAAAACTATAATATAGCCACGATAAAAATAACAAGTTGAATAATTGATTGAATATAATTATTAAATAAAAAATTAAAAAAATCTATTTTTAAATTATTTTCCCGACGATTTTTGTCTAATACATTCTTCGTATTTCCGTTGTAATACGATTTGCATTGATGAAAACAATTTTTTTGATCAATTTAAAATGTTCGACAAATATTTCAAAGAACAAAGTGAAGAATGGCACAACACATCACTCGAAGAACGTTGATTATCAGCATTTAAACATTTTAAAGAACTTAATATAACAATATTGATTGTCTATTTATAGTTGTTGAATTTTCTTTCTCATTACCTGGTTAAAATGCAACAGTAGAACGTGTGTTTTCATTAATGAATAGCATATGGACAAAATCACGAAATAAATTAGATATAAGAACAGTTGAGGCTTCGTTAATAATAAAAACAAGTTTCGATAACATGTCTTGTTGTCAATTTTATGAGTCAATTCTTGCCAACAAAATATTGCTTCAAAAAGTACATAGTTCAGTCAAGTATCAAAGAACTCAGACTTTTTTTGCCGACGGAGAACACGTCGGACGCGGATTAAAAATGTTGTATATTTTATTATGTATTCTTTAATTTAAAAATATCAAATAATTTATAATAAAAATTAAACTTCAAATATTATTATGAACGAGTATATAATGTGTGTTACAAATTATATTTGTGTCATCAAAAATCAATAAAAAAAATGAAAAAAAGTTTGTCCCGGTTTTTGTCAAATAAAATATGGTAACCCTAGGCCAGACCGTTTTCGACCAAAAACGAACCCTTCCTTTTTCGGCCGATTCACTTTTTAACCAAAACAAAAGTTACATAATATAATAATATGTAAAAAAAATAAAATTATTGGTGTATAATTTTTTAAAACTATGGCAATAATTATAATTTTAAAAATTATAAAAAACATAAATAATATGCAATTTTTGTCAATAATTATTAAGTATAATAGTACCGCTCATATAATATAATTTTGAAAATTAAACAATACAAAAAGTTTAATAATATATTATTATTTTTTTTACTTTTTATATTATATAACTATTTGTTGAGGTCGAAAAGTGAATCGGCCGAAAATGAAAGGGTACGATTTTGGTCGAAACGGCCATGCCCTAATATACAGGGTGTCCCAAGTCTATTTGACAGTGATTAGCAAGAAATAATTTTGAATTTTAACACACTTTGAAAATTGTTTAAAAATTAACGACTTAACCAAATTAAAAGTTTTAAACGCCAAAATGGGTTTTGAATACTTATTTATGAAATAGCTATCTTGGATTATTAGAAAAATATTAAATAAAAAATTTAAACTATTTATTTTTGTTGCAAAAAAAAAAATATATATATATATAGAATATACAAATTACAGCTCAGAGCTCTACAAATCATTACAAAAAAAAAAAACTTAAAAATATTGAATAGAAAAAAAGTTATTGCATTAGTCAGATAGACCTAGGACACCCTGTATAGTTATTGGACTTACGCACGGAAATGGAAGTTTATGTTTATTGAGTTACTGCAGAATGACGAGATTTTGATTTATATATGTCAACAAGATCAATATATAGATACGTGTATTGTGTTCGATAAAAAGTTTTAAAATTTTTTTGCTTTATTTTATATTAATATTTTATTTTTATTTTATCTGGATGTATGCCGCGAGAAATCTCGACTATATAACATAATCTCAAGCCACTTGAAAATTTCAAGGTGCGTCGATCCTCTACCTATACATAGGGTTGTCCACCAAGTACCATGCTCATCACCATTTTTTTTCTTTTAATAATGTATTTTTTAGATTTTGATTTTCGAAATATTTAAGTATTTACTTAAGGACCGTAGTTTCAAACACTTCGATTTTTTTATACCATTTCAACAGTCTTCTGTTGTAGCAATACAAATTACAATTTTTCATTAACATTAGTCACCATGTCGCGATGTTGAATGGAATTAATCATTCATCGTAATCGATGATGTTTCAATGAGTAAATAACGACAATGCCGTAATAATTTAAAATTTAAGTCAATTCCCAACTGTCGAGTTGGGTTGAATTAGTTTTGTCTTTTATTTTGTATTCTCTATTTTATTTTACTTTGTATATTTACAATTTTCTTAGTAAAATTACTGTTGAATTAAAAAACAAAATGTTTATATTAAAAATTTAAGGGTATATACATATTGTAAAGTATATTATAGTTGTCAACATTTAATAATTAATTAAATACCACCCATACTAACTGTCTTACTGGTATATAACAGTAAAACATTAAAAACCGGAAAGAATAATATGCACAACACGTGAGTTTTAGAAATATACCAAACGTGTAATACGTGTTGCGACACACGTATGTTATATACCTACGTCATAAAAATATTATGATACATAAAAATCAGTTGGAATATTTATTTATTTATTTAAAAACCCGTTTACTAAGTGATGAACACGTGCAAAATGGCCGCCAGGGTTCAATTTATAGCGATTTTTGTAAACGCCGCCGTCCAGTAGTAGAAACGGGTTGGATGCGTTTAAAGGTGGAAAAGCTGCTCCATCGACAAACAATCAAACTCGGATAAAATAAATACTTATTTTCAAAAAAAAAAAAAACCTTCAATAAATCGCGTGAAGTATACCTATATTACTATTTCAATAAATACTCAAATGTAGACCATGTCCGTCGGAGACCGGTGAAAACGAAACGAATAGGTTAGCTGATGAAAACGAAACACGCGTTGTTATGAATAAATACAGAACAGGT
This sequence comes from Neotoxoptera formosana, assembly GCA_022818045.1. Lineage (NCBI taxonomy): Eukaryota > Metazoa > Arthropoda > Insecta > Hemiptera > Aphididae > Neotoxoptera > Neotoxoptera formosana. The sequence continues at coordinate 687,679 of CM040634.1, forward strand.
GACCACACGCCGACCGGTGCGCAACGTTCCGTTGTCCATTCAACCGGATCGCAACGCAAAATAGCGCTTAGAAACTGATACCGAATACGGGTTGCTACATCGAAACGTATTGTTTTTTTTAACGACAGTGGGCACATTGTCCGCCTTTAACGCAACCCGCGAGATGGTATCCAGACGTATAGACAAAAACAAAAAATAAAAACGAACGGTTTGGCCGACTAACCTGCACACTCCGGTGACAAACGCATCCGTTACAAACGCACACTGTGGACCGACCAGAATTATATTTTCCTGTTCAAGCCACATTCGCCGTTTTGGTTGGGCCTTGTCTTATCGTGTTGATCTTATGGACCTTGCGGCTACAGTAAAAACACAACAGCAATCACGACCCGTCGATAAATCTAACCTAACCGGTGGTGGGTCTTGAAAAAAAATGTATCCGTAGGAATTCTAAATTTAGCCATGTAGGTTATAGTACAAACTTAGAAAAGCAAGACATTTGTAAATTATATATCTATATCGACTAGCACTGTTTACAAATCATCCCTTAACCCTGTTTGGAATTACGGTCTACAACGAAATTTCAAAACCATTTAGGGTGTGACTAAATGTCCAATCATATCCAATTCAAATAATTAAAAACTGCTATTGCTCCGCCTTTTATTTCTTATATTTTACTCTACATATATGAAAACAACTGACAAAGCAGCTGAAACTTTTTATTTTCATAATAGTTTTCATTCCCAACTTGCAAGCCACCAAAGTCCACTTTAAATAAACGTGCACGCCTCAGCTCTTTGATCTTTCGGTAAAACCTTGTCATAGGTTAAAGAGAAGATTGTGTCAGATTGACCTTCATATTGTTGTCTATGTAATTATGTTAATTTTGTAAACTACCAGAGGTAATATCTTAAATCGTGCAAATTACGCCTGTCAAAATCAAATGACAGTTCGATTGTTGTAATTATTGTGCATTGTATGTATAGTAGATGGTTTGTGCCTTAATTTAAAATAAAATAAAAATGTGGTCAAGTGCAGGACACGGCTCTGATGTACATTATGTGTTGTGTGGGTCACTGTCATGGATGTGTTAAATTTGAACTCAATGATTATATTATATCATTGTATACGGTTTTAATCGGTGAAGGTCTATCAGTTTACGTATATTTGATGATAATATTATTGCTATTAAAATAATTATTTATTTTACTATTAGTAATGCAATATGAGTTGAATTAATTTTTACCAAAAACATTGCAAAACTGATTCTATACAGTACATATTTTAATATATTATACGAATACACTAAATACAGTGGTGTTGTCTTACTTTTATGAGCATACGATAAATTATCAACTGTATATATGCGATGTGAGTGCTTTCGACTGCTCTGTCTGTCTCTCAGACCCCATGATATTGTAATTAATTAAAAATAAACAGTCTAACGCTTTCTGAAAAAACCATGTCCGTCAAGTTGGCACCGGCACATTATGCTACGCCCACGCTTATGGTATCAACAATTTTTGCCAGGAATTCACTAGATTTTGCAGCTAGGGCATATTATCTAAATTTTTGTAGGGCCCCTAAACTTTGCCAATCCGTAGACAAACATGTCGATGCCTTCTCTGTGGACGCACCTGCACATTGTACGATTCCAAAATATATCATTCCCATTTCTTCAGCCGAATTTGCTAGATTTTAATTGGGATTTTTTGGATTTTGCTAGGACGTCTTCGGGAGAGGTATTTAAAACATAATGTACAGTACGTAACGAATGACGATTAATATATAATATTTTACAGTATTTTCCACAAACTGCATTTCTTTTCTTTTCGATACGACGGTATAGTAGCTTAGTTCTTCTTGATCTTGCTCCGTCAGCTGATGTGTGGTTGTTTACTAACCAGCCTTCACGTACGACTCAGGGTTCTATATTCATCAAGTGGCAGACCATTTATATTCATGTTTGCTATTATTTCATATTAAGTATTTATTAAATTGTACTATTTATGCATTAAACTTTAAAATGCTGTTTACTACCATAAAAATTATTTATTGATGATACATTGTTTAAACAATTGCATTTAATAACCGGTTAGGTTATTTGAAATTGTGTCTGAAAACTTTTGTAATTCTTCGAAATATGAGATTGCGGTTTTAAAATCTTTTATTTTTAGTATCGCTGTCATCATCATCGTTTTCTACGATTTGAAATTCCTCTTCTTCTAAAAAAGTCGCCGAATCGTAAGTTTGGTGCGTCTCTAATTTACTAACAAATGTAATGAAACCTTCGAAATCAACATTGGCTATAAAGTCCTCTTCATTTATTACTATGACAATCGTGAAGCAATAGCATAGAGCGATATTTCAGATAGTGATAAAATTAAATGTTTTATATCTTTAAATTCTTTTATTTTCCGTCATACAGAGATTTTTGCTAATTGGGTCATGAAAATGGTCCGTTTCCGTTTTGCCGAGGTTCCGTCTTAGAGAGGTCAATTTCATATATTATTTGAACCGGGACTATTGACGTTTTCTGTTATAAGGAGGATTCCGTTATAGAGAGGTTTTACTGTATACGACTACGACCAGTGGCGTGTATCGCTGGATTCGATCAAGGAGGAGGCGATTTTAAAATTTCAATTTCATTAAAACATTTTATTTTATTTTATCATAGGATTAAAAATTAGAGAAAATTAGAAATAAACATGTTTTAAAGTAACAAAGGTCTTTATTTCATTTGCAAACCCATCTATGATTGTTTGAACATTCACTTCAACGTCTCAATGTGTATTTAATAAACCCAAACCAGTTAATCTTTGTTCACTCGTTTTAGATCTTAACAAAGTTTTTAATCAAACAACACAAAGCAATGTAGTAAAAGCATACACGTGTTTTAGCAGCCAGCCACTTATTAATTATAAAATATTTTATACAAAGTTTTGCATAAATATATTATGATTTATAATAACTGAAGAGAGTAATAATATTCATAGCGATATCTGAAGAGCATAATAAAGTGCCTATAGCAACAGTTTAATTTTTTCCAGCTAACATACTTTGCTGTTTATAAGTTTATGCGTGAAACTGTAGAAAACACCACTGCTAAAATAAATTTAAGAGGGGGTGGCAGTTTCACCCGTTACCCCCCTCCCCCAATCTCTCACACACACGCCAATGACTACGACTGACGTTGACAGCCAAATGTTGAAAATCTGGCGCACTATAATAAAATATGATATCAAACAATATTACATTATAATTATTTAGAGTGGTTTAGAGTGCCGGAATAACATTGTTATTGTATCTATGGATTTTTGAATGCGATTCTAAAACGCGATATGACATCGATGGTCTTCCGAATGTCCTACTATAATATGTTTATTAATAATAACCAAACGCTCCACACGTGGAAAATTTGCATTGTTTTGTTTTCAATTATTGGATCTGTGGAACGTTTTGAAAATCAATGATATTCATAAGCACATATATACTAATGAAACATTAACAATTCAACTACCATAGCTTACATAACTTTTGTGTCTTTTGAAAATATGTCATTTTGAAAATAATTGATGTTAACGGGCTGCCGGAGATTTGTTTCCTGATTGGCCGTCCAAACTCGACTATCTTTATATAGGTACATTATAATATACCTGGGCGCACCCAAAGGCTAACTAGTTTTAGCCCCCCCCCCTAAAATATTAGATTTGTTATTAATTATTTTGTTTTTGTTTTCTAACTTAACTACAGGCTACATATATTGACATCTTTAGGAAAAGTATGGACCTAACCATCCAAGATAAATATTTTTAGATAATAATATGCTAATGCAGCGTTTTTGGTCAAAATGAATTCAAGCTACCCAGTATTACTAAAACGATAATATTGTTATAAAGTATCCTCTATAGGCTGACATACCGTCTCCGCTCAGAATCGTTTTTTTTTTTATACAATGATTTATTGTTGAAATCAAATTAAACACATCCATTACAATGACACAAGCGGTACCCGCACTTGTCCGCCTTTTTTTATTATCAATTCTATAAGGTTCTGACTTTAAATGATGTCGTAGTAAAAATTATCAACTATACCGACATTGAAGTATATTATAACACAATATTATATAATATTTATATACCCACCATACCGCGGGAACCGGGACACTTTTGTTCTTCAAAAATAATTTTTCTTAGCCCCCCCAAAAAATAAGACCCCGGGTGCTCTCCTGCATTATGATATCATACACATCTGTCTTCTTATGCAGACATCGCGTCATAATTATAATTATAACTATTATTACTAGACCATGCCCAATACGACTTTCGGACCCCGCGCGTAACCATATACGCGGTATGCACGTACTATATATACCTACTTCGTCGTACGTAGACAGTATATATATATATATATACGATGTATATGAAAACAATATACCTATATAATATTGTATTATCATTATCGAGCGCGCATTTCGAGTGCGTTAAAATCGTGCGACGCGCTGTTTGTCGTTCGTGTAATACACCAATCGCAAATGAGCAAACATCACCGACCGTGCGTGTTTCCTCATATAGTCATTCGCAGTCGCAGTCAGCACACACAATGTGTTGTATAGGTTTTTCTATCAATATTGACAGATCGCGTCGTCGGCAAACGAAACGGAATTTCGATTCGTCCGGGGCCAAGGCCGGCGCACAATAATCGTCCAATGTGCGCGCGCATAATAAAAATAATAATATAATACGCCTGCTACATTGTATTATCGTACTTTATCTCTACTTGCAGAGATGTAAAACGTCATGTTTTCACTGACCCGCTGAGACTTTTCGTGAAAAAAGTCGAAACTTTTCATTCGGCATATAATACCGTTAATTCGTTTTTTTGCAGTAGGTATATGATTCAACGATTTTCTTTATACGCCCCAACGATATCGTCAAATTATTATTTAAAAAATGATTTATATAATGCAAATAGATAATAATATATGCGTTGTCTATCTAAATATTGTATTCAAATGATAACTATATAATATATTGAAACGGCGTTTAATTCTTTATTTTCTTAGTTGATATCAAATACTAGAACGGATCTATGAAAACGACACTGATCAATTTACATATTCCTTGAAATGCAATTTTTTTTATATCGAAAAGTTTCAATACTTTTTATTTCGATAGCCTTAAAACTTTTCAAATTTCGTGAAAAGTTTCACTAGAAAACTTAAGAATTTTTTCAACATTACGTCTCTGATTACAAGCGATATTATGATTTTGTAAACGATTAACGATGCACGCGCGTTGCAGTGTGCGATTATGCGCATGTTTACCGATTTTATAACGCAGCGAATATAATATTGTTATGACAATTGCGTTTCTGTCAGAGAATGTTGTAAAATAGGTATGTCAGTATGGTTTATAAAAAGTACATTATGCAGGTAGACATTGTGGGGGTGGTGCACGCGGGGTAAACGGCAGCACAAGAAAATTGTATTAAGTTTCGATTATGAATATTGCAAAAACAAAATCCAACTGTTTACGGAGGCGGCGACGGTGTGGTGGTTTTGAACGTAAATATTTTCATTGCCTACCTCATCCCCTGCCTCCACTAGAAACTCCTAAATACGCCACTGGTCGTTTATAGGCGCCACTACTCGTTTATAGGCGTAATTTGGGAGGGAGAGTGGCTGCGTGTTTAGTACCCTCATCATTTATGTAATTTATGTGGTTAATAATTATAGTTCTTGATTTATATATTAATAAATTAATATGACGTATATATAGTAGACAATATAAGCCACATTACTTTGAAATTTCTTTTTATTATTAGCTGTAATACTTATAATTAAGTCTATTTTATGTTCTTTTCGTTCTATATTGTACTATATTATGAAATATAAGCTCTTGAGTTTATACGAATAATGCTGTAATCGTCTTTTTAATACCATTTATAATGTCTATAAAAAATATATAGTATATACTGTAACCCTTGTGAGCCCACACAGGTGTTTAAGTAAATACATATTTATATATGATTATTGAATTGGTGGGGACGGAGGAACAAAGTTGCTCATCGTGTATTCCATGATCGTTTTATGAAAAACTGAAAAACACACACCCATTTCTTTTTTCATCGAATCTCACCCCAATTTGTGCTGTATCGTTAATAAGACGTATATTATAACTATAGTATTAAATACCAATCGCGGTATAAATCGATTAAACCTAAAAAAATTTAAGTAAACCATATGGCTATACAATAATATACTATACACTTAATAAAAGTTAATGTGGTGGGTAACATATTCAGCCATACACAGATACAGTTGACCCCGTCCTAGAGGCGCGACCCGTTTCGCCCCAGACTCGACCTTTCGCGTTTCGCCCAGATACCCGTTTTAATCGAAAATATTTTAGTAATTTTGACAGTAAGTCGGCAATGATTTTTAAATAACTTTACATCAAACCTGTCAAATATTATGATAGACTCTTAGCAATCGCCTATATTATAATTGTATAATAACTGTTATTATATGCTTGACATGTCTGTACACACGTAAACATATACCGTACGATTCGATGTTCCACTGTTGTAAACCGCGGTAACGGTTTCTCGGCTAAAACAAACGGTCCTGCAGGTTAGGTATATAATCTCGACAGATACGACCACATCTCGATGATCGGTCGTCAGTGTCAATATATCGCTTTTTTTATATTCTTCCGAGGTAGGTTTTTATGAACTTACCACAGTGGTTGACCGTTTGTCTATGTCCCGTACTCCCCCCCCCCCCCGAAGTGAGGTAAGAGATAATCACGCAAGACGTTAGACTGTCATCGTTATAACGTCAGAGATCGATGGTGGGCGGAAGCAGGCGACTATTCCCCCTACATAATATTATTATTATATATAGTATAATAATATGCTCGACATAATATATATTTTAGATATTACAACACTCCGGCGGCTCCTCTCGAGACGAACGGCATCCTCGTAAATCGAAAAAGTTTTTTTAATACCTGCTTAAATATAACGGATAATAATATTCCACTCCGGAAAATTAAAATAAACGCAGTTACGCGTCTTAGACCGAAAATTACAAATATATTATATTATAAACGGAGAAAAAAAACCAAAGCATAATAATTTATTATTCAATCTTCGGGTAAGGATTTCAAGCTTAACCGACAATCGCCGTTCGTCTATGCCTACCTACCTACCAATAATCATAGGTGTTGTAAAGAGAGTTTGACGGACGCTTTCTAATAAAACAAACAATACGATTTCGGTGCGTGCGCGAGTCAAGTGCGGCATGGTGATGCACGGCGTGCATTCAGGGAGGGGATCCGTCCGCAGTTATGTAATGAGGTTTTAAAAAACGAATCGTCATTATTGCTAATATATATATTTTCATAAAACTGCAAAATCTTATACCTGTGTGTTATAATCATAAATATATCAACAAAAGAGAACTATAACTAAGCGTCATCGGGCCATCGCACGATAATATCGGAATCCTCCGAGCACTGACCTTTCCGTTCAGATTTCTAGGATCTGTGATATTCATTAATTTCCCTATAAATATTCGTACTTGCGTGTAAACAATAATTTCTCCACTGATGTACAAAAATGGTCATGATTTTTTTTTTAATTGCTACTACACCACGAGTCGTCGAGTTCTAGACATTTTTCAACCAGGTAAATACCTAATGAATAAGAGCTATTTTACCCTTTCAAACGCGTATGCGTAATAATTATTATAATCACAGCGATCAAATAATGATATACATATAGGCTTATAGTACAATGATATTATGATGCTCATCGATTGAAAACATTTTTTTTTTAAATATGCAACGTAATTGGGTAACATATACTTACCTAGTATTTTTGTAATTTGTTAAATACATTGAGTTGTTCACTAATATTGACACTGGGTATTGGAAAATATGTTGGCATAAGTAATTGAACAAATTCCAGAGAGGCATTTAAATGTATCCTTTATTTACTCAAACTAATGTCTTAAACGAGAATGGAAAAAAAAGTTTTTCGTCACTCGTCAGTAAAATCTATTAGTATTACTTAACGTAAATATTATGTACGGTGTACCAACATTTAAAATAAAATAAATCTCCTATAAAATTACTTAAAAGTAAAACGAATTTTGGGAACCTATAATTGTATCGAGCTCAAATTGAAAACCTAATAATTCAACAAAGCAATATTATATTATCACAGAGAGAGACATAATATCTCTCTTTTTGATGATTGAATGCCATAGATAGTGACATTTATTAACATCTACAATTCTAAACCTTTCGTTAAACTAAATTCTATAAAGCAAACAAAATAAAAAATGTAAACTCTTATTGTTTTTGAATTTTTTTTTCCATATTATTTATAGAATGCCGATGGTCATACGTATTACGCAGATTATCTCGTAATCCCATTTAACGACCTTCCGTCGAACATATTTCGATAACACTGCGACTGTATGTTCTTTTTTTAAAATTAAATACTTACGTCGACGCTATACTCGTCGTCATATTATTGTTACCACACTATATTATTATATTTTATATTGAACAATAAGTAATAAGCTCTTTAATAATAATATTATGCGTCTCGCGACGTGGTTAGGGCCTACCGCCGTTTGTCCATTGCGTTTATCGATTGCATTAACCGACAATCAGTGGCCTACGCGTCTGAAACAATATTTGATTGCATTTTTTTTTCTTAAATATTAGTGTTGACGACTTCATACGCTATACCTATATTGTATTTGTATCGACATTTTAAATTTAATCATCGTTCTCGGACGGTGGTCTTGACTTGGGTCATCTACTGCAATATTGTTCTATATTTAGTTACGTATCGAATGGAGTGAACAGCATTTTACACATGGAAATTCTTATCCGTATACTAGAGCCATCTAGGATTCTAGAGATCGAGACATGTAGCAAATGCACAGTTTGTTTTCTTTATTATTACTAATTAATAATATTATATCGAATTGTTGACGCTTTTTTTTTTACTTTTTGAGCATATTTTGATTTGTTTTTATTTTTTCCCAAAGGTTTCAAATAAAACAACCTATAATGAATTACGATAAAATGTATTTTTTTAAGTACCCTAGAAATGTAAAAAATATGTAGGTTGTATAATAATTAATGAATAACTTTTATTTTTTTATTACGGGGCTCGCAAACGTTACTATAGTAAGGTTATGATTTTAAAGTTGTGTATGAAAAAAAAAGCGATTGACATTTGTAAACGTAATTAAAGCGGACAAAAAATAAACAAAAATAATTAAATACCACAAAATAAAACATAACGATTAACAACATTTATAATATAATATCGCAAGACGTATTGACGTATTTAACAACGAATGATGAACAATAAACTCAAAATTTTTATAACGTTTAGAATGTAAATCTAACGTAAAACGAAATTTCGATTTCAAGTGCAAGGCCTGTTCTATTATTACAATCGACCCGCGGCATCTATGGCCAATTAGACGTGACAATACATTACATACTTACATTACATAAAGTGAGTTATGTTATGACAAAAATTACATAGTTCGTAATATGTAAATGATTAACATTGATTGAATTAATGAACAACTATTATCCACAAAACGAGGCATGTTGCATATTGTATATTTTATTATCTCACGGCGGCATTCCATCTGTCGTCGAATTCCATAATATATATTATAACGAGCGGTCTGCTTCCGGTTGCGTACATTCCACTTAAATAAAATATTAGCGATTTTGAAACACATAGGTACTAACATTTATTACTAGTAACAAAATCATACAAGAAAATCAAAATCAAAACGATAATGATTTGTTCTTAAATTAGAAAATATAAATTTATTTAAAAGTTTTTTTACAAATTAACATATTTTGTCACGTTTTAATCCACATTTGAAGATTATTTCTGAATAATTCCAAAGCCATTATTTAATAACACAAGTCACGAGTAGATATTAAATTATAAGATAAGATATTATAATACTATTATGCAATTCTTCGAAATGTTTAATTATTTAAATTCTGTTGTTTTCCCAGCGTAGTTTTACAGAAGTCCAGAGATATTTTCAATGACCCGATGCCACGACAGTGTCAAACACGTTCAACGGTCGGATAATTAGAACGTCTGGGAATTTTTTGTTTATAGAATTTAAAAACTAAAAAATTAAGCAAATGTATAACATAAAGTAAATAAATAAATATGATGATTTACACAGCGATATCACAAAAACATCAATCGTTTTTCTGGTAGCCGCGGGTAGGTAAGATATAGAATAAAATTGTCCATCAGTTTGAATGTCCACATTGAAGTATCTGAAAAATAAATTGTAAGTTATCGTGCAATCGTTTTTAAAACATTTAAATAATTAAATTCAAAATTCTTATCGATGAGCTGCAGCTATACATTTCTACAACACAGTTATAATAGTTTATAACTTATCGACTTTTTAGCTCAACCTATTTTACCCAGACTTTAAACATTATAACAACAAAGACAAACCCATTTTTAAATCTTTAATAATACTTTTTTATTATAGAAGTCCTTGAGCTGCCAAATCTGTCAATTTTTTTAACTGCAGCATTAATTTTATGCGAGAATTTATTTCACAAACAATGTAAAAATATATTTGAATAGAAATTATAAAAATTATAACAAATGTTTTCAATTATTTTTACTACCTCTGTGTTTGTTATAATTCATGAGTTCCGTACTACCTAGTGATGTTTAAATTTAAGAAAAAAGTCTGTGTACATTTTAATTAATGTGTCAATATTTAAAATTTAAAATTTAAAAAAAAAAATGTATAATGTATAACAGTATTATAGTATTGTGCATTGAAAAAAAAAAATGATGATTATTATGTATCTAATCTGTTTTAGTATTGTACAGACTATAGTAACCGATAAATATTTAACTCGTATAGGAATACTAATTCGTTACTTGTCATTCGTTTTGTATTACCTACTAACTATTTTTCAATTATAATTAATAATTGTTGGGCTTAATTCAGTACCTAAGGATAGTCAATGACTTTCTATTAATATTTACTCGATCAATCATTGACTGACATTATTAATAAATAATTCATTCTAATTCTATAACATATATAAGTATTGTTATTTGTTAGTAAAAAAAGTAAATACCTAAAGTGAAAAAAAAATGAATTTTATCGATTACAGTGGAAATTACAACAAACGCTTTGACGCGTCAATATTAATTCGTAAATTTTAAAAGGAAAAGAATCATGAAAATGAAATATTCTGTTACATTTCCCAGTGGTACGCGCGACAGTCACGATTTTAAAGGGGTTCCGCATAGGCAATCTTTACAAAACTTTGAAGATAACGAAAAAGTTGAAGAATTATAAAACGTTTTGGCATGTAAAAACTTTTAAGGAATCTTGATCGAAAACGTTTTAGTTGACAAATATATATTTCATCGGTTATGAGTTTGCGACCTGCAGAGATTTATGGTAAATCAATATTATTTATAGTTTTTTGTCCAAAAGTATAGAATAATCGTACAGTATTTTTTTCGTACAATGCTCAGTTTTACGTACTGCGACCCGAATAAAAATGTATGATTTAAGTTTAAAAAACCGAAACTCATATAATTTTGAACTATAAGCAGTCCCGGACTCAAGGGGAGATCAGAGGGGGCGTGTCCCCAGGGCCCACACTGTTATAATGGATTCGACATTTCATTGCAATAAAGAATTACTATAAACCTTAATTTAAAAAAAAAAAAATGTTTATTTTAAAATACCTATTAAATAATATGAAGTATGTTTTTGTCATATTGTGGTGTGTATCTCGATGGTTATAAGATTGATAAGCGATAAGAAATGTCGACAGTTAGAATTTGTTCACCTGTAACGTATATACAATTTAAAAACATTTTAGGAGGTTTATTTATAATGAATGAGTAAAGATAGGATTTATATTCTATTAAAGTCCTTAAAATATGATGTACTTATGTCTAGATGCAAAATATTATTTTAATATTAATATAATAATAATTTGAAAATTTCCAATGGTGAATTTCGGTCAAAATTTGAAGTTTAAATGCTTATAAAAAAAAATTGTGCCTATTTATTTTTATTAATTTTAATCTGCTATTTTAACAACTTATGAGAAATCTCGTATTAAATTTTCAAGAAATTTGACTCGACGAAATGTCCTCCAACCCGGAGAAAACGGGTGAATATCCAATGTTTAATTTCAAACGCTCAAAAAAAATTTGTTTGACTTTCCGTTAGACATTTTCTTTTTTATAAAGGTAGAAAAGCTTTTAGAGAATCTTGTGCTAAATTTTCAAGTCTTAGTTTTAAATTTGATTACTTTTGGTAAATTTTACGAGTCTACGATACGTTACGTTAGGCACAACTCGATACCAGTAGCTCATCACGGCAGAAGATCGATGAAGACGTGTTAATGAACACTTTAATTGTTTAATAGATTAAAATAATATTATATTATTATTATACTGACTGGTCAAATTCGTGCGACTGCAGTTCGGCGAACAGTTTGTGAAGAGATAAGTACAAAAGTTTTTTTTCTTTTTTCAGTATTATGGGTTTCGTACTGTTTCAGTAATATTGTGAGATGATAAAAGTATGATGATATAGAATTTTAAAAAAAACAAACGCGCGTATACGTTTTGTATTTACAAAAAGATACGTTTAAAAAAAATGTATGTAAAACACAACATATAATATTATATTATCCTGAGATATTATTCTTTCTCTTGACATCATGAACAGCAGTTTACCTACACTAAATATAGTATTATAGTTAACCTTGTAATGATATGCCTATAGACGGCACGAAAAACAAAATAATTTACCAAAACATTACATTTTTGTTTATATATTATATATTATAGACCAAACCGCACTGTATGTGCAGTGAAATAATATCATATTGTTTTATTAATAGTATACCCTACTCGCGTTAATGAGTACAAAAACAACATTTTTATACATAAACAATTATTATTTTAAACCTATTTTTGTTTTCAATCAAGGTCTCGAACACAGTTTGTTAAAATATGTGAGAATTTAACAAACACCGTGCAAAACCAAACCGTATCAATATAACCGAAATGAATTATTACAGTGCTGTTGATTCGACAATACAAAATATTAATACACATTAAATATTACTATGCATTACAACTATAGAACGAGATTTAATTTGAAAAGTAGAGATATTTATCACACTTGCCGACGACTAATGACAACTAATGAACAAAATAAACTATTGAAATAATAATATATATAATGACGGTATCGAGTATATATAGTAAACAAAATAGATTAGTGAACTGACACTAACATTCAAACTAACGATACTAATAATAAGTATTGTTAACAAGAATAAAACTCGAATAAAAAAAAATGTGTAACAAAAATGGACAAACTATTTGCATATATTAATGTCTTGGGTTTTTATTATAGGGAGACGAGCAAAAGTCGATGGAAAACCATAACCATTTGCTATGTTTATTGAACTCGAATAACAATGAAATTGTGAATTAATATGTTGTCTGGTAGATTACAGTATTAGTAAAAAATAAAAATAATAAAACTAAGAGACAAGAAACGATGGTTCAAAACTTCAAAATATATTTTATGCCCGTCGCGTCGTACACACACACAGGATGTAATCGTTGGCAAAAAAAAGAACTTTGCCAATGGCCCTGGGGCCAGGACGGCAGGACCCTGTTAATAAAATCCAGTTTATTCCAACCCGTTTTCCCGAAGTAAGTCATTATAAAATTTTATTAGAGTATGAAAATTTATTTTAATATTCTGAGAATAAAACAATCGTTGGATGTTACACGCACTTTCGAGTTTTAGTCCCCCGGCGCCGGCTATTTATTAAGGAGCAAATTATTGGCAACCTTAATCGCATATTGTTTAGGCGTCGCACGAACTTGTCAATGCATGTTGGATCGTAAATGGTTATTAGTTATTACTTATTAGTTATTAGTGTGAGAGGACCCTCTACAACCCGCATATGAAAGACGCGAACGCACTCGCAGTCGCTGTCATAGAATTAACAAATGACGAATTATTAGTTGCCCGTTTCGACTGACGTAAATTATTTTACGGGAATATGGATAACTCATTGTCAATTGAATATTTTCAGATAATTTTTTTTTTAATTGATACACAACAGTATTCTAGAGCCCGCATCGAGCTCAGATTTTTTACTTTATTTTTAAATAATAATAAAAAAAAATGTGTAAAAAAAGCTTAAAATTGTCTCTTTTTTTAAAGACTTTTTTAAAAGTTTGAGATTAAAATATTATAAAACTAAGATCGATGCGGACTGTAGAATATTTCCCTCTGTCATTTAAAAAAAAAAAATCAAATTTGATTGATTTTACGAGTCAGGTTCATTATTCTCGTAAAGTGTGTTTTTGAAGACAAAATGGCATTGGCACCGGGCGCCTTAAAAATTAAATTATACTCGTTTAAGGCGTAAAATATACGAAACTTAACAAGCATTGATGTAAGATCATAAACAACTAAAATTTAAAAACAAATCAATTCCGCTCACAAAATATTATCTAATTATTCTTATTAGGTATATAAAAGAATATTTTCTTCGATGAGACAAAATGTAAATCAATATGTGATACGCAGTGACACGTCTAAATACCGGACACTCTCAGACAATAAATGTCTGCTGTTCGGAGAAGTCCACTATTCAGAGGGTCCAGTTTGTAGTTTTTTCCCCGAAAAAAAAAAATGTTTGCTATTTGGAGGTGTCCGTTAGGGTAGGCTTCACTGTATTACATAAATAAAAATGCATTTATTGCAGAGTACGTTAAACGTGTAAAATAACAGTAGTTGTATGAGATGTAATACCTGTGTATAAAATGTATGACTATTATTGTGGATCATTATTATTATTTATTTTCATTTTTTGTCAACGCGTAAAGAATGTTTCAATAAACAATAATATTACTATTTGCCTATTTCAAAAATCAATATTGAACAACTGGTTGTGGTACAATAGATTTCTTTCGATGGGTATAAACTACAAGATTCCAACTTTTATTTATTTTTTTTTGTTTCTGAGTTCCGTCTGTATAGTGTTGTAGTGAATATTACCTATGTATAGGGTTACAAAACAAGACATAAAATACTATGAAATACGAAATATATCTCTATGACGACTTGACCCAATTGATTTGAAAATTATTTATTGATTTATTTATTAATAATATAACACTTCGTAAATTATCATGCGATATGGGCTAGACACCGACTTTGTATACACAATCGACAATTAATAGTCTAATGTTTTTTGTTCGACTACAGTCGTACCTTTTTTCAACAAAAACATTTTTATCACACGTGACAATGTTTATCACGACTAAAAAACTTGGGCCCTATTATAATACACTCCGAGTTATTGATCAAATCTACGTTTATATAAAAATCCACCAAATAAATCAATAATTTGCAACACTATCTTGGTAAAAATGTCGTTTTGTGTGATGACTTAAAAATATGTAATTATTATTTGCATTAACGTTAATTGAGTTTTCAAAATGAAGAGTGGTTATCTCATAAAAAAAATCACCCTGCCGTGTAAACGGTGTTCGTACAGGGAATCTCAGAAAAAAGAAAATAATATTGAAAAAACTATATTATAATTATTATTATAATTTTATGTCATTAATTTTTTTTACGATAATAAATTAATATGTATTTTAAATCGTTGTTTTTTATTTCCTCCGTCTTTTTTTACCAATTACCACGCATATAGGTGCGAAAATGTTTTTGTTTCTCAGATGAACGCTCAAGGAAAAACGAATTCCATCAAATGAGCTCCTCCGTCGTAAAGTCTGCGATGACCATAATTGTGTTGCATTAAAAAAAAAAAAAATACGTCTCATGAACAACGAACACATTTGCCGGCGTCGTCCGTTCGTCCTTTGTCAAGTAAATTAATCGCGTGCGTCGAACACGATTTAAATTTTTTTTTTTAAAAAGCTTATTGATGACCACCGTTATGATATTATGACGTTCAATAATAATAATATTATTGGTCTGCGTATAATGAGGTAACTCGGCAGTATTAAAAATTTCACGGCGCGCACACGCGGCCTTTCGTAAAAAATCGAAAACCTCGCACGCGGCGTGACAATAGTGTAATAGCAATAATAATGATGATTATATTATTATGGCAAATAGTAAAAAAAAAAAAACGATAATTCGACAACGTTTGTCGCCCGCACGTGCGTCTGTAACGTAATAATATATACATGTAATAATATTATTATGTATTATACTATTTTAATAAACATTTTCAAACGGAAAACGTTGACCTCGATTCCGTATTAAAGTCGCATAGAAGCACCTGTTTATTATCTAATATATTATATAATATTTAATCTAAACTAATATAATATAAAGACGTAGGCATTGAGATGTTAGGTCGAGGTAATCTCGAGAACATACTGGATCGATTTTCGTAGAAGTTACTTCGAAATGTTCGTCAGGATCCGCTGAGTGTCATAGGCTATATTATAATGTTACGTAAAAGTTACGTCAAATAACAATAATAATTTTATAATTTATTAAAATGAACATTTTTCCGGGAGTGCTGACTCAAAAAAAATATTTTTTGCCCATAATGACACGGAGTCTATCTAACGCAGTTATTCTCAAAGTGGGCGATAGCACCCTCTCGTGGGCGTTGGTGGCCTTCAGGGGGGCGGTAGGATGCCCAAAGGAATTTTGGGGGCGTTGAGCTGGGTTTAGGGGGCGATACAAAAAATGCATATATTATTACTTTTAAATATGAATAAGTATGCGTTTTGATTGCTGTCATCCAAAAAGCTAATTTAAAATTTATGTTAGAACTCAGAAATAAGATATAGCATATTTATGTAATATGTATAATAAATTGTAATATCTGTTTTTAAAAGACATAACAGATAGTAAGTTAAAATATTTGTGGGAGGGGGGGGGGGCGCTGGAAAATTATTTTTGATTCTCAAAGTGAGCGGTGGATGAAATAAGTTTGAGAACCTATGATCTAACGCATACAAATAGTTTAGAATATTTAACATAATATATGCGATACGCTCGACGTTCAAAAGAACAAATTGAATAGCTTTTAATTTAATTCAATTATAATGACTGACGAATCAATAGATAAACTGGAAAATATAAAAATGAAATGCTGTTTGTTGGGAAGCGCATAACTTGAAAATGGATGGACTTGGGCTGATTTTTTTTTTTAATGTTTATTATAGTCTGAATGAGGTTTATTATATTTTTAACTTATATTTCCAATTTTTCATTGTGGTTTTTACAGAATGAAAAATTGAAAATATAATTAAGTTTCCCGGAAAATTAAAAATTCTAAAAAAACTAAAAGTGCTCTTTTTGATGGGATTTATGTTTAATCTCTGAGTTTATTTGTGTGGGGGTAACACCTTATCGGGTTACTTTTCATGTAATATCAAGTGGCGGCTACAGCTCTCCCAACATTTTAACCGGTACCGCTCTACTCTGCGCAAAAAAACTTTAAATGGTTATTACTAATAAGTAATAAACTACTTGTCTGAAGTACTTGTTACTAATCTTTATAGATTAAAAACTCCGAATAATATTCTGCTTCGGAATATGAAATTAAAAATGTATGGTGTCATTCAAAAAAGTAAAAATCTTAAAAAAAATGATAACAATAAAAAATAGTAAAAAATATCATTTTTCTTTTTGGTATACTATAGTGTTTAAGGCCCTAAGGTAAAGCCGAATACAATTTTTAGGGAGGGTTAAATTTCTTCTTTGGTTGCTAGAGTAGGTGCCTATAAGTTATTAGAATAATAAAGAGAAAATAAATTGCGTTATTAGTAGTATTATTTTTGTTTGTTATAAATACTTTTTTCTGTCAATATAATATTATTATTGTACTGATACGTATTGAATTTTTATTGACAAATAAATTATTTTGGAAAATTTGAACCTCCGACCACCCTGCTCCCTAAAAAAAAAGTAACAATACGCCCTTGATATTATTGTATTGATTGAAAACCGATCGTTCATCGTTCGATCGTGTATAATATTCGTTTGCACGCATTAAAAAATAATAATAATTAATAAATATTATTATAGTCGCAATGACGTACCTAATCATATAGTATAAAATATTAAACTACAGGCGCACATATAGATAAATGATAATGTATGACATATTGTGATAAAACAACATTGTTATTAGGTGTTTAATATTATAAAAAAGACCCTTTCTGCGTACAAAAAAAAACAACGTCTGGTTTTATTATATTTTTAATATTATTTTACCTATAGGTACCTTAGTACCTATATATTATGTTTATATGTAGGTACAATAATCTGAAATGCGTTTTCCGTATTAAGTATAAACGTTATCTTTTTTACATATTATTATACCTAGGTATATAGTATATGGTACAATATTATAATATGTACTAATACACAAATTGTAGCTTATAAGTTATAAGTAACTGACGTAAGATACCAAAATACATTTCAGTTTTTGCCAAATAATATTTTTTCGTGTGCGTATACCAATATGTATTCGCGTAAAAATAATTGCAATTATTATTTTTTATTATTATAGAATCCGATCATCAAAGAAAAAAAAATATTACCTAACAATCAATTCGGTTTCCGCTCATATCATTCAACAATCCATCAAATACATCGAATCACCGATAAAACAAAAGGAAAATTAAACAAAAATAAATCAGTCCAAGCAAATTTTACTCTCAAAAAAAAAACGATTGTCCCCAACTATCCCTAAATAACACCCCTTCACCAATTCAAAATGTAACTGAATACTTAGGAGTACCTAGATAGAGTACCTAGACAAACGTGTAACCTGGGCCAAACATTCAAGAAATAAAACAAAAAAATCTAACACTCGCCTACATCTCTCCACCCTCTGGCATAAGACATTCCAGTCCAAATGTCTTAGAAAAATCACTGGAGTCCCATGATGGTACATGACCAACAATGTTCTACATAATGACCTACAAATATCAACCATTACCGAAGTAGCAATACGACACTACAGCAAATTTCATTCCAAACTTAACTTGAACCCGAGCTCACTAATTTCCCGTATGTCATTAATCACCATTCCCAACAACCCACCACGAAGACTTAAACGAAAATGGCCAAGAGGCGCTCTTATTTAAATAATAATAAAAACGATATATATAAAAAAAAAAACGGTTTCCCAAAACCCATCAAAGTAGAAGGTATTGTTGCTGAACGGTGCCCCCCCCCTCAAGTCATTCGAGTCATATTATATTCATCTATTCATATATTCAAATTATTATAGAGCACGGTTGCTCTTGAAATTGCGTGATTTTTTTTTTCACCTCTCATTACTTTTTTCGAGTAAATTATAAATAGGTTAAGTTATACCTATGTACTTGTAGACTGCATTATTTTGTTGCACGCATACCTATATATTTATAATATGCGTTATGCAAGGTCACAAAGACGAGTTTGTGGGTAAATTTGAAAAAAAAACGATTTCGATGTAGGTAGGCATTATTGATATACGACACAGAATATAATATTATATGCAATGTACAATCCACATATTTTGTTCCGTTCTGATTGCCCAGTCGATCGGTGTAAATTCGATAGTATTATTATAGTACCTAGTTGTTGTTAAGTGCCACAATGCCTGCAATCGATTATATTCGGTTTCGAACGCAATACCGCTATTGTAATACCTATCTATATGGCACTATATAATATATACCCTGCATCCGTTGGTCTGGAATGTTTGGCGGTGTTAAAACGCGTTTTTCAATATTTTACACAATTATAATAATATAATCATGTCGGTACTAAATCTGGCGTAAATTATTGCACATATTTTGTGGTCCACTGCGACTGCAGTGCAACCATAAGGGCGGTTTCTGAACCCCCTACAGTTGAACCATAACAATATATGAGTGTTTGAGTATTATTCACATCAAAATATCGTCGATTTTATTCGGTGTTTAATAATGTAAATCGTAATGATAACGCACGGGTTTTGGTAAAACAGGCGTAAACAAAAAAATATATTAACATGGACCCACCCCTCTCGGAAAATTGTCGGTTGTTCGTTGCATAATCATAATAATATAATAATTATTACACCCAGATCGCGATGACGAGTACCTACTATAGGTGCCTCATACATCTGTTGACACGGAATATCATATCTAAGTAACGGTACTTACCTTCGAAAATATGAATGTAAAACTTTATTCATACTATAATATACTCTCATAATGTCTTCAATTTTATTTTTTTTGTGTAAGAGATCGTATTATTTATTTTAATCAGTATGATAGATATATGAATCCAGGACGAGAAGTCCGAGGACAAAAAGTCCATTTTGAAAAAAATCCGGAATCATTTTTTTAATGTCGAACAAAATTCCAAGAACACAAAACATTTTATTCACATTAAAATTAAAATTTTAAAAATGTAATTAATTTTTTATACAATATTATATTTGAAGACTGTTCTTTTTTTTATTGATCAAAAGACATTGGCAACAACGGTCATTAGTCGTAAACGTTACATTAATTACATTTTTTTTTTGGGGGGTATCTTACTTATAATATTTTAAATTAAGTTGTACAAATCATATTTTCTTAAAAAAGTCAAGATTTGAAGTATGGAGTCTGCATTAGGGCCGAGGGCTGCGTCTAAGGTGACTATTCTTTATACATACAGTTCACAAATATTATCAAAATGTATTTAGTCAATACAAACAACGTCGTCCACACTACAATAATAATAATAATCTATTCACAAAATGATATCGATGAGATGGATGTATAACTCGTATATATTACCTTTTTACTATCTAGATTTTGCACTTGACAATTGTAATTTTACGGGCGTAAGAAATAATAATCAAATAAAATATCAAGTAAGAAAATAAATAAATATTTTAATAAATAATAATTTATGTTTTAGGACTTTGAATAATCTGACAATAAAAATGTGTTCGGACTTTTTGTCCGGCGGTAAAATAAACGAGTCCGGACTGGACTTTTTGACCGAATATACCTATAGCGGCTTGAGCAACGCGAGTTCAACAACCACAACAGGAATCTATAAAATGATACTTACCAATCACACTATATTGACGAAAGGAAGGACACTGAAACACAATCGTTATTTTGACACGCCATCGTGAAGTGACACGTACATTTTTATATGGTTCCATATTATGGTCATCACCTAACGCGAATGTGTTGTTTTCCATCCTGGTCGGCAAGACCGTGTCATTTTTTACCGTGTGCGAATGGCCATAGTGCACCGTCCAGATTATTACGAGTTGTCCTGAACTGCGTGCTGTGGAACCGTAAACGGTATTAATCTTGTACTTATCACTTCTTATGTAGGTATTTAATTTATATATTTTGTATACATATTAAGCGTCGTTACAACTCAAATCGATTTGCGGCTTATTGAGTGGTTGAGTTCCATGTCCTTACCTCTTATCTCTATTGAACTTTAAAGTTCTCCGAAGACACACCAGATCACACTCTCCGTTCTTAATATTATTCCAACCTGACCGCCAACTATCTATCCAACGAACCAATGGGCGTCTCATGTCGAATGCCGATGCGCACCCACTTTTCGCTTATCCTTAAAGTATATTTTTAGTTATCGGTTCTGTATTCTTTTAAATTGTAAAAGTTGAATCGACATATTATTATCTTAAAGGTTTTTTCTACAATATAAATTCTCCAATTAAATTCATGTCTACGGTACTGTATTTATAGGCGTATATAGTTCCAATAAATTAGTATCCTGCAGAATAGCACGAAATAGACAACGTATATTTGACGGAGGTTATTATAAGAGTAAATAACAAGAGCAACAATTTTTCGGGGCCCTACAAAATTACTTAAGATTTTTTTTTTTTTTAGATAGATTTAAAGTTATTAAAAATATTTTATTATAATGCGTTCGCAACGTAAGAGAAATAAAATCTATTACTTTATTTACTTTGCAATCAATTTAAAGACGTGATTTTTCAAAATGTCTTACTTTATAGCATGTTAACATTTTGAAGGGATAAGGAAGACAATTGTATAAGATCCAGGGGCCCGCAATCTTTTTTCCCTGGGTCCCGAAAATTCTAAATCCGGTCCTAAATAGATGTTCATATTTTATATAAAAATTATAATGCACCGAGATGTGGGTTACTCTATGGTACTCGAGAGCGCTCTGAACTTTCGGGACAATGTTTTAACGTAAGCTTTGGCTTTAAACTAGTCCCTGTCATCAGCGATATTATTACTGATATTAGTCGTTGATTTTTTTTGCTATTACAGCATATCGCATAGTTACAGTGTCGGATTTTCAACATTTTTCTGGAGAGGGTCCTGCTTAAGTATTTTTATTTATTTAAAAATATATAATATATTATATTATATTTAATATCCTGCGTCGTGTGAATTTACACCAGTTGCGTTTTAATATTTGATATATATATGTAAATAACCGTGTACAATAGTCAATATTGTAGTATAGTGCATCTAAATTATATAAAAAAAATATTATATATATCGGCGTCTGAGGTGGGTCCACCCCACCTGGACCCTCCCCTCCCCCCGTAAATCCACCACTGGCATAGTATATATGAATTATATATAGGTAATTGACCCATAGCCAATATATAATACGATATACCTACAGCAAGTTCATAAAGTCATAGATCAACGAAATCACCTTTATATTGGTTTGGTTCACGATCAATAATTTCGGTCAAGTATAGGTATACTTACAATAAACATTTATAACTCCGACAGTTCGCTCACTATAGCTCATGAGCGTCATCATTCATCATTAGTCATTATACCGATATAAACCGATATTATTATAGGTACTTATTTTAGGGTCATCAAAACATAACCGTTAACCCATACAGATCATATATTTTAAGTACCTTATAACTATATTAATATTTATTTATTCGAGAGAAGGTTTATACAATATGCTTATGTGCTAAACTATTTGCTTATGTGTGCAACGTGTCTTTGTGCTTAAACTCATAAAATAGGTAGGAGGTATGTACATATTCATATACTCGTTTAGGTACCACTGTATCTGTATGGGATTCAAATATTGTAATTGTACTTTTTTGTGTAGCACTCTGCACTATGTATACTATAGTTGCGCTGAGTTATACAAACGATTTTAAAAAAAATAATAAATTCCTATATAGTGACTCAGGGCCGACGAGAGGGTGGGGCAGTAGGGGTCAGAGCCCCGGGGCCCGTTGTCGGAGGCGTATTTAGGCACAGCCACACAGGCCCTGCAGGCCAGGGCCTAGAGTGGTGACATTTGAAGGAAGACAAATTTTACTAATTTTTTAAGTAGAAAAATTACTTTTATACAAATTATATATTAATTATATATTATACTAGCTGATCCCGTGCACTTCGTGACACGAAGTGTCAGCTATATTAGCTATCCTATCCTAGCTGTCCCTTCCAGCGTTGCCTGAATCATATGCCCATATATTATGTTAAGATTAACCTCAAGTGATTTACATACATCTAAGCCACCTAGGTAAGCAATCCACTGCATCGGATCGTGGATAATATATGCGAGCAGTAGTAAATTATCAGGTAGGCAATCCACCTGCGGTGGATTGCGGACCTCATGAGATGCGTAAGTAACTGAAATCAGAATTAGGTAGGTACATTAAAAAAAAAAAACAACAACCAAGTTAGAAGGTTGTAACCAATGGCAACCATTTATAAACAAATATTTCCATCGTAAATCTCAAAATCACTTAAACTCGCCATAACTCCTGAACCACTTATCACACCGCATACAAACTTAGATAGTAGCCGATTCTCAGACCTACTGAATATGCATATCAAATTTCATAAAAATCGGTCAAACCGTTTCGGAGGAGTATGTTAACTAACATTGTGACACGAGAATTGTATATATATAAGATAATTTAGAATTACAAGTTAAAGCGTAAACATTATAAGTGCTACACAGCTTTATAAATCTCAGTAAAATAAGTATATATATAAGTGAAAGGGCCCGGAAATAATCAGCCCTGCCCACCAAAGCTCTCGCCGGCCCTGTATAGTATGTACAGCGTTTTAAAATGTGCATGAATTAAATTGGCATGTAAATAAATAGATAAAATATAATTTAATATTGGTAATCATTACTTATGATTAAAACAACCTATGAGAAATGCCAATGACGATTATGTGAATGTTTATTACGATTGATTTTTATTCGTATGAGTGTATCGTGCACAACTTACTGCACAAGATACGTCATAATGCTACATAATTAGGTACGACTTTTGTCAAACTATACTAGATATACCTAAGCGGGAAGAATTAATTATTTTAAAAGAAAAAACGTGTAGGTACAACATTGATTTATATTTTAAAAAATAAGCACTTAAAAATATTTGAATATTTTTAAAATAAAAAATCGGATAATTATAACACATAAACACAAAAAATAAAAATAAAAATTCATAAAGACCAATGAAAAACATTAAAAAAAAACTGCCCAACTTCTTCATTATTTTAAACTCAACGCATATATTTTTAAATTTTTCTTGCAAATAAACGTACATTTTTTTTTTTGATGTTTTCCGATTTCTTTTTGACCTAGCTTAACTAATTAATAAACTAATTCATGTTCCTTTTTTATTCCATTCAATTTCCTCATTTTCGAACAATTTTATAACTTTGTACAATTTCACCGCAGACATTCTTGTTTTTGGAAATTTTCACCACGGAAATTTTTGTCTGGACATTTTTAATGTGGACATTTTTGTAAACTATCATAAATAGCACAGTTGCTGTTTTACATTTAACTGTCAATAAGTTGTTAATTTAAAAATCGCGTATTATTGGACTCTTTTAGAGATTTTTATACCGGCATGTGTATAGGTACCTTTATAATAACATAGTTACAAGTATACGAAGTCTAGTGTTAAACAAAATATATATTTAAACGTATTACGCCGAGGAAGATGCGAACCTCACTGCGACTGCATAATCTATTGAGGTGTACGGTGTCAGGGACGTAAATTGAGGGAGGATGAGGGGATATACCCCCCAGAGCCTTTGATATTTGATAAAATAGTTTTCCCTGCAGCTTCCACTGTAATTGAAAATATAACATTATTAGTATTATGTGTGTAAAAAAATGTCTATCTCCCAAATTCATAATTACGCCAATGTACAGTAGAGCATGGGCCTTTTCCGCCTAAAAACCAGTTTTATAATTTACGCATAGCCCTTTTCCACCAAAAACGAAAAAGATACAATTCCCGTTTATATCAAATATTATTTGGTACAAGCGTAACAAATAACAATCATAATATGTGTGTGTATACTAAAATAATTAAATGTTTTAATCATCGCATATAATTGCAGCATACCACATATCCATTAAATTTAAATATGTCAAAATGTCACAAAAAATGTAATACAAGTAATAATCATAACAAAACACTACAATACTAGTTTACTAATACTATAATAATACCGAAGTCTTTGTCAAACAATAGTTTTTAAAATGCATACATAATAATATTATCTATTATATTTAAATATTTCAACATTTTGAATTATCGCTGTGTTATATATTGCGTTGTATGGTGGTCTTCGCAATTACTTACTAATGTCATTGATATTATATATTATTATGTCACACACTTGTATAATACATAATCATTGGTTTCTAAAAGTCTTTCGGCGGAAACGGGAATTGCACATTTTTCGTTTTTGATGTTTTTTCTGTGGCGGAAACGATAATAACACCCGTACGGTGTGCCTACTACCTACCAGCTATTTAGTCAGGTACACGATCGAGTTATGGCAAACGATGCAATTATATTATTATTACTATATAGTATAACATTATTGCGGGTCCGAAAATTACCTACCTAAATATCGAGATATCGACCAAAACACGGAGTGGGCACAAAAACATAAAAACGTTACCAGCTGTTTGATTTTTGCCGAGATTGTTCGTGACTTACGGCGCGCGTTATCCGTGTTGAACCTTTATGGTTGTTGCACTATTATATATGTATTGTTTGTTCCATATTCGTATATTTAAAATTATTATACGTCTTGGTATATACTATGCTTTGAATCGCCGTTCGTTCCGATCGAGGCCACCCGCCGTCCGTCACGCGACGTCATCGTTATTAATTGGTTGCGGAAATACGATGAGTTCAACGGTGGCCGAAGCGAAAACGCTGCCCCCAGCCCCACGGCCACCGCTTCCACTTGCAGCGAGGTCATGACGCCTCTCGTCTTTTTTAAACTATAAATCCCTGATGGATATAAGTATTCTTTAATATGATATATATAGCAACTGCTCGTATAGACGTATTCGTATATGTCGTGATGGGTGCAAAACTATAATATAATATGATGTGCACGGCGGCGCAACTTTGAACTTGTTCGGTGACGCGATGGAGGAGCCTGCTGGAAGTAGGTACCTACCAATATTTTCAGGACTACTTACATAGTTACATGATGTGAGGTGGTGGCGCAATATAAGAGGAATGTTTGGTTAGTTTGTGGGGAGGGGGGTCAAAGTGGCTAAACCGCTAAGCTCGAACTCGCACCAACAATCAATAGTTTTCTGAATGAAAAGCGTACCTATATAAAAAAAATAGGTGTACGACGGTCTCGTCTATAACGTTAGCTCATCATTTATAGTTTCGTTAATAAAAATATGTAAATTGTTATTAATTTATTACGTTCGCGGGCAAATGTTGGTCATTGAGCCAACTGCAGTGATTCGATGTCCCGCCTTTCCTCGGTGGCCGTAATTCGCAATCTGCGCGAACATTGGTGAAATATAATATGAGGTATTTATTAATTATTATATTATATAAAGGGTCTACAGCTTACTACCTACTTAAACCTAGGGTCGGGGATTTTTTTTCCGGGGATTTTTATTCCGGGATTCCGTTGACATTCGTCTGGTACTCGAGCGCGTTACGCACAGAATCGAAACCGTCACAGTCGGTCGACGCGATAGTCTGCAGAACGCGTAAGGCAAGATACGGGGCACAATTCAAACCGTACGTTACGGTGTGCAATTCATATTCAAGTAACTCATCGTGCGGCGACGCGCGCCACAATACATGTTGGAATTTTCGATATTCCGGCAAAACTAAAATTTAACAGTACATTTTACAGATGTCCGTTGTAAACGTATATTTGTGAACGCGGAAACGAGTTAGGACATCCACAATATCCTGTTGTAATTTTGGGCCGGGCCACTCATTCAACGACGGTCCGCGAAAACACCGCGCGGACGCGTCGAATACTACACGAATTTTATCCGGGTCGACTTCCGGACGGTAAACAGCATGGTGGGGGATTATATATCGTCCCGGAGAGGTCGCCACTGACATGTGTCCTAATATAATATATTCGGACATAAAACTAACATATAACGCTTTTAATACTGGATTCGCGGACAGTTTACGCTCGATAGCGTCAAAACGCCGTGTAGCTACCTCGCGAGACCCAACGAACGTCTCTGTTGGCGCGCGGAATGGTAACGGAACTGCGAAGCGACCTGATGTCAAACGCGTAGCTTCATCGCGAAATATCTGTTCGCAGCACCCCTCCTCGGTGAACGTAACGGGCGCGTCCTCTGGCTCTTCGACATGCCAAAAGCGCTCCATTATCCCCTCTATCGACGCGGTCATTGACACCGGCAACGACTGATAGTAACAGTTTGCGCTATCGGAGACCGGGCCGATAAGGATCCAGCCGAACACCGAACTAAAAGCAGTAGGTAATGTACTGTCGATTGACACCTTACGACCATCCATGATAGAACCGTACACGTCCCCTCCTAACAACAGGTCGATCGGTGACGTCGTATGAAAAGACGGATCCGCGAGCGCGAGATTAGAATATCGATTTTTAATATCTATTGCTAATGACTTTTGAGGTAAATCGGTCGTAATAATTGGCAACACCCATGCTTGCACCGGCAGAATTGGATCGGAAGCGAAACGCGGCTGCACTATACACTCGACGTGACCTTGAACTTTAGCGACTGTTGCCCCCGACAACCCGCTTATCGGTGCAGTCCACCGCGACATTTTTAGACCTAAACGTTTTACGCACGCGGCGGTAACGGTGCTGATCTGCGATGCGCTGTCTACTAACGCCCGCAATGTTTGCACCGAGCTGGTGTTATCTCGCACATGCACGAGCGCGGTACCTAGAACAACAGTGGACGACCGATGGGGGGACGGTGGATTCACAACAGACGTGCACACCGCCGGTCCGACCGACGGTGGTTCCTCCCCGCCATGCGTCTCGTCTGGTAACAAGTGGAGAAGCGTGTGGTGCTTACGCAAACATTCCTTACAATTAGGTTTAGACTTACATTTTTGGATCCAATGACCGACATTTAAACAATTGAAACACACACGATTATCACGGGCCCATTTGGTGCGACCTTTTGCCGACCAAGACTTAAAACGTGTACAAACGCCTAACGCGTGTGATTCGGAACAACACGGACAACTCACGTCCCCCTTTGCCGTTACGAACGACATCGGCCGGGGACCGTTCGACTTCCCACCGTAATCTCCCGTCTTGCGCGCTGTACTTGACGGCTGGCCCACCGCTTGGACGCTGGCGCAACAGACGTACCTACCTTCTGCGGGTCAGTGACAAGCTCCAATATTGACACGCGCGTGCGGACAAATTTTAATAACTCGACAATTGTCGGAAACTCCGCCTTACTGTCCGACTCGAATAACGTGCGCGTAGCGACAGGCAAACGTCTGAACGCGACCGTGAATAAAATAAAGGAACCCATATTCGGGACATTGAGCGCTTCGAGTAACGAAATGTTTTCGTTAAACGTGCTTACAAAATTATTTAGGTTCGATAACGATTCATGCGACATAGCCGGAGAGTTTAACAATTTATCTACTAAAGACGTAGCAACTAATCGCGGTCGATAAAACCGCTCGGACAACACAGACCATGCGAGCGCATAATTATCTGTGGAAACCGGAATACCACGTAACGCGTCCGCCGCGTCACCCTTGAGATACCCTATTAAATAATACATTTTATCACTGTTTGAAATATCACGCGAATCAACTTGTTCCCTAAATCTATCGCGAAATGTTGGCCATAATCGGAAATCCCCGTTGAACTCCGGGAGCGGAATTTCCGGTAACCGTGCCGCCGGTTTTGTGCATGCGAGTACGGGGTTCTGCGCTGATTGACCGGTTGACCCTAACCTTATCATTAAGGTACGACAAATCGATAACCTCAGCTCCCTTTGGGGCTAACTTCGCCGCCGCGACCTTGCACTCACTCACACATGTCCGCACCTCGGCCAACAACCCTTCATCATACTCCTCGAGCTTATCGAGCTCACACAGGCCGTCCAATACGGCATCATCCTCAGCTCTAAGCTGTATCCACATGGCATCTCAATTGCCAACTAAACTTATTACAGTCGGACCTAGCCCGGGCTCCGCATCAAGCCGCAGTGCAAGATTATGCACAGTCTTAATCTGGTTAATCACACTCGACCGCTTAATCATAGCGCGCTTCACTACAAAATACCGCCCACTGACACGTGGAGCTCGTTACAAATAATGGACCTGAATGACTGAATACGGCGACTGCTTGGCTCCTCCAAGGTAGGTCTCTCGCTGTTCTGGCGATGGCGGATGAATCGTGTGTTCGTCGCTCGACTGTGATAGCCGTGGCAACCACTCGCGATCACGCTGAGGCTAACCAGTAAAATGCGCACGGCGTAAAGTAAGACGTAAACGAGCGGACACCTCGTGTTCACACGAGGTCTTCAGGACACACACGGGAACTATAGCGCAGATGTTGCGCCATGTTCAGCCGTTGGAAAAGGACAACACAAAAAAGTTTGTGTCGGCCGATGGCCAGCTCACCGGCCGTTGACGGCGGCGTGAGACTATGGAGGGGAACGCGTCGCGCGGAGCTTTGACCTCTTTACGCGATTTTTGAACTGTCCGCATGATTGCGGCGGCGAACCCGTTCCACGTTCGAACATACCTACTTATAAAGTTATAATATACTATAATGAAGTAATGAACTATAGTAGTCCAACTAGTAATAGTTGTCCAAAGTTTGATTTTTATCGATTAAAATAATCCGAATAATATTCTACTTTGGAATATGATATAAAAAATTAAAAAAGTATAGTGTCGTTCAAAAAAGAAAAAACTTAAAAAAATATATAACAATAAAAAAGTTACAACTTTTCGAAATGAGTGAATACACTTAAATGGATCACCTGGTATAATACCCAAATGTTGAAATTCACTCATTCACATGTGTACACCAATATCATAGCTTTATATAAATATTTTTTAATGTACAAAAATATTTAATGTGTATTAAATTTTTTTTTAGTGCACACACTTAAATCTTACTGAAACAAGAACCAATTAATATTCTGAACAAACATTTTTATTTCAGCTTTGGGCTGGTATTTGGCTTTGAAATATTAAATTACTCTTAAATTTAGAATTAAATTAATTTTTTGTAGATTTTATTGTTCTGGCTCTATGCGCTTCATTTAATACATCCAGCACACTAATCGCGCCACTTAGTGAATACTGTGGGTGGACGGAGTTTGCAGCTTCCAATGCACTTGCACCCTGCAGCCCTTGCACCCTCGTTAGCTCGGTTGATTTTTTGGTTAATTGAACGCATTACTAAAAATATAAAATATATAAAACTTGCATCCGACCAAACATATTATAATATATTAGGTCTATACCTAATACATAAGCTATTGCAGTTTGTACCTACAACTGTACGCATAGCCACGTAGGTCACTTTTAATTTTTTTTTTCATGAAATTTTAATATTTATAATAGGTAGGTAGTTATACACTCATACCACTTCACTGGTGTCTAATTAGTCGAATGCTTATAATTACGTATGTAAATGAAAACGACATAAATACATTACCTATTGGCTATTGTATGTACCTATATTGTTTGAATGCAAACACCTAACTTCTCATGCTCGGCTCAATGGAGGCACACGTCCGACTATAATAATACGTATCGAATGTGAAGAATAATAAATAACAGCTTAATAATAATATAATACATAAAATATACGTCGTGGGTACATTGCAGTGTAGGTATAGGAAGAAACAGGGACAATAGGGTACATATATTGTTATAAGGGGGGGCAGGCATACGTAGTCGAAAAAGGAAGGCTGGGCGAGCCAGGCCCCATTAAATTCACTCTGGTCCAAGGCCGCCTCTCAAATTCAATATTACTTTGTAATATTTTTTTTAAAGTATCAAAAACGTACTAGGGATTTATGTAACCTACATCGAAATAACATTGATTTTAAATACTTATAATGCTATTATTCCTGTTATATATTAAAATTGTTATTAGATTTTATAATTGATGAACAACATGATGACCGCCCTTATACCGTTCAACTACTACTAGCCATTTAGTTTTTACTATTTATATATTTGACAATTTTACTAGCCGTTCACAAGTTGATGTAATATAATATACTGACTATCAGAATACACCAAGGCTTTCGATCGTGTTGATCATAATTAATTGATGATAATTCTATTGGAATCAGGTTTTGGTGAACCACTTATGTCGTGGTTTAGCTCTTATCATCGTCAGCAACTTGTTAATGTGCTCGGTGAAAAATCTGAACGAATAAAGTCGAAAAATGAATTTATAATACTGTTTCCAAGTATGACAAATTTGATGATTTAATATTGCATACCTCGAGGCCATTGGTCATAATTTGAAATTTTAATACTATTAGCATTGATTATAGAATATACTGAATGTAGGTAGGTAGGTACTATACATATAAACTATTTTAAATGTTTTAATAATTCTGTTTTGTGTTGGGGAATATGATTTCGATAAAAATAAATAACTTTTTGTAAATATTGTAAAAAATAACTTTTGGAAAAAATGGTATTGTGAAAAAGAAGTTTTGGGAAAAAAAATTGTGAAAAACAGATTGGGAAAAGTGTCTACCTACCAGCTACCTCTAAATAGATTTATTTTTCATATCATGCAAAGTGTATCCGTATAATGAAGATAATATATGGAAATGGAACTCTGTTTTTTTTTTTAATCATTGATACTATACCACTTTAGGGGAAGTGTGGTGAAGAACCCTCCCTTCCTATAATCTATTTGAAACAAATTATGGAAAACCATAAAATGGACCAAAATTGATGGCCTCCCCATTATAAATATTCTGACTACGTGTCTCGGCAGGGAAAGGGGGGGGGCAGTAAAATTATTTACCAATACTAGTAAGAAAATATTCAATAAACATAAAGTACACGAACAATGTGGACAATATTTACCTATAAAGGAAAATAATATTAACATATTATTTCTCGTTAATTTTTAGTGGGGTTGGAAGACTTTTTTTTGGGGGGGGGGGCTAACTGATAAATCCGATTTCCGCAAATGCATAAATCTAGGTAGAAATATTACGGGGGGCACTCTTAATTTTTTAGGTAACATATATGCGAAAACCTATATTCCTCCTCGCTAGATTTTCCTGTCCATACACACAATTCCGCGAAACACAAATAATGCTCCTTGCTCTATTTAATTTAATTTTATCCATTTGGTAGCATTATAGTAACTTACCTGAAGATAGATACTATACAATTAATATACATACTAACATTTTTTAATGAACCGTGTATACGACACGGTATGATAATTTGATTATTGCGGGTTTGAGGAGGAAAACACTCACAACTCACTTCCGGGCGACAAATCATATAGCTATATATAGGAACACAAGTTTTGTGCAGATCTATCTCCGTCGAGCTGTGGATCATTCGCAAAAAAAACGGAATCTGCATTCGAATGCATTGCAGGTAGAACAGTTATTAACAAACCATTATTTTTCAGCTTTCGTCTAGTGAATAACAAAGAGTGCCTTGGGCTCAGATAACTTGATACGGGTACGTGTGGCGCCTTGGTACCAATATAATAATAATCCCCAGACCAGTCGAAGTCTACGAATCTTTTAATGAGATATGTACTACAGGTCTCCCGGTCGCCTAGTCCACAGTCGTTTTTTGACCTTGCAGCAGATGTTTAAAATATCGTCATCACTTCGTTTCAAATGTTTCGATTTTATTCCGATACACGAGCCCACTCAAAAAATTTTTAGTTATTACAAAACACGAATAACGAAGTCGTTCGATAAATAACAGTCGCACGCGTTATGAATAACGAAAGAATCGCATGCACTTGTTAAGGGGGAGAAGGAGACACACTTGGACCATATACGTTTTTGCTACAAATTATTTTGGTAATTTTCATATTAAAAAATATTTTTTAAATACATTTATACGATAATATCAAACAGGTAAGAGTTGTCTTTCAACTTGTCAAATGATCCGATTGAGTTTTTCAAACACAAATGAAACGTAAAACAAAAAATTTAATTAATTTAATTAATGTTTATACTAATATTTTTTATTAAGTAGGTAGGTATATTAAAATACGGTCTTATGTACTTAATAAACTTTGTAGGTTGGTACTTAAGTTGCAAATTTCCAAGAGCACTACTTCTGATCTTTTAGAATTCTAGAGCTTAATATAATATTACAAACTCAAACTTACAGAGCATAATAATATTCTCAAATATTATGTTTACAGTAAAATCTCAACAAGAAATTTCAACTAATATATTGACTATATTATTATAATAAAACAATACAATCAATGAAGCTCAAACTACATTTTTATTTAATAGCAAAGTATCAATCACTTAGGTAGTCCACTTTACCTCAAGATACTAACAAATATTAAATATTAAGCCAACATTAATAAATATAATGTATTAAAACTTTAATAATATGACTTTATGTACAATTTCAAAATGAAAAAGGTTGAGGCATTTGTATTTTTGGGCAATTTTCACGACTTATAAAAATATGAATAACCAATTGTTTGGTTGATTGTTGATGATTTTATGGTCCTCATTTCCAACCATTCATAAAATAATAAGATTTTTTATGTGATTACAATTATAATTTTAGAACGGTAAACAACATTTGTCAGTATCTATTTAAATTTATTATTCTATTATAGTTTAATATGCATTGCAGAATATACTAAGCTACAATAATATGTCCATAAATAATAATTTTTATACAATTTTTTTTTTTTTTTACAATTATTAGTATATTTGTTTTAATATTTTTAGAACATCAAAATATATCCCATCCTAATGAAGAAAAATTGAATCCACCAGCCTCTTGTTGGTAATATAATTAGATTATAAGAAATAATCGCTACTCCAGTATCAATTGGAAACTATTAAAATATATTTGTACTAGGATTTGTTCATAATGAGTTCATTATAAAACAATGCTTTCATTTTTTATTTTTTTACTATTATTATTATTGTAAATACAATTTTGTTTATTTCAGTTCTTTCATTTTACTTTTAATACCATTAATAATTTTCATTACCATAATGAGAAAACCATAGAAAATCACAAACAAAATTTCCTACACCTACACTTATTAAGGGAATAAAATCATGTATACATGTATGTGAATGTGTTAATGTGATAGTTATTCTGGTAAACAGTGCCTATGTATATATAAATTTATATATAGCCAGCCTATTGTAGATATTGGGCTGGACTAAAATATATTTTATAATATAATAATCATCCAGCTTTGTCAATTTTTCTAACATTCATCAATCTGTTTCCATCTATCTATAGACATTACAATATCACATTCACAACTTTCGTCCATACATATACACACATTTGCATTCGTTGTAATACTACTTGATGAAGTATTCATAAGCTCGTTGGGAATATTGATCCGTCATTGGACAGCTGCAACCGATTTACCAA
Source organism: Neotoxoptera formosana (assembly GCA_022818045.1). Lineage (NCBI taxonomy): Eukaryota > Metazoa > Arthropoda > Insecta > Hemiptera > Aphididae > Neotoxoptera > Neotoxoptera formosana. Next base: position 722,706 of record CM040634.1, read on the forward strand.
AAGTTTATAATAAATAATTTTATTCAATACTTATCTAAGTTTTGGACAATGTAACACGATTGGGTACTAATGTTTGAGCATTATTAGCACAATATGCTATTTTATTTCAATGACCGACATATACATATGATTGAAATATTTAAAAATGTAATAATGGTTAATGATCCATTTTTTTTTTTTTTATGTGCAAGACATAACAGAAATATAGCCGAAATTGACTGTACTATGTACACTAGTATGTGTATACTGTATAGTGTGTATATATATATGTGTATGTGTGTATATATATAAATATGTGTAAAATTATACTAATATGTTGTTACCCAATCGTATTGCTAATATTCACAAAAAAAAAATCTATAAAATTACACCAAAATTTAAAGTAAAACCAAAAACTATTGAAATACTTAATGCCATTGCAGTTATTATCATTTCATAGGTGTACAACATAAATGTATTCTAGTCTTCATAATTTTAGATATTAAATAACATTCTATGAAGGCATTTAAAAGTTTATGAAGTCTTATAATTATTTAGAAAAATGCATTAGTGTTGATAATAATCTATTTGCATTCAGCTGGTACTTCGCTCCAACTTCCATCGCCATGCTTGCTAGCCACTTGTTTGATGAGATCTGCTGATGGTGTCTTGCAGTCGTATGCCCATCCAATTTTAGCAAACATATCCAACACCATGGTGGTTGGGTTGGTCATGTTTCCACCATATTCCTCTGCCCGGTAGTCCCATGGGAATGCGTGGTGATAGTTATGCCAGCCTTCACCAGTAGTCAATATAGCCAAAGCCATGTTCTGAACTGGTCTTATGCGCCTAAAAACATATATTCCATTAGAAACAGTACAACAATCATGAGCTAAATTAGTGAATTACGTGTCATATGGTTTTGTTCCCCAAAAGTGAGCCAAGCTATTGATTGAAAATGTCATGTTGGTGAAAATCACAAATCGCAATACTCCACTAATTCCAATTGCTTCCATCCAGCTTTCATTCCAACAAAACACAGGTACAAGTACAGGCAAAACGAAACAAAATAGAATTTTGAAAAACCAATAATATCTATAAAAATAAAGATGGAATAAAAATGTAATCTTTTTAGGTTGTATAAAGTTTTAAAATGTTAATGTACTTTGTGTGAAATTGCACTAAGGGGTCGTTATTTATATCACTCATATCAATGGTTTTGCTACGACGGAATACTTCTGGGTGTCCACGTTGCATCAACCAACCAATATGAGAGAAGAACAATCCTCGGTTAGCATTGTGAGGATCACCATCAGTGTCACTGAATTTATGGTGCAATCTATGATCATGAACCCAATCTGTTACTCTGTACTGTAATACAAATAAAATTATATAATTATATTTAAAATATATATATATATATTCTTTATAAATATTTAACATATTAAATATTATTTAAATACCTGTCCAGCAACTGAATAGCAAGCCAGAAGAATGATTTGCAAAGGAACCTTGGCTTTGTAGGCTCTATGAGTGTAAAATCTGTGCACACCTGCTGTTACACCGAATTGTCCAATGAATCCAACAAGGAGACCTAATAATTAATAAATAATAGAATAATATTAACAAAACTTAAAACAATATTATAAAATTTAAAACAAATTGAAAAAAATAATAATTTAAATTCAACATTAGGAAGTATAAGGACATAAGGAAATGGTTAGTTACATAAAAAAATAAACTACCACAGAACCTATACTTTTTTTTTTAATAGAGCATGGTAGTAAATGGTAAATCATAAACTAAATTATAATAAAATGTAACAAAAAAAACCAAGTATTATAATAATATTTCACTTACTCCATAAGATGGTTGTCGTTTTGACATTCTTCCAGTAAAGTATCGTACAGATAACAGCTAACACATGCCAAGTGGTTAAATATATAGCTGTGGGCCATAATATTTCACGTTTTTGTGGAGGTTGTGGCTTCAGAGGTTCTTCCATGCCATCCTTGTTGTTATTTTCGATCAGAGGCTCAGCCGTCTCTTCGGTCTTCGTTCTCATTTGTACTCCCATCTTAATAATGTAAGAGATTCAATATAGGACCTGAAAAATTGGCAAACACAAAATATTAAAATAATTGTAATTAGTACTTTATATCTTATTATTATGTAACTGAACAAAATAATACAAATAATATATTAGGTGCTATTTTTATCATTTGCAGACGACTAAAATACTAAATACGTAAAGATTAATTTACTGTTTTTTTAAGTAAGTACTTGGTTCTTTACTACATCCTAGTCAGTAGTTTTACATATTTATTTCAACCAAATGGTGAAAATCATATTGGTAAATGGATAATAATCAGGGTTTTTAACTGAGGTGATAATAATATGCGATATTCTTTTTGTTGAGGTGCTAATTATTTTTTAAATAGAATTAGAGTGCAATCATTTTTTTTTTATACTCAAAAGATGTATATACTGAACAAAATCAGTTAAAAGAAAATCTATTTTAACCTATGTTAATACTATAAAAAAAAAAAAATGATTTAATTAATCCTTGTCATCAACAGTTGTTATTTCACACTAAAGCTTGAATGTCACACGGACCAAGCAGTGTTATACTAAATCATCAATACTAAAATAATATGTTCTATATTTCAGGGTCGTTTTACTGATTCAAGTAATGGTTCAATAGAGTTTGTTTTATTATAAATAATATTAATGAATAAATTATGTTACAGGCACGTATAGTCAAATGATGTGTTCTATCAAATGCATAATCATTATTAGTTCAGAAAAAATGTTGTGTTTGCCCAGAAATAAAGGATCAATCATACAACAATATGCCTGTCATTCAATATAAGGCAGATTATATATTCAATGAAAAATATTTAACATAAAATATTATGAATTATAAGTATCCTTTTTTTTTAATGAGTAACAAATAATCATTTATACATATAAAAATGAATGTTAGTCTGTCCTTTATGCATTCCCAAACCATTAAACCGATTGCGATTCAATTTGGGACAGAGATAGATAATACCTCTGGGAAGAAGATAGGCTAATTTTAAAAGGTAGAGGTCCAACCCCGGAAGGTGCTCATACAGGGATTTTGAGATTTACGATGGAAATATTTGTGTATAAATGGTTGCTATTGGTAACCATGGTTGGTTAGTTATGGTATGTATAATCTCTGTTTATGTATAGGGTTGCCAATGGTTACATATTTTATAACTATTATAATTAGTATAAATATGGCATATACACATTTTTGCAAATAAATTTATAGAAAAAAACAAATCTTTAGTATAGGACACAGTTATGATGTTTTTCATGTGCCTAATATTCTGATTTCACTTAAGCTCATCGCGAGGTCCTCTATCCACCACAGGTGTATTGTCTACCTGATAATATATTGCTAGCATATTTTCTGTGATCCGACGCAGTTAGATTACCTACATAGCTAGCTTAGTTGCATGTAAACCACTTGAGGTTATTCTTAACTTAATCTTGAGCTCAGGCAACGCCAGTTGGGACTAAATGAATATTGTTGTAAAGATATTACTTAGTAAATTTTAACTGTTATATTATAAAATGAAACATATTACTCATATAGAGTTAGAATTATTAATTTTTTTATTGGGCAACGAAGTGCACGGGATCAGCTAGTAATATGATATATTTAGATATATTATATAGATTAAAAAAACAATTACTTAATTTAGTTTTATTTGGTTTAGTTTGTTTATAAAAAAAAAAACGATTTCTGATGAATCAGATGTTATGAATTTACATTTGACGACAAGTAATGTCCATAGACAAATTATCGTGAATTTATAAACTTTAAAAATGAGCGCAAGACACGAATACACAAACATATTACGTAGGCGAATAACGACGGATAAAATAACATTGTTATTTGTTAGTGTGTTTTTGATATTGAGTTCATACTTATTGAATGCATTCATTCCTTTTATGTATTTTATCTAATCGGTCGGACGTGTTAGCGTCTGCCGCCTATGATGTCGTTCAGCAAGAGAAAAATATTATGTGCTGCCTACTGAAATTCAAAACTAGTCTATCCCCACCAGCACGCCGGGATAAGTTCCTCGCTATAATAGTGGGACGCACTTTTATACGCCTACGTGTTTGTTAATAATGCATTTTTGTTTTATTATAAGTTATGACGATGTTATTAAATTTACGACCAAGGTAGCCAAATTTTTTTTTATACTCACAAAAATTAGCAAGATCCAGTTTATTTTGAATAACATTAAATGTTTTTTTTTAACTAAAAGTTAAACCCTATTTTTACGTGAACCTAAACAAACCAGTAAGACGAGTTTTTACCCACTAACTAATTAACACGACGTGTTTAATATTCTCAAACCGTCTTCTATCACGTGTTTTCGATATAGCTTTCCGATAACGCGCAATATCATCGGAGCACCAGTTTATTTTTTACCATCGTTTTATCAATCGACCCACGGCCACAATATACTATTATGTTATACCTAAAAGCTCTCATTATATCAGTGGTCGAGATAAACCAACCAGTAAAAATTAATCATCAATACAATAAAAAAAAAACGTAATAGAATATATAAATCCAACATCAAACTAAAATGATCACAAACTATGAATATTATTCACAAGCCACCATCTCACACGAACCTCGAGATCTGCAAAAAAAAAATATCCATAACTTGGAAGAAATCCAAAATGTTTTAAACACTTGAAGAAACCCGAAAAGAAACAAGCAACATTGAATTAAATTATATTGCTAGCATATTCCAAGATTTAATTATTGCATATTATTGCGTATATTCCTGCGAATGATATCAGGTTTGGTTCTACAGTGGTTCAACCACCGTTAGGTTTAGACAGTTAAGCGTTTACATCTATCACAAATTAAATGCGTCTTTTCCTATATATATTTATTCTATACTTATATGTTTGCACTTCGTACTGTACTTATAAGGCGTTCTATATTTTCCAAGTTACGCGTCAACCCAGTACGTACGTATTATTGCAACACAAATAATCAACTAAATAATCGCTATCTATAAAAAAATTAATAACCAATAATCAGTTATCCCATAATATAACCATTTTATTTTATTTCAATACGGACATGACATCACAATTCACAATGTCATTATCGTTATGATAGTTATCAAATTTTCCTAATAATTCACGGATCCCTATCGAACATGAACATTTAATGAGTAGGTATAATTGGCTTTTTTATGCTTACGTATCTACCACAGTACGGATTATTATTAAAATTACAACTTTGTATCGTTTTTTTATTTGTAGGAAATAGGAATAATTGTGCCTTTATTATATAAGGAAATAATCTAGATTCCGGTCCGTCTACTAATTAATATCTCGGTTATAACGAATTTAATTTAAATAGGCATTTATTAATATCGCAATTCGCCTTACATTTGTATGGATTCATATATTATATAGAATTATAGTTTGTTAAGTAAAATGTATCACATAGAATAAATTTGGGAAGGTAGTAACTCTTTTTCATGAATCGTACACTAAAAATCTGCTTTTACGAAAATTATTAACCAACGAATGCATAAAATCACAAAAAACAAATCTACTAATACATGGTCATCAACCTAGCTATAAAACAATTAACAAATATAAACATAACCAATGTGAAATTTATTTTAACAAAATGAAATCAATCAAAAGCTAATTATATAATACACCAAATACTCTATAATTATTATCAAATATCTTATATAAGTAAAATACGGTCAAATCCTAGAGAAATTAATGGGTTAACGAAATTTGAAGAGTAATGCCGTAATGGTAAATACTAAATAGTAGTTAAATATTATAATAGGGAAGAGTGTTGTACTTTAAGACCATTTTTATTAACAATATTGTAGGTATAAAAAAGCTATAAATGTTTTTTTTCTAAACCCTAAATCAACTGAATTCTAAGATAATTTTTTTTTTTTAACTTAAATAATGGCCCAATAGGTACAACTATTGATTTTATAGTATATAAATATATAATTACATTGGAATATACATTAAAAAAAACATAAATTACCTAAGCATTCAGTATATAATATTTAAATTATAATATATTATATATTATTAACTATTATATAATCACATAATCTTAGATAGGTGTTAACAAATAAAGTTCAATTCTTAATAATTAATGACTTGGTCCAAGGTACATGCATACCAATTTGAAAAAACTTATCTTTTTAGACCTTAGTACTAATTTTTTGTAACAATGGACGTCATCAAATTTTTAACAATATTTAACATAAAATAACACTAACCCCAAGAACTTAAATAGAAATTAATTCAAATGTTGAACATACAATTAAAAAAAAGAAAAATCGTTATTTTGATAAGCGCAATTTGATATTTTCTTTGATTATTAATTAGTGAGTGATTTTACTGTACTAACTGTCAAAATATTTCAATGTCTTGGAATTCATGACTATAATTCCTTCCAAAAATTAATTCGTCACCAATTATTAAAGAAGATATTATCCAATGTTAATTGGACCAAGGTACATGAGGCCCAAGGTACAACATTCTACATTACATTTATATGTTTATGTATATATTATTATATATATTGTAGACATAAGACATAAAAAAACTAGGGGAACAAGTTAAAGATTTCGAAGTAATACATGACTAAATTGCCAATAGAACATTTCAAAACCATAAGAAGTCGACACATTCCTCTTCACTCAACAAAGAGCAATCTGCAATAAATTTGCAGCTGCCAAACAAAAATATATTATAATAATGTACTACATTATAAAAAAAACTAAAGAGTACATTCCCGATCGAACAGGATAGGTGCAGTGCATTTTAGGAACTAAAAAAAGTCCTCGGCAAACACAATCATTGATAATTTAGAATATAGCATGAAATAAACATAAAAAAAAGAATCTTTTTAAAACTCTACATAAAAGTATACAAGAAAAAACGACAGGTCAGGTATGCATTTATATTATAGAATACGTACAACAATGGACATATTATGGCCAACAACCAAACATGGCAGAAGCTTTTAATAGAAAAATAATATAATAAAAAAAATAATAAAACCAGTTTACGCGTATTACACGTGCGCATACTGTAAAAAAATACAAATAACGGGTAAATAACGGGTGGCGATGACCAGCTATCGAACCTATATAACCTCTACGTACACGACGTGAATACGTGTCCAATTTTTTAATCATTGGCATAGAACAACCATCGAAACGAGTTTGGTAGCTATACTCGTGGAAGTTTTAAACTCATGTATCTACGTGATTTCTTCATCTAGACGGGCCAGAATGCTAGACGTTCGTCGACATTGATTGCCTCGAAATAGTAAACCTACCTATCAGACATGCAAGTATGCAACGATGCCTAAATAATATATAATATGATGCAGAAACGCATAACACACAGTGATCCATTTAAACGTGGCCAGCTTGTTTTATTTTCAGTCAATCCAATTCTTTTTATGTATTTATAATAATACGCATAGTTTGACCCTAAAATATGCTCATTATAGGTACCTAGTTTGTAAAATTAAAATAATTATTTTATTTTATTTTTATGAAACAATTTCGTTGGCTAATACTAGACGATCTCTTCAATTTATAATATAGAAACATCATATTTATAGAATAATAAAAAATAAAATTAATTTTAAATTTGTGTCAATAAATTAGTTTTATTTGCGTGAGAATCAAAAATTATATTGTAAACCACTTTCTCTTATACGGTCTATATTTTTACGAAAGCACAAAAAAATAATTTTTGTTTTGGAAACTACATCTTGTATAATCATTAGCTTATGATTAGCATAACTTTTTTTTTTAATTTTATATATTTTTTACTACACAATCTGTGAAAAATAAATTTAGAAGAATAAGTGAATGTGATAAGAGAGATACTAATAAAAAAGACACGATTCACAAAGCGAAGAAACCTCCTTACAGTAGAGGAACTCCGACTTAGCATAACTTAATTCAAATATTATCTAAATGAATATTTAAATGTATTTTATTAATATTATTACACATCAATTTTAAATGTATAAATATGTATCATAAAAAAATAACTATGCATTAAAGTAGTACAATTTACATTTAAATGTTTCACGGCAGTATAATTATAATACATAACCAATATTTATTATGTACTAAAACTTAAAATTGTATACATATACCTAATTTTCCTAATTGTGACATTTTAATTACCTATTTTATTTATTTTTATTTTAAATATTATTTTATTACTTTTTTTATACTGAACAATGACGACATTTCGTTGTCATTTTTTTTTGGGGGGGGGGAGGGGGTTAGCTTCAAGTTGATTTTAAGTATAATATTATAGGTATAATTATAATAATTTATAACTAATTTTCAATATACAAATATTAGATATATCATATGATTATAATAATAAGTATATAAAATATAAGAACAAATCAGTCTTAGAGCTTTGAAATTTGAAGGGGAATTTTAAACAATATAATTTTGTACTAATGATTATATCATGTAGAATTTTTGATACTGAGTGTGAAACTTGTACTTATTTGTATAGATTTGAAGTCTTAGTTCTTGGGCAAAACGTATCGATGTATTGTTAATTATTTTGGGTAACGTTACTGTCCTATATGATAAAAATATACGGACGCACATAGCTATTGGACATTGACTATTCACTATTTGACTGTAGTCCAGAGATAAATCTAAAAATACCGACCACGTTGACAACGGCAATGTAACATTCTTATGTCCTTGACAGGTAAATTAAGGAAGACAGCAGGGACTCATTTAACAATATTCAATAAATATGTTAGTCGATATGATTATAACTTATGACTAAAGTCCGGATTTGTATGCATTTACATATTTGTAATGAGTGTATGCAGTTCGATGGGAGTAAGAAATATGGACGTTTTGTGTAGCAGATAATGCATAGAAAAAAGTTTATTTTGCATATAAATGCATAATATTATATTAGGGATGACTGCATATTTAAAAATGTTTGCATATTCAAGCATATTTTGTTAATTATTTCATTTCTATTTCGCCTTAGAAACCAGATAATGATTTATGAGTTCATTACGTATTGTTGGGAAAGAAATGTTATTCTACGTATGTTATATTTTTGGATGGTTTGTATTCAAATTAAATCTTGTTTATCGGCAACAATGCTGACCGGGTTTTTTTTAATTCCCATTTAAAAATTATATTTTTAGTCTTACATTTTATAAACACACCGCGCTGTGTTGTCGCTGTTGTCAGACATAATTGCCAATCAATACGACATACCTAGACACCTAGTGCACTAGCACTAGTGCTTATACAGTAATATTTATAGGTACATCATTTCGTGATGACGTGATCCGCGTTCCAAACAATTGTAAATTTTAAAATTACGATAAGTCGAAGCAGTATTCAAACCTTATTAAAACAATAGATTGCACTTAATAATAAAACAGACCAAAAATTGTTTTTATAAAATTTCTTCATTTAATATTTTTTTTATAAATATTTAACAAAGAAATAGTTTAAAAATGACGGTATGGGATTCAATACATTTTTTTTTTTAATATTCAAAATTAAAGTATTTGTTTTATTCGTTCAATTTATTTTTAAATATTTACTGTTTATCTAATTAAGTTAAATAAAATTATTATTTATGGAAGAAATTAAAAAAAATATATTTTGAATAAGAGCATATCAAGTGCATATTTAAACATTTTTCGATGCACACTATTTTAGGCTTTTTAAGTGCATACAAATCCGGACTCTACTTATGACACTTGTTGAACATTTGTAAATACTCACTCATCACTATGAAACTTTGACGTTATGTTATGTCAGTGTATAATAATTTGTTTAATACAATAGATCTATAGTCACGAGTTGGTTTGAGATTAGGTCAACGTACAATTTACATAAACAATAAATTCAAGTCAATAAAATAATGAATTATTAGAATTTAAAAAAAAAACGGTTATACGATTTAATATTATAGGTACCTATCGAAAAATCTTTAAAACTATTAAAATATCCATAATAACTAAACAATTGTTAATTAATTTATGATGTAATGAATCAAAATTATGTATTGTAATTACTAGTTAGATTGTCATAATACCGTTTAAGACAGTTTCAGAAACAATTGAAAAATAAATACAACCAGTTAAAATGTATAGGAGCCATAGTCTTAGTCTCATACAATTTTTATGTTTTCAATACATTTTCAATATTTTAAATACATAATTTTTATTAAATATGAGAAAATATTATATTCAACTAAAATAGTATCAACTTTAATTAAAAAAAAAAAAACAATAATAGAGAACATCGTTTGAATCACTTTAATGATTAAGTACCTCAAGTATAATATATGTTGTGTTAGAAGACTTAACATTTAATTAATTAATATTAGTCCTCACGGTTAGGTCACAACTATGTATAGTTATATCATAGAGTAATACTCTATGAGTTATATTCTTTATAAAGTATAAAATCGAAACTGCATCACACTCAGTGCTGTACATTTTTTCTCCGCCTTAAACACGTGTAATAAATTAAAAACCTTTCGTCGTATTTCACTTATTGTGGTCTACATGACAATTATTAAGAAAACCATTATCTGTGTTTTTTTTATAAAAGCTTTTTTTCAAAAATATTATTTTTTATTCATATCTTTATAAATTTAAAATTTAAAATAAATGGATATAAATTTAAAATAAAAAAATTCAATCTAATATTTTTTTTAAAAATCAAAATACTGAAAAACGTTTTTGAAAAACCACAGTTACATTATTCTTTATTATTTTTATAATAGCTAATGATACTTTAATTTCTATGATGTTATCACAATGAGTTAAATACTGTAAGGTTTTACTGTATTCTACTTATTCTACGACTCTACGTGCATAAGACAGAAAAAACATTACATTTTTGCTGCTGCGCCTTTTTTGAAGATTATAATATATTATTTAAGAGTCTAAGGCTCGCACAAACAAAATATGACCATGAAATTGTGCCAAAAAATCGATATAAAACGATTCAATTTAAAAAATATAATATATAGAAAATACCATTTGTTTGAACAACAAAAAAGGTATACTTTCACAAATTAATACTGCAAATACGGAAATTATTTCCACATGAAATATTATAATATGAAGTATGAACAATTAAATTTTATTGTTCAAACAAGCATAGATACTCTTTTATTCATAGACACTCTGGTAGATACAAATTATAAACAAACTACATAAATTACTAATGTCTTCACTTAAGTGTCGTTCAGCCTATACAATAATTATTCATAAGACTGTAATATTATAATAAAACATTTTTAAGATGAACTTGCAACCATTTAATAATCTACTTCAAAACCAGACTTAGACCTTGGATGTTAATAAAACTCATATTCATATACGCTCTAAGTGAATACATACAAATGTAACAAACTTAACGAAGTTATAATAAACTAAATGTTAATACATTTTTAATAATTAGTATGAATATCAAACTCATACCTACCAAACTAGTTATTTAATATAGACATTTCGATTAAGTTCCAAAAACAAACTTTTCTAGTTCATTAGTACTACCATCGTATAAGTTATATTTTTAATTGCATGGTTTAAATTTAGACCATACTTTTGCATATTTTAATTAATCGATGAGTATTTACCGCGCAAGTAATCATTTTAGATTGTTTAAATTCTAAAAAACATTGTATGTCACGACACCATAAATATAATTGGGTAAATTAGTACAAAAATAATTTCCAAAACATATTTAAAAATATGAGATCATATTATATATATTGACTACAATATAAATAACTATTTTAAGAATACAAAAAAAACCAACATTATGAGTTGACATAAAATGTTTGGATTATATTAAACAATAAACCTATCAATTGGTAATTGAATAATAACAATTATATAGTTGAAAATACTTAATTTTACTTTGCGGGTTTATTGAGAGCATAAGTGGCGCCTTGACGGGTTACCAAGTAATATTACTGCACTGTGTACACAACGGTGTACTGTAAATTATTGTTGTCACAGGGAAGCTTATGCAAATTATAATAATTAATTTCTGTGAACTAAAAAGTGATTTACTGATTTATTTAAAACCTGAAATGTGTCATCCATTTATGTATGTAATTTGTTATAAACTTCTTGGTATGTAAAATACCTGGAAAATTATCCTCCCCCCTCACGTCTAGGTAATTAAAATGTTATAAACTTATAACATTTCATTTAGAATAAGTGATATAAGGATAGAATTGTGGGGTACAGGATTTTTTTTTTTATAGAAATCTTAATTTTTGTTATTATTACTTTAACTACAGCTGCAGTTTATTAAATATTTATAAATATATTTAGCCGTGCTTTACATAATATAATGTGAATTTTTTTTTCGTCTAAGACATTACTCCGATTACAACAACTATTAATTTAAAAGAAGATTATCTACTTGAAAGAAAATACTGAGAATGAATGAATAACATGTTTTATGTAAATTATTAACATGAAACGGGCAGAAATATGGATTTTAATTTTTGATCGTCACGCACAAATAAAGTAAAACGAACATTAAACGAATTTCAACAAGATATTAAAAGGTCCTTTATTACTTTTATTTTAATGAATGGTTATATTTTATTAAATAAAGGTAGGTTATTAATTAAACATATTTCTGAGTGGTGATTGACATCCAATAATTATTTATAGCAACATTAAATAATTATCATAAATACAGTCACAGTTCTTTTATATGTAATAATAATAATAAATTAAGACGATTCAAAATTAATAAGCAATTTAACCTACTTGTGAAATAGGTTAAATTTAAGCTCGTTAAGAATTTAAAAAGATCAGTTTAAGTGATAATCCTCACCATTCAATATAATATTGATCATTTATCATTTTTTAGGTTTCAACGCCTTTGTGTCACCGTAAATTCTAAACGTCAATGTCAATTAATTTTCATTAAACTGTCGCAGTCACGTCAAACAGATTTTTTAATAATTATGAATTGGCTTACCCCAGAATGTTATTTTACTGGATTGCATTAAATAGAAAGAAAATTGCATTTTACAGGTCAGACATTTCTAGGTATTGATTAGCTCACAAGACTAATAATGACCTTTATAATCAATAAATAAAATACATATTTTATCGAATATATTATATAATTAAATTATATATAGCAGGGGTCTCGCGATGATTTGCTACCTAATTTAAAACAGTGTGGTAAAGGAATCTGCATTGTTCAATCATACTAAACAGGCTAATCTCAGTGATATAATATAATATAAAGTCTATAGAATTGTTTACGAAAATGTAAAACATATCGTTTAATTTATTTGCGTGGTAGAAACTCTAGAATATAAGGTATTGCATGGGGAATTGTATCATGAATTCACGAACAATATCCAGGTAAAACGTCCGCACCCACTTCCATGTCAGTCCTTGATTATTGACCGAAGACCAACAACACATGTCGTGTTCAGCTACTGAAAAAATATTCCAAGAATACTTTATACCACCATAATAATATTAGACTTATCCGTTTATATTTTATTATATAAAAAAATTAATAGTTTGCATTAATATTAGAGACCGATTTGAATATTTAAGAAAAACTTTAATATTATTCCATATAATATACCTAACACACATTTTGCTGTTTATTAACGGTTTTGTAATGCCGCAGGTAAAATCATTTAATCAATTGAGCTTATTGTTTAGCTCTTTAACAGATGACCTAGCGAAGAATTTTGTTAATATAAAAAGGATTCACAAATGCAATTACTATAATACGTGCGTAACTTTTTCAATATCAATGTTTAAATTTTATATACATCATAATTTATTATAATTTATAACAGTTAAAAATATAGATAAGTAAATAATAAAAAAATAATAAAATTAATAATAATATGTAACATATTTTATCAATTTTTATGTTTATACGTTATTGTATGTAAAACAATGAATAACTCGCAATCCGTTATAATTAACAATCTAAACTTTGCACACATATAAACTATCATACATTAGCACCTATACATACTATTTTAAACTATTTACATAGTTACTGTCGTACAGATTATTTTTTAGTAGGTATTATAAATCACTGCACAGTACATTAAAGTAAACATGCTTAAATAAGAACATCACTGTGAAGTGCTGAACACTTTGTAAATATATTTAGCTATAGCAAATAATAGGTATGTGCATATTATATATATATAGATATACTACCTAAACAGTTTTTCCAATTCGAAATAATTACAAATGTATTTAGAATATAAAACATAACAATGTATAAGTATGATTCAAAAACATACATTATGCAATGAAGAATTTGCAATATAGAATTCTTTATAGCATTAATAATTATCAGCTTTATTACACGCAATTTAAAAATAGTTGTGCCCACATTTAATTCAAATTTAATATAAATTCAAAAATTTCAAAACTGTCAATTAAGTATTCAGACGCGTAAATATAATACCTATATATTATTTAATTAATTAATTTTATAATGTAATATCATTATTGCTAAATAAACAATATTAGTTATTCATTATTTTTTAATTTATTGCAAATGTGGAAAATTGATTACAATAACAGTACACAACTGATAAAGAAGAACTTTTTATTTTATTTCTAGTAATAACAAATTGCTCTCTAATTCGCATAACATGCATCATAAATCCAATTTTAATAACAACATTATGTAAAAATAAAAACATTATCATAAATAAAATGAAAAAAAATCAATAATTTATCTAAAATAAAATGTAGATAATTATTTTTAGATACACGAGCACTGAGCAGAACAAGGAAGACTACTCAGTTAATAACGGTTAATAACTAACAATATAGAATATGGAGTTAACAAATTAATTCACATTCTTCTTATATATTTAATTAATTATTATCAAGCAAAGAGTATCTACTAACTATATCCCATGGTGATCTATGCAGGAGGTGTATCAAATTTAACATGCAATTTTGAAATGGAAATATCGTTACAGGTGTGACACGTTTTAGTTTCGGCAAACAATACATTTATTATTAATTAGAAAAATTAAAATTATGAGCTACCTACTTAATACATACACTCAATTTGCTCAATATTAAACAAGTAATAGGTTACCTTTAACCGCTATAAGTAGAGATAATTGTAACGACGGTGGAGCACCAATATCTTTCATTATTTTAGTGCGAATTAAAATTTTTTTTTTTTTTTTATTGATCATGAAATTTAAATTTAAGTTTAAATTTTCCGCTTCGACATCTGAGGCCATTAGCGTTACATTAAATATATAAAAAAAAAGGTACATATATATATAATTTTACAATATTAGTGTTTTATCTTAAAGTAAATTTAATAATTTAGTTGAATTAAAATTTATCTTTTGTAATTTTGTATGAATAAATTTTATTTAAATTTAAAAAAAGGAGACTTATAGGTATAGTAAAGGATATTGTACGGAAAGTGGTAACAAATTAAACAATGTTTCTGTTTAAACAAATTATTTAATTAGTTTTTATTACGTACCTACCTTACTTGTCAAAAAATAAAAAAATCCAATCAATTTTCGACATTTTTGGACAAAAAAAAAAGGTTTGCACATATTGAACATATTGTTTATGAAAACAAATTGTACAAACACTCGATTTAAAGAAAATGTAAGCAAAACTTATTGAATTAAGAAGATACTATTTTATACCTACAAGTTTACAGTTCCAAATTTGAAATACTTATATAGTTAGTATGTAGTATGCACATTGTATACCTATAAAGGCAAGGGCGTCCGCAGGGGGGGGGGCAAGTAGGGGCATCTGCCCCCCTCTTGGCTTTTACTTGGGTCAATTTATCATAACCATTATGTAGTATAAAATATCATAAAATAAATATTTTTTTAAATTAAAAACATTTTTTGAAACGTTGAGTGCCACATAGTCGACAAATGTCATGTGGATTTTTATGGGTGTATTTTCGATGCACTGTTTCGACTTTTATATGTAAATATTTACTATTTAGTAGGAACTCGTGATTTCATTGGTATCATTAATTATAAATACTAAAATACTACTAGTATTTATAATCATTAATCAATGTTGGTATATTTGGATTTTGCGTAGCTATTTTTAGTTGGTATTAATTATTTTTCCCGAATGATGACGACGGCGACAGCATGATGAATTTAAAAACATGATAGTAGAAATAAATAATTTGTATGCAATTGATAATTTGGTTGAGGAGTGTATGTTATGGTATAATGTGTGGAAAAATAGAAACATAAGTCAATGTGAAATGAAAAACATAAGTTTCATAAGTCTATTAGATGAAGCAAATATCCAGCAGTTCATATTTCTCTAACTATTGCATTAACTCTACCAGTTACTACTTGTTCAGTAGAAAGAACTTTTAGTACACTGCGTAGAGTAAAAACTTGGACAAGAAATACTATTGGTGATAATCGACTTAATGGTTTATGCATGTCTGTCCATAAGGAGTTTGTCAAAAATCATAAATTAGAATTAATTGAAGAAATTATAAATGAATTTGGTTTACTACCACGCAGGATGGAAATATTATTCAATGACTGAATGGTTGTTATTTATAATTATTTGTTGATATTTTTATATTATTTTTTTCTGAGAACCTCAAGTTGTGTAAGGTAACACGTGTAACTCATATAAAGTTTGATCTTTATGATGTTTCTTTTTTATTTCATTATGTTATAGGCTTATAGAGTATATACTACATATATATAAATATATATTATTTTATAATATTAAAATTAAAAGTTTTTATTATTTTTACTATTTATATTTTATATAATTTAATATGTTATATTATGTATGAATATTGAATACATATTTGTTGAATAATTTATTTAAAGGTTATTTACTATACTGTTATATTATAGCTCTAATCAATAAAGGTAAGCTATGTTTGTTTTTAATTAAAAAAATAAATAAGTTATTTATTTATTTTATAGAATCTAGAAACATTTAATTTTATAAGTAACCTAAAATTATCAAATCATTGATTACATTTTATGTATAAAAAATACATTTGTTAATTTGAAGTTGCACATTAATTAATTAAAACTAATACCTACTGTAAGATTAAGTTCTAACGTTCTAACTATACACATAATTAATAATTTAATTTTTAAATTCCCTACTTATATGATAGAAAACACGTTAAAAACAATAAGGTACTTTATCACTAATCAGATAATGAAACAATAATTAAAAAATTAAAATACCTTGCCCCCCCCTTGACAAATTCCTGCGGACGCCCTTGCTATAAGGTTATAAGTATTGTGAACATAGATTAAATATACATAAAATGTATACCTGAATACCTGTATTATTTTACACAACATTAAATTTAACCAAGTCATAGGTTAGGAGTTAATTTTTAATTTTCATTCTTACAAAGATAATGGAAATAATGTCTGTGCTCTACCGAAATTACACCCACGTCTTTTGGGCCATCTTTCGGTTGTTAATATTGTCAATATGAATCATTAATCTACAAAAGTATTTTACTCAAACGAAATTTTGGTCTTTGCCATTTAGTATAGTAATATCGGCCATACAAAATGACTAAATAATAAAAACTATTGTAGTATAATTCGTGTCTGCAATAAAAATTATGACTTCCCGGTTTAGCTGTTAGAAGTATTGAAATACCTATGAAAAATATTTTTTTTACATCCATTAAGTAGCCACGTTTAAAATGAAAACGAACGTTTCGATTATTTTTATAATTTAGGTACCTAGTCAACGTGTGTAACGGAAGTATCCATTCATGGCCGGCACACATACATACTGATATGTCGCACACAATTTTATCGTATCATAATATTTTTCATAATTAGACGGTCGTCATTAAAACCAAACAATAATCAAAACGCGGCTCATGAATAATATTATAAGATATAAATACAAGGAAATCGTTTCCGATTGGTCGGCAACAACGGCGGGTGAACCCCGCCGACTTGTTACGACGTTGTTCGACATTGTCACCAGAGACGCAGACATTTGACGCAAACGTACGATCGAATTAATAGGAAATACTCAACAGAGTTGTCGCAATTCCCGGGAGGGGGGGGCACACATCTGATATCCACATCCGGCCGTGTACCAGATATGGTATAACACGGTTTCGCGGTGCAAAGGCCGCGTGCGTTGCGGTATCGCGTTACGTTTTGCGTTGTGCCAATTAAACGCGCGTTTCCGCGTCCGACCGACCTGAAATACCTAACCTCTTAAAGGTCACACACGCACACGCAACGTTGGCCGGTCTGTCCGAGGCGTGCGTGTGCGTGCGTTCGCGATTACAATGCACGACGCTAGCCCGGGGGAGGGGAGATAAAATTACAATAAAAATATTGTAAGAAAAATAACAATATTATCACGCGTAAGACAAGAACGTTGATAATATTGTTATATTCATCGGAAATTCGGAACGGGACGCGAATCGCATCCCGATCGCCGGATCGCGTGGTTTTATCACGGGTTATGCGGGTGGGGGGGAAATACGTTACGGCCGTCGAAACCCGTTCCGATCGATTTAAACGTGTAATACTGATGAGGCTGTATACGGAGTGATGAGTTTTATTACGGTCGTCGTATAACAATAGTACGAGACGACTACGCGACGGGTAGAATTATTTGTACCGGCGCGCAGAGGTCACCGGCTCGGGAGAGCTACAGTCGACGCGGTACAACGACGTCGGCGGCTGTGGACGCTCCGCGGTAGGGCGACGGGTGGCGGTGGCGACGGCGGCGGCCACAGGAAACAAAGATTCAGACGGGTGCGGGGGGGGGGGGGAGGAGGGACATAAAATAACCGTATAATAACGCGTGATATTCCTATACGTATCGTTTTATACTTGTATTGTATTCAGCGCGAAAAAAAATCGCGTCGTACCGCGAACCGGCCACGACCGAAAAAACGATTTTTCAGCGCAGGTCGGACTGTTGGCTTGTAAAAAACTCGCTGCCGGACGAAATGCGTCGAACGTGTTCTTTCTATACGAGAGACTATGTGCGAGATCGGACGACCCTCCTATTCCACCGCCATCATTACCGCGGTATAGCGCGACAAACCCACCGGGTTAGCTGCTCTACCGACCGTCGGTTGCCTCAATATTTTCGCGTAACGTCGTTCGCGTTGCGGCGGAATGCGTCTGCTGTTACACTTTCACGAACATCGAAATGCTCCCCCACGCGGTTGACGGACGAGAGCGCGTGACGTGGTGGCGGGGTCGGGGAGGGCCGTCCGCCGGTACGCGCCGCTATCGATTTACGAAATGACATTTTCGCGTGCACGAGGGGCAAGCGGTTTTCTCGACGACGGGACCCGAGCGGTGGCCGGCGCCGCCGAAGCCGTCTTCCGGCCGAAATGTGCTTTCGACGCGCGGCGTAAACGGTACGGAAAATGTAATAAAACGAAACCCGCCCGCCGTGTAATCTATTACCACCCGTACCGCTATTGAGGAGATAGCGGACAATCGGGGGGGGGGGGAGGGAGGCGGTTAGGGGAAAAAACCTAACCTCGCTAATATTACATACTTATTAATATAACCCCTAACATAACGCACGACGAGAGCTCGCTGATCGTTATAAAATATTACTGTATTATTATTATTATAGGCGGTTGTACTCACTTGAGATGGAATTCTTCGACGTTGCGAGAGGAAAATATAACCTTATTTTTATAAATAAATTAACTTATCCGAGTACGATATGATGACGTTCTTTCATATACAATAGTACAGTTACCTACTATAAGACATAAAGTGATATTCACACGGATGTGTGTGCTGTGTACGCTTACGTGCGGCACGTACACGGTGGTGGTGCGCGTTCGGCTGACTGGGCCCGGTGCCTGCCGGTTTTCGCTATTTAAAGCGGCGGCGGCTCCGGCGGCGCACGGTACAGTCTTTATGGCACGCGCATACAGGGTGATGCAACTGTACGCCCGCCCGCCGCCGCCGCCGCCGCCGCGAGTGTTGTACCGGTCACGCTTTTCCGACGGAATTGTCGTACTTACCGATGGTTGTATAATATTGTATATTTGTATATTATAGGTAGTTGATATCGCGACTATAGGTAGATAGGTATTTAAAATTTAAACATACGATGGGTGCAATTTTTTTACTTTTCGTTGTCGCATGTCATGGCTATTGCGTGTCAAGTATTATTATGATTATTAATTATTAATATCACGTACGATATGGTCGCCGTTTCCCGTGACGACGAAACTGATTTCGGCGCCCAACGAGTAACGATACTGTTTATTATTATATTATAAATCAAGTCGAAAGCGACCACTATAATAGTATAATATAGCTTGTGTTGCGTATTACGAGTGACAATCCGAATCTGAACCGATTTTCTGTAAATTTCTATCGTTTTTCTTTCTGAATCATTTATTTTCTTCTCTACATTAGTTCAACGCGCAGATAGGTATATGGCAAGTGACTACGTATCATAATATACCACCCGATTAACGCATTAATTACGTATCGTGTATTCGTGACTTGTGTAGCTAAATTATGTTAACACCGCTTAACAGCTAGCGAATTACAAAACACGTCGAAATAACTACACGGAATTTAAAATATAGGAAACGATTTCGTAATAATATTGATTTTATAACGACTGGTACGTGCAACAGTCTTCTTAAAGACCTTTTAATTTGCGTGTAATTTGTTCGCGGCCGTTGTCGTAATTGACTGGTTCTTAGTTTATACAGCTGCGGCGTAACGACGAATTCGCCGAAAAATAATAATAATGTGTCGATGCGGGAAAACCAAAACGCTTTTCCGATCGGTGCGCTTTGTCCGCGTTTGAAAAACCTAACCGGCGAATGCAGCGTGCGAGACAAGCGACAGGACCACCCTGTACACTCCTATCCTATACATTATATTATCCGTTAACGCCGTTTGTACTTCGCACGGCCGCCCCTTTTCACCACACGATACACCGGCTGTGCGACCGGCGGCGGCGCAATAACGTTCCGGGCGACTGCGAACAATCTAACCTCCTTGGAATCGTTGCGTGGTGCCTACACTGTTCGCCGGATGTCCACGATATACCAGTCGTCTCCACGTCACGTCGGGCCGTGGCTGACCGGTCGATCGTCGGCCGCGATGAGTGAGAGTGATGACGTCACAACTTTCCAAGTTGAAAAACAGCTGCTACTGCTCGCAGGCCTGCGCCTATTGGTTAAGACCATAGACCTTATACTCTGAGTATAAGGTCTATGGACTATGGTTAAGACTCGAAAACACCAGCTATCGAAATATCGACTTCGACAATCGATAGTGCCCCCGCCGTCTCGGCGTTAACGTATCAACTAGAACGCTTAGAACCCCGTGCCCCCGTCACTAATTAGTAATTATTATTAGATCCCCGTGATCAAAATAAGTAATAACCCAAGTCCAGGATATCTATACTCTATAGTGGTCGAGGGATCAAAATGTCTATAGGGAGATGTAATTGTCATGAGTCATGATGACCATTGATGATCTAATTGTCGAGAGTTCAAAACTTCAATGTGAGCGCCTGGGCACTGAGTACTGACCATAAGTCCATAACGCATAAGTCAATGAATCATATTTACAGTTGACATTTGACGTTGGAAACTAAGAATCAAACCCAAATAAATTATTATTAAAAAAATTAATTTTCTGTTATGCTTATAAATTACAACGTTAATCATAGACTTATTACTCATTACTAAAGTCCGGATTTGTATGCATTTACATATTTGTAATGAGTGTATGCAGTTCAATGGGAGTAAGAAATATGGACGTTTTGTGTAGCAGATAATGCATAGAAAAAAGTTTATTTTGCATATAAATGCATAATATTATATTAGGGATGACTGCATATTTAAAAATGTTTGCATATTCAAGCATATTTTGTTAATTATTTCATTTCTATTTCGCCTTAGAAACCAGATTATGATTTATGAGTTCATTACGTATTGTTGGGAAAGAAATGTTATTCTACGTATGTTATATTTTTGGATGGTTTGTATTCAAATTAAATCTTGTTTATCGGCAACAATGCTGACCGGGTTTTTTTTAATTCCCATTTAAAAATTATATTTTTAGTCTTACATTTTATAAACACACCGCGCTGTGTTGTCGCTGTTGTCAGACATAATTGCCAATCAATACGACATACCTAGACACCTAGTGCACTAGCACTAGTGCTTATACAGTAATATTTATAGGTACATCATTTCGTGATGACGTGATCCGCGTTCCAAACAATTGTAAATTTTAAAATTACGATAAGTCGAAGCAGTATTCAAACCTTATTAAAACAATAGATTGCACTTTATAATAAAACAGACCAAAAATTGTTTTTATAAAATTTCTTCATTTTGTATTTTTTTTTATAAATATTTAACAAAGAAATAGTTTAAAAATGACGGTATGGGATTCAATACATTTTTTTTTTAATATTCCCAATTAAAGTATTTGTTTTATTCGTTCAATATATTTTTAAATATTTACTGTTTATCTAATTAAGTTAAATAAAATTATTATTTATGGAAGAAATTAAAAAAAATATATAAATGCATATATTTTGAATAAGAGCATATTTTTGCATGAAAAAAATAAGAGCATATCAAGTGCATATTTAAACGTTTTTTAATGCATACTATTTTAGGCTTTTTAAGTGCAAACAAATCCGGACTCTACTCATTACTACCTATACAATAACCCCACTAATTATATGAATTTGTTTTATATAACCCCTTACTGCATATTGTACCATATGTGGCATAAATAGGTTTTTTCTTATTCAATATTTGAGATATTCCAAAACTGAATGCATGGCCAGAATTGCCACAGATTCATAAAAACCATGTAAGGTACTGTGCCCTAGGATTAAAACTGTTTAAGTTATTATCAAATAACTTTATAATAAACAAAATATGGGGTCCGTCTCATAGCGTAATAAAGCCGGTTAACATTTTCACAACTACTTGCTGCCCGGGCCCCGGGTGGCCACTGGCCGTGAGTCGTGACGCCGTGTCGTGTATTCATGCAATCTTCGAGGACGTTCCTAATCAGGACGTTACCACCTAGGTAGTCATAAATTCTACCGTGGTACCATGGTTATCACATTTCCATGCGGGTTTTTTTAAAATAATCGACTTCGCAGAATTAAACACAATATACAAATATATTATATTAATTGAAAAATCACCACTTGACCGCTCAGAGGCTTACTTTTTGAACCACAATAATTATGTAATAATATATTATTTGTACAATATAGTGTTAATTATCTTTAGCCGGCCCCGCACGACCACGAATTAAGATATACAATATATTATACGTGTTCTGAGTTTCTAACTGACCGATCAACGTAGAGCATAAGCTATTATTTAACTGGACATTTGAAACTTGCACGGTAGTATAGTACATTCCGTACCACCGTACACTTGAGAAAATATTTTATAATTTTCGTTACCATGATTAATTATTAATTACATATTTTGTCACGTAGCTATTATTTATGATTCGTATTAAAGCAGCGATGTATTCCGTATGATCCTAAATTCAGCAGATGGGTCAGTCGCTAGAAAGGAGTTGTTCCTAATTTCAACATTTCTTCAGTTCGCTAGAAGGGACGTAACAGGGACCTGAGCAAATCGCTTAATCCGTATTTTTCCGGCTGGACGATCAAAAAGCCAGATGGATAAGATAAAAACTACGCGCCAAATGCATCATCAAATTATATCCCATTGCGTAGTTGTGTTGTGTTAACTACTCAGTTAGTCAGTTATACTTATACTCGAGTTTGATATTAATCGTTAATGGCTGGTGTTCCTAAGCTTCCGTCAGCCAGCTGGATAAGCTACCGCCTCGGGAAATTAATTTAGGAACATTCGGATTATTGATGTTCGACAATTCGAAATTACAATTAATACATATTTATATGGTTCATACTTCATAGATTTTTCTCGTCGAGGAAAAATATCAAGTAACATGATACGTTTTTTTTTTGTTTTTAAATGGTTGCCATTGGTTACAGATTACAATAGTAAAAGTAGAAATTAGTATTTTTTTTGTACTTAAATGGTTGTCATTGGTTACACACTTACACGGGCTGATGAGGTAGTCGCGTTTACATGGATTTTATTTAAGAAGCAACGTATATCTCAGTGGCGGTTTTTTGTGGGGGAGGGGCGATGGTGGAGTTCGCCCCTTGGCCCTTGGTATTTTTTGTCAACTGTTCAGGAGCGTAAAAAAATTTTTTTTTTGGGTAGGCCCACCATAAAACTTCTACTTATTGATGGAAACGGGGACTTTTCCCAATTTTTTATTAGCCTACCATAATTTCAAAGTTGTCAATGATTATTCTTGTCAATAATTGAAAAATTAATAACTTGAAACAAATAATTGAACCAAAAAATAAGTAGATAGTTTCAAAAGATGCAATTTTTATTTAAGTACCTAAATATGAGTCTTACAAAATCCAATTATAAATATTAACTGATATACTTGTAACTAAGAATATACGTATTGTTAATTTATAATATATTTTCAAAATAAAAATAAAAATTTTCTTTTCTTTGTGACAGTGTCTGAATATATTATTGGTTTTTTTCTAGGGAAAATCTGGGTAGGCCCGGGCCTACCAGGCCTACCTACTGGCTACGCCCCTGCAACTGTTATGTCTTGCATGTCATATTATTTTCATGATATAATATGTTCAAACTTTGGTGTGGGGTCCAACAATTTGAAAATCACCTTGACGTTTTATAAAAACCGGGGGGGGGCAATGGACCCCTCGAAGTATACCTGGAGGCTGGACTCAACATTGAGTACATTAAATCCAAGATACATCTGTACCATATATAGCGCTGTATTATATATTTGTTCATCTTTTCCCGAGCGAAGATAGGTTGTACAGCTACATAGTATATTATATATTATTTATTTCTCAGCTCTTAAAAATAAAACACAAACAAATGTCTTTAATGTCACATGCCACAACAAGGCAGTATTGACTAATAAGTTATAGAATATTAATGAGGTTGAACAAAAAGCCAAGAAAAGAATTTGTAGTAAATAAATATCCATGAGCTGTTTGTATAAATGCTAATTAGTTATTAGTTTAAAAAAATAAAATGCTTACCTAGAAATATTAGAATATTGCACGTAAAGGCTATTATTAGTTATTTACGATAGAATATAGATATATTATTAAAAGTTAGATGTGAATAATTTATGATGTACGTTAGGGGAAGGGCAAATTTCTAGTCACTTCTATAGGCTGTATAATTATAAACTTAATGTATTTATTATAATTTTTTAATTTATTAAACCCCACAAACTTATTAGTTTTTTTACAGGAACGGTGAAGGACGATAAAGTCCCAATGTCATAGATATAGATATTAAATTTATGAATAATAATATATGTCACACTTTTATAAGATTTTCCATAAACAATAAGCCATAGTTTTATAAAAAAAAAAATTTAATTTAAACAACCAAAGCTGAAGTCCAAAACAATGAACAGCTATAATAAGCCATAAACTAAAACATAACTTAAGGTTGGCTAGTGTATACCACTCTGTAGTGCAGTAGGTGTGGAGTGGGTCACTGTAACAGATGTGTTAATTTTTAATTCAAAACAACGAAAAATGATTCTGAGCGAAGATGGTCTGTCAGCCTATATTACCAAGTATATTTTATGATGTTATTGCTAAAAAAAGTTATTTATTTTACTATTTGTAATACACACAGATACAATAGGTTGAATTAATTAATGCCGAAAACATTGCATTTGAAAATGTCATTGTATGTATAAAATATAACAATATACTTTAAAAGGTTCAATTACCCATAAATAATATTTTTAAATTACAACAATATAACTATCAACCTCAATTCTGTTATACTTCTTAATAGTGGATGAATTTCAACGAGTTAAAGAAAATTAGACAAAAAAATATATTCCTTCAGTACCACAAATTACAAAAAGATATGAACAAAATAAAAATTAATAACAAAATAGTTTGTAGATTTAAATGTGAATATTTATTAGTTATTACTATACCATGTAATTTTAAACTTAACTTATAATGTTGTTTAATCTCGTTTAAAACCAGGTTTTCTGATTTCTGGTGGTACATATGTTAAATCATCTTTAAGGCTCTTGTCTTTAATTACTGTCTTTTTCATTCTTTTCAGTTTTTCTTCTTTAACTAGGTCATGTTTGTGTTCATTATCAAAGAAGAACAATAACTGTTCTTTTTCTTTGAGATCCTGTTTGGCCTGTTGGACCTTCTGTAAACGTTTCAGCTTATTTAAATGGTCAAGGTACCTAGAAAGCTCTTCTCGCCTGAAGGATTCCCATTCTTTGTAAATCTGAAATACAAATTAAATATTGTAGATAATATTATAAGTTTGATTTATTTTTACATACCGTTTTTTGGTTTTGTATCTCTTTTTCTTCATTTTTAGTCACTGCTTCAGTTACAAAATTTTTTGATTCTTCAATCAAACTGTTGTTTTCGATTTGCAATTTTGCAAGTGCATCTTTTAGCTTTTCAGCATTTTCAGGTGTTCGTTTATCTATTGCAGTAACTGCCAACTCTATTGTGCCCAAATAAACAGAACCGTCAAGTTTTTTTAGATGATCACTTAAATCATTCCATCGGTTATAATAAGCTAATCCAAGAGTCTTAAAACTATTTTTCAATAAAGTATTATTAATTTTTCTGCTGATTGCCAGCATGGTTTTTCCAACTAAGTGATCACCGTCCGCCAAATCAAAGTGATCATCAAAATATGGATTCCTCAAAAAGTCGACACGTACTCTTCTATCTTCTTCATCGTCTTCATCATTATTTGTTTCTTCTATTTCTACTTTTGCTTCTTCCCATTCAGTGGGATCGGTGATATATTTCAAACAGGAATATAATCCCATGGCTTTGGTAATATCGTTGTCTAGTTCTTCTTGTAACATTTGGTTGGAAGCGATCACTGCAGCATTTCGAACATCATTGTCTTTTAAGAAACGGTCCATTAGAAAGTTACACAGATAGTAGTCGGGAAAAATTCCGTAATTCAGCCGATCCTTCAATATCCTGATGAGGTCTTTTACACTATTCGACGCAACGAGCAACCGCACGACAGCATGATGTGTGGACGGCAGCAGCGTGCCAGTCTGAGCAGACAAACGAAACTTGTGCGCGAGTTCTTCCAACTCCTCCAAGTATGTATTGTCCGTTAACGAGTTGGCGAACACGTCCAGGTCGACGGCACTGATCTGCTTGGATCCTTGTTCCAGCGCGGTGGACAACTTGTGGTACAGCACTTCAGGCTCGACTTTCTTCAGCAACGAACAGTCCAGCCGTTCTTGCCACACGTCTTCGCACCTGTACGCCTCTGTCAGAAACGACCTAGTCCCACGCAGTCGGCGGCCAGCTAATGTAGCCAGCGATTTCTTCAGAGCAAA
Organism: Neotoxoptera formosana; assembly: GCA_022818045.1. Lineage (NCBI taxonomy): Eukaryota > Metazoa > Arthropoda > Insecta > Hemiptera > Aphididae > Neotoxoptera > Neotoxoptera formosana. The sequence continues at coordinate 750,285 of CM040634.1, forward strand.
CATTGTCAGTGACTCTGGCTAACGCGTTTTATGATTTATTGCAACTAACACGAACGCATAGTTATTATTTATTTACCAAAAAAAAAAACCTTTGAGTTAAAGAAATAAGTTTAAAATAACATTAGTTATTAATGTTAAAGTGTAGTAACACTCTTTTATAGTTAAATTGTTATTTGTTACTAATGTTACTTTTATTCTTATTTTTTAGTAAGAAGACGAGCTAATTAGCTAAGTTAATTTTATTATCAATTCCACAACATCCACAACATGCGGTCTATGTTATCATATAATGGTTATCATTATTCATTACCCTATGGGCCCGGCGCATCGAGATAGATAAGAATATTATTTTCGCGGACTAAAATATACCTAAATATAGGACTAAAATAAATATACTAAGATATACCTGTATAGTACCTGTATATCTTAGTCCGTGTTTGCCACCATAGACTTATTGACTATAAGACGTAAACTATATTTTTTACTCTATGAACTATTAAGTTAATATGCCTATGATTGCCACAGATTATTTGAAAATAGATTTTAGAATTTAATCTTTTCTGTGGTCTATTTATCTAAGCATTCTAAGCCGACTTGGGGTGGAGTCATTTTGAGTATTATCGCTTATTTTGTAATTTGTACTATTATTCAATTTATTAGTAAAATATCAATTCCAAACACATTTTACATAGAAATTAATAGTATTATACATTTATATTATATATACATAAAAATAATTGTTTCATGTGATAAATTATGTTAACATTGAACACATAATCCTATTTCCATCCATATTATAGAACTTGTGATCAAATTTGGCCTACTAATCAGTGTAAGAAAAATGATTCATACAAAATTAAAATTCATGGAATCCTTTAACTTTTAGACTACTTATTGTAAGGGATAGCCCATGGGTTATTTAATTTAATTTTTGCAGTACATACTTTTTTTCTATGTCTGAGTTATATTTTAAGTGTTATGCACATTTGTATTACTTTTAAGCTAGTAAACATTAACCAAATACTACTTATTCATTTGAAACACCTCATTATGTATTATTTATCCATATAATTTTTTATGTAAACATATAAAGACAAATACCAATATAACAATATTAGATTTAAAGTTGGCTTTTAAGAATTAGTTGGATCTGTCTCCAGATCTTGTGATTACATCAAAAATATCAGAATTATTAAGTGGAAAGTCATAAATTATACATTGTTGTTGTGTTTGTATTATATACTTCATTATTTCAACTGAAGCAAAACAAAAAATTATAAAAATATAGATTAATAAAAATAATCTAACTTGGGCAAAGTTGAGTAATACAATTAGTTATTTTATAAAAAGTAAAAATATGTTTGAAAATACAAAAATTATAATTTCAAAAAATTAAATTTATTATGAAAATAATACAAACATGTTCATTAAATTAAACTAATTATGTCCAATTTCATTAATGGACTTAGTAGCTTTGTCAAAAACTTGTTTACCAGTGGGGAATGGATCTTTTTTACTCAATACAACTTTCTTATGAGCATGTGATAAATATCCGCGGAGCGTTCCTCTATAAATCATGTTAACTAATAGTGACTGTGCTTTGTCAAAATCTGTTTCAGGGTCATCAAATTTTTTTAATATAGCTGTAATGGTATCAACTGGTATAATATGATTGTTAGCAATTAAGAAACTATAAAAAAATAAAAACAGTTTTAATTAATTTTAATACAATTTGTTTAGCACTTGTGTCATTTTAAATATTTTATAGTTCTACTTAGTGTCTTGACAGAAAATGTATAAATCTATTATTTTGATACAATAGTTAAAAATAGTGAATCATTTATTACTCCAGGAAAAGTGATTTTTTTTCTCAGTTGTTAGAAGAAACAATGTAGAACTACAACACAAGTGCCATTTATTATAACTTAGTGTTTAAATATTAAATTACTTACAATTTTTTAAACAAGTTTCTGTAAACGAGATTTATCAATTTTTGCAATAACAAATATATTCCACATTTCATATAATACACTTCATTAACATCAATGCATTCTCTAAATTTTTGAACATTGCCCATTTTAATAGACTCAGTCAGATCTTTGAATATATCCAAATTGTACTTATCAAGGAGATTTTTTGATGGCATTACTCCCTAAGACAAAAACATAGAAATTGATTTGCAAAATATTGTAATATGTTAATGTAGTTGACGGTTTTTTACATGCAACATGTTTAATGGGATGAGTTTCTTTAAAATCAATTTCTTGTTTTTGATTGAACTTCTATGACAACCTTCAAATGCAATTGTCAAGTTTTCTCTAGCTGTAACAACCATAAACAATTGACAACATATTTAATTACATGTTAAATTAAATAGTGATATGAGATAATGTACCAAATTTATGATTAAAACAAATTCAAAAACCTATTTATTTTTTAAAATTTGAACACTACCACTTTTACATATATAAAATATTTCTAACAGTGTGACAGAAAAGTTAAGGTTTGAATTTGAACATATGACTATTGACTATATAAAAAATCATATTTCAACTGGAAATCATTACATTTATTTCATCAAACTATCCATTGTCACAAAAACAGGGTGTGCTGTGCTGAGTGTATAAGACAAGTGCATAGACAAATTATTACAATAACAAATTGTAAAAAAAATTTTTTTTCAAAAACATTGGTTTTGCTATGACATCAAATTACGTTTAAAGGAAAGTTAAAACTTTTCAAAATAATGAATGTTTACACTTAAATTGATCATTTGTATCAAATATGACTTTCAATTGTCCACTAATAATGTCTATATTATGTTTATTTTTAAAAACAAAAATGTAACACTTGAACACTTGATTTAACTATACAGGAACGCAATAGCTCTTACTAGCAAGTGTATCCAAAACTTTTCGCGATGTGTGTTTTGGCAGTGCAGCGCCAGGTTGTTTATTAAACATTTTTTTTTTTTTGTAAATTTATTAATAAAACCTGTACTTGTTGTTAAAAATAAATCTTAAGCAGTCTAATTGCTTTTAAATTAATCATGCAAAATCAGTTTTAAAATGTTTTGTTACAATTTTTGATTTGTTGATATATTTGGTAATAACATCCAAATACAAGAACCCTGGGTTTTCTTTACTCGCACTGCTACCTCTTTGCCAATCTATTTGACTCGTGCTGTAGTAAATTTTATTTACACTGGCTACAAGTTCTGATGAATTTGTGTAATTTCTGTGTACATTATTGGTTCAAGCATTTCACAAGAAAAATATGGAAAACGCAGTTATAATAATAAATAAATAATAAATGGTTTTTCTAACCGTCATTAAATTTGCCTTCAAATATTTCTTTACAGCCAGTATAATAATAAAAGGTGACCACATGTGCGATTGGAAATGTGTTCTTGTCCGGACACATGAAAATGGTTTTTGTCAAACCTGTAGTTAAATGAAATTTCTTGATTTTATGATATACTTTTAACATTTGATTCACAATAAACATTATTGTCCAACGCTTGGATTGCCGTGCTGGAGCTCGACTAATTGTAAAAACAAATAATTTAGAAACATGAAAACAATTTTATAGTAATAATTAGATATGACTTACATGTCGTTAGAACAAATACGGTAGTACATCATCATTATATCAATGTATTTTTTTTGAAAATCATTATATTTTTCCAATTTCAGTTTTTTATTTGTAGACTCATATTTATCATATGCATTTAACAGATATCTAAGATCTACACAGACCTACAACATAACATTTTTATATAATGACCAACTTATTTTTTTAAAATCATTATGTATTTACCGTGTTAGCAAGTGGCACCATCCAGTTTTCACTATCAGACTGAAGATATTTAACAATGTTTTGTAAAATTGCCAATTGTCCTTTGAAAGCATCATCAAATTTTTTTTCTCCGATTGATTTGAGGACACTGTAATAATTTTATAATTTTTTTTTTCACTTGATATTTTAACTAGATTATTACAAACCTATAAATAATATTAGAGGATATTTACTTTCTTTCTAACGGCAAATTAAATTTTAAACTATTTTTTAATATTTAATTTAACAATGTATTATCTGAATACTGTTAAGTAGTGACAACAGGACACAGGACTCAAACATATTCTTGCATAGATCCCATGGGCGCCGACTATTGGGGTACTGTAGCGCTCAAGCACTCCATGATACATTACATGGGGAGCGGAAATTAATGAAACAATATGTAATATAATATAAGACATTTTTCAAACCCGGCGCCCATGCATAAATGCCTCTAAAACATACAACTACCATCATTGTGGCTCTATATAGTAATAAGATGATACTAGCTTTTTTGACTTTCCACTAAATTATCATTGATGTATTCTTTAAAGAATTTATACTGAATACTAACCTGTATTATAAAAATTACCTTAGGTGCAGTATTATTTCACTCTCAAAATCAAGTTCATTATCTTCAGCAATTTTTAGAAGATAATCAATAGTATTTTTGAGGTTCCACTCCTTTGATGAATTATCTCTCAACGAAAAAAAATTCTGTGAAAATGAAAGCATTTTTATACATTTATTGTAAATCAAATTACAGTTAAAGCCAATATTATACTTACTGCCAATTCAGAACCATTTTCTTCATTGTAGAAGGTTGTGGTCTAAAACATAATACAGAATACGTAGGTAAGTAAATGTGAAAATCAAAACTAAGTAACTTTACAAAAGTTAAAATATTAAAATATTTAGATTGACATACGGATAAAACATAATCTTTAGTATACATGATCGATATGTTGAGTAACTTCTAAAATCTTAGCTGTCACTTGAAACTTGGATTTTTTAATATAAGGGCATTTATGATATTACAATAATATAATAATGAATATTAAATAATAATAAAGATATTATCAATTAATCTGTGATAGTGATGTTATCATAAAAGCTAGAGATAAGAAGAAGACCGCCGCCGGGCAGCATATAAGCATTCCATATATGAGCTCGGCACCTGTATTAAAATCATCCTCTACGATTGGTTGATTTGAAAATGCCGCGAAATATTTTTTGTTATCACTTATCACTAATCAGTATTATTATTATTGATTATTATTATTAATTATTATTATTTATTTAAATTATTATTATTCATAATACACTAGTTTCATATAATATATAGGTACCTAATAATCTTGATCTAAGAGCTAAGATAGTATTAGATCATTATACGATAGGTAGTAGGTACCTATGGTTAAAACTAAATAAATATAATACCAAAACCTTCAAAGTTTGGTTTCCAAAATATTATGTTCAATATTACAATAAGTACCTATTTATTCTGTTTACCTATACATTAATTTAAATTGTATATAGTGTAGGTACCTAGATGATTAAAAATAGGTAGGTACATTCAATTCATTCAACAATTAATTTAATATGATATTTTTCAAAATAAATTATTTATTGAACAACATTTAGGTATTTACTGTAAAAAAACTTTTATTTTTATTTACTAAAATACTTTTAAATGTAACTTGCTTTTTAAATTAAAAATATTTTAACTTCAAATATAATATTATTTAGATGTTCATTGTGATTAATTTTAATGTTTGATACAATGGTAGGTACCTATCTAATGATTTATTATTGATTAGTTAAAATGATTAATGAATACCTACTCAGTACTCTGATAAACAAATCTTTTTATTTTTTGTATCCTTGGTTGTCGGGTGAATCAAATTCAAGTTTTAATTGACAACCACAATAACTTTACTGTGGTTATACCTGCAAATAATTTGTTATATTATAAGTACAGACATTGTATGGGCATATATTTAATAACATGAGTATTCATGGATTTAGGTTCTACTTAACCAACATTTTGTGAATTTAATCATAATAATATCTACTAATCAGTTTTATTAATTGAGTAGTATTATCAATTTGGTAAATCACCTTATCTAATTATTGGTTTAATGGTTTGTACGTAGCTAACTTAAAAACTTTAAAATGTTCCAAGTTAATGAAGTTGAGCCTAATGTGTTTCGAGCTAATTTGCTTAATGAGAATGATATTAATTCATATATACAATTGCACAGTATCGAAACAAAAACTAGTTGGTGCATTTTTAGTTCAAAACAGTCTACTAGATATGTTTGTCGGTTGGTAACAAATTTAATTTTATATTCATAAAAAATGTTATGTATTTATTTAATATTTGATATTAAGATATAATAATTCTAAAGCTATTTTACTGAATAATATAATTATTACTTATTTATTTCTATGTAGAAAAGTATTTGTATGTCATCATAGTGCATTCCAAAAAAAAAATATTAAAGAAAATGTAAAAGGAAAGTCAAAAAATACTAATTGTCTGGCAAAAATTGATATCACAATTAAACTCACAACTAAAGATACTTGTAAAAAAGATTCATATGTAAAGGTATCTATTTTATAAGTTATTTAATAACAAATTTATATTAAAAGTTGTATTTATTGATTGAGGATTATAATATAGATAAATTATATTATAAGTGTAGATGTATATTATGTTATAATTTTCATCTACTAATTATTTTTAAGGATGGTTTACCAGCAATAATAACATTTACTAATGCCCATAACCACACATTGACATCAGGTGAGGCATTGTCATTTTTGAGGCCTACTGATTATATCCGTTGTATGTTTAATGGATACTTTACTAGTGGTCTTGGTAAGTACCTGAAATTTAAAAACTAAATAATACCTATATTATGTACTTTACATAGGTATTATTATTTATTACAAGTACAAAGTGAAATAATTATTTTACAATGGGGTGATTATATCTCATACACCTATGTGAGAAATTGTAGTATACAATAAATGGATTTTAATAGGGATTAGTGAATCTATAAAGATTCACGAAGAAAAAGTAGAGCTGAAATATGGTATAAATTCAACAGAGTTGGCTAATGCTCATATAAATCCAAAATATAGAACAGTAAGATATTGGTATGACGAATGGAAAAAAATACACCTTGGGCCACAGAATGGCGATGGGGTATTTCAGGTGAGTATAATATGGAATAACACGTTTATTTACTATTAATTTATTTAGCCAAGTAAATAAATATTATTATTGTTATCATTATTATATTACCTACATAAGTGATGTTTATTATATGTAGTTTTGCCACATACCTAATAAACTAATGTATAGGTATCTAATTGATGATTATCATATACTTAACATTAATTTATAATCAATATTTAATGGGCATACCTAGCTAAGGAATTGGGAAGGGTTGACAAATGCTTATCGTATAAGTTATAACAAAACTCATATTACTATTTACATTAAAAATCATTAAGTAGGTAAAGAGAAAAATATATTAAAAATGCATCATATTTTGATATTTTTAAATGCTTAAGTTACTGATAAGTTAAATAATATTAACAATTGTTTATTTTTTTTAACCAAATATAACATAACATATCAAAATATATCAAACAAAATGAAATTAACTATGGTAACACATCATGTTATAGTTTGTAAGGTGATTTTGAGTTCACAAGAAATATAAATTTAATAAATAATACATTTAGAATATTATATTAGTAGGTAATTAAATAATATAGTAGGTACCTAGCTATACAATAAAATAAAAATAACAGTTTCATGTATAATAATATAATATTTAGAATGAAATATAATATTTATATACAGGATGATTCACCAAGCATATTTTATCTTAAATGTTTTATTATTACTTTTTTCCAGTATAGCATTTAAACTTAACGCTCATGACTCATCGTCAAATCTAATTATCTGTTATACAAATTGGTTTTGAATCCTGATATAATATATTTTATATGTTTTGTATTTTATAAATTTTTATTAATATGATATAAAATACCTCCTAAAAACACATTTTACTAATTAAGTACCTATGTAAGTATAAATATTTGATGTAGAATAATGTAAAAATATTTGCACTTAATTATGCTACACAAATTAGATTGCATGCCTACTAATAAATTATTGTGCCTAACCATTAACAGCTTATTTGTAGTATTAATTTGAAGCTTACAAACTAATTGAATACTAATATTAATTACCAATAGACAAATATTCTTAATTTTCAGAAATTGGAAGAAAAAATATTAGAATATACAAAAAATGGTATTATTGTAAGGTATAAACAATACCCATTTGCTATAGTAGTAATTACTCCAATAATGCAACGTGCTCACGGATTGCCATTTGCTAAGGATATTGCTTTTGTGGATAGTACTGCATCCTGTGATGCCAATGGGCATTCTGTAACAATTATGCTTACGGCTTGTGGGATAGGAGCTGTACCATTAGCTCTTATGATCACTAAAGGACAGTCAACTGAAGATTACATTGCTGCCTTTACACTATTGAAAGAGTCTGTACCATTCGCATTTTCTTCCCAAGGATATCCCAAACAGTTCATGACCGATGATAGTGAAGCTGAAAAACAAGCTCTTAAGCATGTTTGGCCATCATCAAAATCGCTTCTATGTCGTTTTCATATTTGTCAATCGGTATGGCGTTGGCTTTTTGAAAAAAAACATGACATTTTAAAGGATGATAGAAAAGCATTATACAAAGCATTTCAAAATTGTTTAGTATCATCAGATATAGAAGAAGCTGAAAAATCATTTAAAATTATGGCAGGAATATGTTCTAATGATGAAAAAACAGTATTTAATAAATACCCACAATGGATATCATATGTTACCAATTATTGGAAGCGAAAAGAAATTTGGTGTCTTGCATTCAGAGATGCATCAATGCATGGACACCATACAAATAACTTCAGTGAAGTAAATGTTAGAATTTTCAAAGATATTGTGCTTTCACGTAACAAGGCATACAACGCTATAGCTCTTGTCGATTTTATTTGTACAAGTATGGAAGAGTATTATACAACACGCTTAAGAAACTTTGTCAATGGAAGATCTGATAAATCAAGACTGCTGTTTCAGGACCAGTTAAACCGTGCAGCACATATAACTAAAGATTGGATAGAGGCTATGGATGATGATTTATACAAAGTGCAACAAAAAAATTCTCCTGAGTTCTATGAAGTCAATGTGACTGTTGGATACTGTTCATGTCCTGTGGGAAAATATGGTTCATTTTGTAAACATCAAGCTGCTGTTTACAATTTATACCACCATAAAATGCCAAGCTTACCACCTATATGTCATGAAACACGATGTTTGCTAGCTAAATTAGCTTTTGGCAATGAAGCACAAGCAAAAGAATTTTATATGCCTTTAGTTCCTAGTCCGACAGAAAGTCATAATCTGATTCAAGAGTCTAATACAATTAATCCAAACAATAGTATGCACTGTGATTTGCTTGATGTTGATGTAGAGAGAAATATTATTGAAAATCAGATAAAAAACAAAGAAACTGAGGTAATTGAAAATGAAACATTAACGGAAGAATATAAAGAACAAATAGTAAACCTAATGACAGATAATTTTAAAAAATTCCCATCTCCATCAATACATGTTCTTTCCAAATGTGTCCAGAGGTTAAAAAATGTAAAATCTTTAACAGCATGGGAATCTTTTATTGCAACAGCTGGAAGTTCAATTTCATTGAGACATAGGAGCCGAGGTACAATAAATGTTCAACCAACTACAATTAGCAGAAGAAGACCAGGTATAACAAGGGGAAGTAAACGATTGCCAGTTGGACGACCAAAAAAAGAAATGAAAAAAAAAGTATTAAAGAGAAATAGAAACTTGCAGCAAAATGTTAACAAAAATGTTCCAAATTCAAAATCGCATGGAAGTAATCACTAACTGTATGTAAATATTATAAATAATAAAAATGTATTAATAAAATAGTTTTAAATCATAATATACTGTAATTGTTTGTTAAAATGTAACAGAAAAGGAAGGTAATCACGACATTTTTATTTCATTTAGTAAGACAAAATTGTTAATTAATTCACAGTTAATTTTATTCAATTCTAAATAAAACGGTATTTAATTATTTTATAAGAACCCTAAAATATTATTATGATTAAATTCACAAAATGTTGGTTAAGTAGAACCTAAATCCATGAATACTTATGTTATTAAATATATGCCCATACAATGTCTGTACTTATAATATAACAAATTATTTGCAGGTATAACCACAGTAAAGTTATTGTGGTTGTCAATTAAAACTTGAATTTGATTCACCCGACAACCAAGGATACAAAAAATAAAAAGATTTGTTTATCAGAGTACTGAGTAGGTATTCATTAATCATTTTAACTAATCAATAATAAATCATTAGATAGGTACCTACCATTGTATCAAACATTAAAATTAATCACAATGAACATCTAAATAATATTATATTTGAAGTTAAAATATTTTTAATTTAAAAAGCAAGTTACATTTAAAAGTATTTTAGTAAATAAAAATAAAAGTTTTTTTACAGTAAATACCTAAATGTTGTTCAATAAATAATTTATTTTGAAAAATATCATATTAAATTAATTGTTGAATGAATTGAATGTACCTACCTATTTTTAATCATCTAGGTACCTACACTATATACAATTTAAATTAATGTATAGGTAAACAGAATAAATAGGTACTTATTGTAATATTGAACATAATATTTTGGAAACCAAACTTTGAAGGTTTTGGTATTATATTTATTTAGTTTTAACCATAGGTACCTACTACCTATCGTATAATGATCTAATACTATCTTAGCTCTTAGATCAAGATTATTAGGTACCTATATATTATATGAAACTAGTGTATTATGAATAATAATAATTTAAATAAATAATAATAATTAATAATAATAATCAATAATAATAATACTGATTAGTGATAAGTGATAACAAAAAATATTTCGCGGCATTTTCAAATCAACCAATCGTAGAGGATGATTTTAATACAGGTGCCGAGCTCATATATGGAATGCTTATATGCCGCCGGGCAGTATTGTTGAAAAACGTACGTCGTACAGAAAAAAGCGAACGGTCAAACTGCCCGGTAGCGCGTCGGTCGTTTGTGTACTTGTGTAGACGTGTAGTAGAGTGAACAATGCATAACATAGAAATTAGAAGAAATGAAGTATATTATTTTAGATTTTTGAACTTTTGAAGTAAATACTCAATAATTTTTGAATGACCTATAACATAATTTTTGGGTGGCAAAGTTACGAATTTTCACATGAAGCTTATTGAAGCATATTATGCGTATCAATGTATCATTACTAGGGCCCAGAACTTGATGCATTTGCATCTTTTTATCTAATGCTTGTTTTCGAGGCCCATCTTTATAGAAATTTGACTTGTGCCTTGCAGAATTCAATGGTACAAATTTTATTTTGCATTTTTTTGGTAATTCTCGGTTGTAAGGTCATTTTTTAACAATTTTAGTGCATTTTATGCATTTTTCTACTTTTGTAATACCACTTGCATTTTTGAGAACAAGAATTCTTGCAATCAAGAACATGTTTTGTTCCATATTATTTTGATAAAATTAAATATTTAAAAAAACATAACTTATATTGTATAGCTGCATCCTTTAATTATTTACGTATTAAAATTATTTTGTATTTTTGTTTCAACTTTTTTTAGGCCCGGTGCAGACGTGCATGGTGCATTATTTAAAGTTAGAAACCCCTGTGTTATTGTAATTTCGATTTGATTGATTTACCCAGAATAGATTTATAAACTATATTTAGACTTCACTATCGAACAATCGATAATCTTTTTTATTTTAAAATATTAAAGACACTTTAATAGTTCAGTGTAACAAATTTATTGTTTAAAAGTATTTAAACAATATTACACATTTGTTTTTAGTATATAACTTTAATTTAAATTATTTAAGTAATAAAAACATAATATTTAATGTATACAAAAATGTGTGTAATTTAAATTCATATTAATAAAATAATAAATAAATTATTAAAAAATATAATTAATAGGTACAAATATTTATGAATTATGATTTCTGACACATGAGTTCAATATTAAAAAACGTACATTTTTCATAGTCACTATAGTTATTTTTGGAGTCATTTTTTAAAGTCATTTTAAGACTTTTTTATTTGTGCATTTTTTAAAGATTTTTAGGTCATTAAGTTCCGGACCCTACTTATTACATTATGTTAATCAAAATATCCATTATTTTGATTTATTCTTATCTTATTGTAATTAATTTAATCTTTAACATGCAATTTCTATTATATTTTATCTCCTTGTAAATGGTCGTAGTTAACCACCGTGGTTGTAATAATTTTATTTTGGTTTTATTAAGTTATGTTCGTATTATTAATGTACGCTGTACATAACACATTACATTATACAGTCCACACTCCACACTCCACAGTCAAACATAATGTTGTTTTCATTCACATTAAAAATCCTAACATACAAAATTACAAAACACATTAAGATCGTGTTTATTGAGATTTTGAATTTGTATTATGATATAATGATATACCATAATTTATGCTTTACTAATTACTATGAATATCTTCATATAAAACTTAAAATTCAGATATTGCTAAATAAATGTAATAAGTGAATAATATTGCTAATAAAATGAACTTATTATTGCTTTAAAATAGGTATCCAAGATAATTCAAAATTGTATTTAGTATTTACTTGTTATTATTCTCTATTGACTATGCCAGCCACAAACTAAGATGTTTCTTAGTCCATGTCTCTAACTAATCACTGTCCATTAGGCACTAATAAACTTTGACTATGAATGTAACAAGTTGCATACTATCAACATAATGTACGCAGAATCAAAATAGAATACATTGTTGATATAACTGTAATTCAAGGGTGATTTAAAAAATGTACTTGTTTGATGTGTATATTGTAAAATATCATCTCTAAAACAACACAATTTCTATTTCGCATAATAACTTTACAGCTTACATAAATTAAATTAAAAAATGCAATAAATGGTAAATAATATTATGTTATATTTTTGTATGAAAACATGATAAATTAAATAGGAACATTCAGTATTCATAATTCATTAATCAAACTGAATAATACATTTATAATATAAACAATATGATATATTCTTATATAATCATGATAAGATAACAGAAACCCTAAAAACAAAAATCCATTTTAATTACATAATCATCATGAATAAATCTAACAAATTAAAATGATTGTATAAATTGCAATTATGATTAAATATATAAATACATTTTCAATAAATTGTTTGAGATCAAATTAAAAATAGCTTAATATCATTAAATATGTCTTAAACATTTCAAAAGTTATTAAAACAGTCAAATTTATATGTATGTACATTTTACCCTTTTAAATTACATTATAACTGATTAAAATATTTTTTTTTCACATATTTTTTTGACCTAAAATAAACATTTTATCAGATTCAACAATTCTATCTAATTTTTTATAAAACGCTATCACATCAGGATTAGCCCAAACGTGTTTCTTGTCAAAATCTAAAATTCTTAAAGATAATAAACTTTTAGCTCTAGACAATGCAACATAAGCTTGTCCTGCTTCAAACACTCGCCCTAAAGATATTTCAACACAATCCAATGTTAAACCCTAAAAAAAAAAATCAATTAGAATTTCTAATATTTATCTTATAAATAATTTTATTATTATATAATAACCTGTGACTTATGAATAGAAAATGCCCAAGCTAATTTCAAAGGTACTTGTTGCCTTGAAATAAATTGTCCAGTAGGAGTTTTGACTATCCACTTTTCAGGTTTTATAGTTACTGTATTACCACATTTAAATTGGACACAAGGAGAACCTAAAATGTGATAAGACAATTATAATTATTATTGACGAAATCTGAATAGGAGGTGTCCATATTATAATACATTGTTTTAAACAGTATTTTTATATTTTTTGAATTTTGCCTTAATCAAAAAAATTTGTTAAGACTGGGTTAGTTATACAACAGTTAAAAAAAACTTAAATATCTGAGTTCATTACTCAAGTACTTACTTAATGTGTTGCTCTGAATATAAAGAAATATACAAAAAAAACAAATTTTATAAGATTAAATAAAATACTACCCTAGATTATAACATTTAATTGTGCATTTTTACAATACAATTATGTATATAACTAAATTTACTAAAATACTACACAAATATAGCAGTAATAAATAAACTATCAACTGACCATTTTTATCAAAATCTTTGACCACTCCTCTAGCACCATTTACTAGCCCTGATGATACACTTATGTTTTTTAATAACATTACTTGAGCACCAGACTTAAGAATAAACGATTTTGCCACAGGAGTATGATCATCTAATGTCTTAGTTGGACCACTATCAAAAGCTTCAAATTTATATTCTTTGCCTGGTAAATCAAATATTTTTTTCTGATTTATCATTTGAGCATCAGCCGTCCGACAACAAAGACGTGTAGGGGCAATTCCATTTTGTTCCAATAAATTTAATGCTGTAGCTTTTAATTTTATAGCTGTATCTGGATCTATGCTGAAAATACATGTATTCATTTTATCTACCTACCTGTTTATTTTAAATTTCAAGACATTATTTTACTTACTTTCCTAGGCGTAGTTCATTTAAAATTTTTATAAACTCATTATCTGACTGTCTATGAACAAACTTCAAGTTGAAACAACGAAAACGACATTCTGCCCAAGTTTTAGTTTGGAAACAAAATCTAGATTTTCCTTGTTTAACAGGAGGTAATTGCAAAAAATCGCCACATAAAACTAATTTTATACCACCAAATGGTTCATCTCGTCTGCGTACTGCTTTTGCTACTTTATCGAGTTTCTAAAAAAATTAAAAATCATTTTTTAAAATTAATCGAAATGATAAAATAAAATGCAATAAAAATAATATAATAAAAATTATATAATATAATAATCACTTCAAAGTATTCCCCGTCGACCATTGATATTTCATCAATAATAAGTATTTTACATTTACGCCAAACTTGTGCAGCTGATGATTTAGAGGCCATTTCAATACCTCGTTCAATAGTGCATTCGCCATTACCAATACCAGCAAAGGAGTGTAACGTAACTCCTCCAATAAGACAAGCTGATGCACCAGTACTAGCAGTCACCATTGTTACATCAGGTGGTAAGGTATTCACAATGTAACGTAACAAAAAAGATTTACCAGTTCCTGCACTACCTGAAAATGTATGAGAAATTTGACTTCTAGTTTCTTTATTCCATACCAAATCAAAAATATGAAAATAATTTTTTATATCAATACACTAAAACATGTGATAAACTTCAAATAGATTCAAATAAACTAGATAACAAAAAAAAAAACAACTCGATAACTTATTTCTAAACTTTTTAGTTATATTCTCTTGAATATGTTAAGTTTTATAAGCCTTTGAATTATTTAATTTTCCCTACATGTTTACAGTACCCTATGATTATTTTTTTAGTTTTTAAATTACTATATCAACATTTTTTTAAAAATACAATACATCAAATAATAAAAAAGATTTTGAGCTCCATAAATAATGGTATTTTAGTATGGTTATTGTTGTAAGGGAGAAATTGATGTGGGTTAAACAACCTTCTTATATTTAGATATTAATAGGTTTAAGAATCTAGATTTATATTTAATTAATACTTAAAATTTTGATAAGTACAATTATAATTAACTACTTACCAGTAAAAAATATGTTATTATTGGTATTAACAGCTTCAACTACCTCTCGCTGTTCCTGAGTTAGCTTATCTTTTAAATTAACTAAATAACTTTTTTTGACACATTGGTTTGTCAATTCATCATTTAATTTCTTTTTTTTCATACTTGGACCTTCTAATTTATGACTAACACGCCCAATATCCTTAACATTTATAGGGCTGATTTCTTCAGTTGAGCTACTTTTGACAGCTAAAAGTCGTTCCCTGATTTTCACCTATAATTATACATGGCGATAAATAAGATACACATTACTCTCATTACACTGTAGGTATATTATATGACATACCTGAGGGGATTCCTTACGTCCTGTCACCTTGACAAAAAGGGTCTTTAGAAATTCGGCCAGTTGTGAGACAGGAGCATTTGAAATCATCATCATGATCTTATCAGATTTAAAATGGATTGTTGCTTTGCCATCACTAGCAAAACGTTTGTGTACTGCAATGTCTTTCAATGCTAAATGGTAAAGTACACCTTTGTCGGCTGATACGTCAACGAAAATGTCTCGAAAATCGTTTCGAGTCAATACCAGTTTGGCTGTCAATGACTTGAAGCGTTTCAATACAACGCCTTGTGCGTTTGACCATTCCACAGAACAGGAGCATTGCAACGACATTACTTAACTGAATTTTATTTTTCGAATGTAAAAGTAATTATAATATAAAGTATAAAATAAAACGTTTAGACCAATTGATAAATTGATTACAATTTGAAATTTGAAAATTAACAAAGAGTGAAGACAGACAATGCTACAAATTACATTACAATGGTTGAATCTTGAATGAGTTGAATGGTAAATTAAAAAAAAACCGTTTTTATAGATGGCGCTACGCCGCTCCTCAAAGTAATGATAAGTGATAATAAATGATAACAAAATGTTGAGATAAAAAACAAGTGGCCGGAGCTAAAAATTATTATTATTATTATTTAAATCTTGAACCAGCAGTGGTGTTTTGGAAATTGGAAGGTATAAGGCGTATACCCTAGCACCTATAGTTTACTGATTTAGCGTGTCTATACCCCACACAATTGTTAATTACTAGAGAATAAAGATACGTCGGTATGCGCATGTGTACCTTTAAAATTAATCAAATACATAATTCAAATAAAATATAAATTATTTTTAAAAAAATGTTGAGGCATATCTTTGACCAGGTTTGGTAGTTTGGTGGAAATTTAAAATCGTTCAGAATCGTTTTTCGTATATCTACAATGATTTTATATCATTGAATTCAAATTTAACACATCCATTAGGACCATTACAGTGACCCCACTCGACAACCACTGTACAACAGAGCGTGGTACCCACTTGCCGACCTTTTTTTTTTACCGTCGAAAACAAAATAATTTTCTAAACAAATGTGGGAAACATTAAAAGATTTATAATTTTTAATTAGGTATGCTTAATAAGCATTGCTTATAGTGTATTCCAGTTTTCTCTCCTACTGTTATAGATTTTAAACTTGGAGTGCACATTGTTGCTAAAGAAGTATATTTTTATATTTTTTAATTACTATTAAAGCATGTCGTTTCCATCTTGGCCAAGCATGGTACAGAAAAATCAGTTCTATAATTCCAGTACTAAAAAAAAATTACAATGGTAAAAATTCACAATCTGGATATATTAGTTTACTGGACACTGGTTAAAACTATTTTTTGGTTTGCCTTATTCACCATCACGTTTGATTTTTGAGGCGTTTTGTTGAAATAATGGTTACTTGTCCAGATGAAAAACAATTTTCTGATTTTGTTGATTACATATTGGATAATTCTATTGAAACCAATAATTTTTCACCGATATTGTGGGCAGAAGAGCCCAGTGACAGTACAAGAACGACAAACGAGTAACGACGCAGAAAGTTACTGTCATGCGTCATGGTCAACTTATATAGGCATGAATTGCATATTCCACATCAATTTTATATTCCACATATTTAATTCTGCAAGAATACAAATTTAAAATAATAAATATATTTGAGTATTTGTTTTTGTTTATTTTTTTTTTTCATATATGTATAGTAAAATTTTGATTATCCGTCACTATCTCACCCGTTAACTTCTGTTATTCGTCACCCACAGTCCTAATGGTGTTGACGGTGTCGTGAATTATATGTAAATAAAATATTGTACGTCTGTATTATGGGTATACCGTATACATTATATTTATTCATATATAAACAACTTATATAACTTATCTAACTCTTTTTTCCAATAAAATTCATCAAATACACTAATACCTACGTTTAATATTAAAATGAATATGTAATAATTATAAATATATTATAAAAAGTTTTTTCTTTATCCGTCTAATTCAATAATTATCCGTCACTCTCTTAGTCTCGTTGCAGACGGTTAATCGAGGTTTTACTGTAGATGTGTTAAAACAACAGCAGACGTTTACAGATAACTACGACGGGTGTTACGTGTTACGCCCATCCTATACGGGCGTAACACGATTGCGGACAGATTTTATCCAAAATGTTTCAAGTAGCTATTACTTTTCCAGTAAGTACAGCAACCTGTGAGAGATCATTTTCTGCTATGCGACGTATTAAAACATGTTTACGTACTTGTATGAATCAATAAAGATTTAGTAATTTAAGTATTTTGAATATAGAAAATTACATTAGTATCAAAAATGAAGACATTTTCAATATTTTTGAAAAAACTGAAAGGCGTATACAATTACATTAAAATATATACCTACCTAATTATTTATATATGTTCAATTGTGTTAAGTATACTTATTTAACTACAAATTATTATTATTATTATTTTTTTTAATGAAATAAATCGGTTTATTTATAAAAATATAAATTTGTATTACTATAATAATAATACTAATGTTATATATTATGTACCTATTCTATGTATAATACTTAACTACTTAAGTCAGAATTGAAGAAAGACAGGTAGGTATCCTTAAAAGTATGTACTAATGTACATTGTACTGACATATTATTATAATTTTAAAAAAAATTTCTTGGGGCTTGACTGCTTGAGCCCCCCCTAAATATATTTACTATTTGCGCGTTGCGCCACTGCTACCCGATAATATATATACTACTCGTATATTGTTCATGATTCGATGCAGTCGGAGTGTCTACCTAGGTGGCTTAAATGCATGTAACTATGTAAATCTCTCGAGGTTAATCTTAATTATAATATATAATTCAATATAATCTTAGTTTTATAGTTTTGTATGCGTTTAAAATAAATAATTTAGCCCAAGATGATATATGATAAAAACCAACGTTGGTGAGTAATTTAAATTTTAAATATTAAAATATGACGTATTAAATCAATTTTTTTAATTATATAATAAAAAACATTTTAGATTATTTTTTGATATTTTTAGTGACGTATATACTCTATTTAGTTGTCCACCTGAAAATGTATCGAATATATTTTTTAATCTGACCAGGTTAATATATTTTACAGTGAATTTACACCGAGATCCGAAATTTCCATATAAAACAATTTGGCGCTGCGATATATGCTGCTTGATTGGCTGAATGTTGCGGCTAGTAAACGGTATACCACAATAGCACAATATGCTCTCACTTTATAATCCATAAATTCGAGAGTAGAATCCAATCCTACTCAAGGAATATGTTAAAACAGTTATCACTTACCATTTAGTTCATAAATACTGCAAATCACAAATTTTTTTAAAAAATTATCATACATTTCAAAATAATTTTTTTTCTTGAAATTATGGTTTACCGTGAAGTCATACAAAAAAATAATTTTGTGGTGAAGTCACATTTATATAGCGTGTATCACGAAGGTCTGAAATTGCAATGTAAAATCGTGTCAGATCTTCTCTATATACATATTCGCTGTATATATGTATATTTTTATGTATATTATGACGAATATAAACAGTATGAAAAAAATTAGGTATGCGAATTTGCGGTAATCGCGGGTTCGAGCAAATTACTTGTAGCGACCACAACAACTTGTTAAGTTTCTCTTACTTAATTTTTTTGGTATTTTAACTTCTATATTAAGGTGTAATAACAATATGTGTCGAACGCGTGAATAAGTGTCACATATTTGCATGGTCTACTTTCGGCTTAATTCTTTTTTTCCTCAATAATAAGTTCTTAGAAACGAGTTTATTAGGCCGAAGTATTGGTATAATATTATACTATACTATTTTTTTAAATACAACTATTTTGATAAAAATTAAATCAGCGATGTATTATAATATTTAAAATCATATTCTAAAAGCGGGTTATTGCAAAATTTGAAATTAAAACGTATTGAAAAGAATTAATGCCTCTAGGCATTTATATATAAATTGACGACATTTTTAAATTATTGGTTTGAGGAAATCTAACGAGGTACCTTGTAATATATTTTCAAGCAATTTTAGTATTTTACTGACAAACAAAAATTTGATCATACACAAATCGAAAACATTTCGGTCAAAATTATAATATTCTAAGAATATTTTAATAGAAAATTATTTTATCCGAAACTAATATTCGATACAAAAATAAAACACACGTAAAATATTTTATTCGAAAATAGGTATAACGTCCAAAAATAAATTGTCAGATAATGTCCCAGAAACGTATAGGCATTAGGCATAGACGTTTATCTGAAAATGAACCTAGCTTTCAGATTAAATATTTTCACTAAGATAATTTTTCGGATAAAATACGTATCGAATGAAATATTTTCTGCCGTTTTACTTTTATGGTACATATTATTCGGACAAAATATTTTTCTTATAATATATTTTCGGGATAAAATATTTTTCTACCAAAATACAGTGGTTTTGATGAAATATTTTTGGAAATTGTTCACACTTACAGCACAGAATCTAAAATCATTTATATAATAGGTACATTCATCGCTCCGTTCGTTATATACATTTTACTATATAAGTCTTTGCCTTTAATTTATAAATAAATTTAAAAAAGATCACTCTATATAAATTCAATTTATATTTCAAATATAACATTTCAAATTATTACAATATTATAAAAACATATGAGTATATGACAATCACAATTTTAACTATTGTTTATAGTTGTAGGTACCTACCTAGTACCTACCCTATGTATATATATTTAATATTTGATAATTATTATAATAAAAACAAAATAAATATGATTAAAACATATAGCTGTTGCACTGTTGGCTGTTGCAGTTATTATGACTCAAGGTACTAATTTGTTAACTAACATTACTCAACAGTCAATAGTGCATGATAATAATTACCCAATGAATAATTTTCTCAAAGATATATGATCATTTTTTTTTA
The DNA here is from genome assembly GCA_022818045.1 of Neotoxoptera formosana. NCBI lineage: Eukaryota > Metazoa > Arthropoda > Insecta > Hemiptera > Aphididae > Neotoxoptera > Neotoxoptera formosana. The sequence continues at coordinate 771,284 of CM040634.1, forward strand.
TCGTAGAGCGTAACTATTATTGAAGTATAGGTACCTAGGTTATTCAATACAAATTTATAAGTGCAATAATATTGTAATTTATACTACAAATGTTTATTAAATGCAATCGTGCAATTGATAGAATAGGGTACACATACTATTATACAAGAAGTAATTATTATTTTACCTTCATACAAAAGAATAATTAAATCTAAGTTAATTTTCATTATAAAAATAGCAAGTATTAGTTAAATTCTAATATTAGAATAACAGAATAAGTGTATAGTAGAATGTACCTACTTTGAACTTGTTTATATTTCATTAGAATTTTGAACCATATAAATTATATTGCATAGCACTACAACAGAGTTTGGTTTCAAGTGCAACACGAGTTCGATCCGTGATCCGTACCATTTCGTAATTACTAATATTACTTATGCACCAGTTATAATAAATGTCAGCCCGGAATCACTCTTTACTTAATTGCATGCAGATCTTATCAAGTGAACATTTAAATTCTAAATCAATCGCTTTAAAAAATAATGTTTTTACAATATTATACTTCACTACTTCAGATTTCTTATTAAAATTAAGTTTTAGATAATATAATTAATTATAATTAAGTTTGTACTTAGTACAAATTTGTTGCAGTTAATGCTCAAGTGACTAATTTCAATGATTTTAATTTTTAACTCGTTCGGTACCTATAACAATATATTTCCAAGGTTTGCCCAAATAAGAGCATAATTAATAAATACAAATTTTAATTTTGAACGTCTTAAAAATTGATGTTTTTCTCAATACTATGACTATTATAGGTATTCCTATTAGGTGGGTATATATTATTTTTTATGTTCGACCAACATCATGTATTATAGGTCATGTGATTAAAAGTAATGAGTATAGGGAACTAGGAAGTTGGAATACTCAGATACCCATGTACAGACCACAGACGTATTAAAGTATATAAGGTTAGATAGACAGGTGACGGCTTATATATTATTATACATTTATACCATTTACGATTATTATCATTGTTATAGGCTCGTTCTAGTTGTCTAGAATAAGGTTACCGTGCTTACCTATACAACATATTATATGTATATCTTGTTGTTATAAGGTTAAGGTCTAAACCGTCTAAACGAGTATACCTACAATGGTATACAATAAAAATCTTAATTCTTTATAGGTCTAGGTTTTCTTTTCTTATTACTTTATTTCCGTCATACTCGACAGACGACGGAAAAAACACCTCGGGTATTCATTTAAAAAAAAAAAAAATAAATAAATAAGAAAAATGCTTCCTATAATATTTACAAGACAATACGTGAATATTATATAGATGGCATAGACTGTGATAATATAATATAATACAGTATTATACGAAGACAATTATTACAGACTATGATGAGACTACCGCATAAGGAGACGTGGTCGTGTCTCGTCATATTCTCGTGTCCGAGCACTCCGAGCCTCCGAGCTCGCCTGCCGCCACTGACCTACATATAGGTCGAGCAGACGTCGGTTTTCCGTCGCTGCACACGTGGCATCACTGTGCAACTGTTGCTGCCGCCTAGCCGCGGCCGTTTTATTTCGCGTGTTGGTAATCGCCTCGCACACACATGCGTCGCGTTAACTTCACGGCAACGTAATGTTCCCCGGTTCCCGTGTAGCGTACTAGCGTGTTCGGCACTACCACAGTTGTACCGTGGTCGTCACTCGTCAGTCGACTCCCGTCAGTCCGCTGCGCCGCAACGTCACCGCTTATCGCGTCGTCCGTGAACAGTTATTTAATTATTGTTTTGACACTTTTCGACTTTTATCATAATCCGGCGCGTTATCAATTTTCCGCTCTTTCTCTCGCCGTTGATACGCGACAATATTCCGAATCCGGAGCTGCAGGTGCGACTGACAAGGGCTGTCCATAACGATATCGGCAATACATTTCGCGGCCACACATTACGCATTTACGCCCAAATATCGATTTCCAGTTGGCTAGGAAACCGACATAAATTTAAGCTAAATTTCCGAATCAGGTTAGTACTCGGTACGCTTCGTCATCATTGCAGACGATTATAATATTATTATTATTATTACCTATCCATTGCGATTACTCGAGTCCGTCGGCGGCCGCTGTCCGTGCGAGATCGTTAAGGGTGTATCGTGATTCGCGATCGATAGAATAAAAAAATAATAACGCGAAGGTAGTCAGGTGGGTAGGTTATCGGTGTTCACAATTTATTATTGTGCAATAATATTATTCTGTAATTTGTGTCAACGTAATTTGAAAACGTTATCACAACATAATATTATAAGTATGTAGGCAGGCGCGCCTACGTTATAGTACAAAGATTACCTTAACACAATGTTTGTCTGGCGAATTGTTCGTTGTTGGTTTTTTTTTCATTCACTCAAAATCAATAAGTATTTTGTTTTTCATGCATATCGTAGAACGTTTCATAATATAGATTTGTGATTTGTTTATTTTGAGCAATAATGAAGTATAGATAGATACCTAGTACCTACTCTAAGATTGGCAAATATCAGTCATATTTTAAAAAGTTTAATAGTCAAAAATACAATTGTTCGCACAATAATTTAAAGTTGTATGGTTAGGATTTAATTCTATTAATTTTTTAATACTATATTAGGTATAATCCAGAGTAGGTATAGTCTAATAGTTATTTTTTGAATTAAAAACCGCCTTGATTGTATTACATTATTTGTTGATAAATAGGTTAAAACAAAAAGTAATTTTATAACAATGTTTAGAGTGAGTTTTGTTATCTCGTTTGTTATCCTCGTTGTAACCTATTTATTTTTCCCGACATGGAAACATAATATTATATTGTAGTACGTTCATGTAATCATATTATTATATATATATAACATGGATAATAAATAACCCTGTTAGAGCATTGTACCCGGCCACCCGGGATAGTACCTGTTGTAGAAATCGACCTATATTAAGTGTGTGTTTTTGAATGAAATTGATGCATTCATAATAGTATGTAGGTATTAAAATAAATATGATTTTTTTCGAATTTGGTGTTATGTAATTAATTGTCATGCACAATGAATTTTAACCTTAGAGCTTGTGCGGATGTTACGAATAAGTTGACTACGTAATATTTTTGGTATATTTGTATATCTCGTACACACTGAACTAAAACCGCCATCGCATCTTATAATCTATATTATATATTTGTATTACAATAATATGTTTCACATTATGTTTTTTCGGTTTTTTTGGGGACAATAGGTACATTTTTCATGTAGCTCAATCAACATAAATTGTATTATAAATATAGGTTAGTTTTTTTATTTTTCATATAAGTACCTAGTAAAAAAAAAAAATAGCATTATAGGAAATGCGAAAACAACTACTATGGAATGCGTTACGCGTCTGTATTCAACAAAATCTTCACAATTTTTTTTGTTATATTGAACTCTGTACATAAAACGATTTTATGAATGTCATGATTTATAGTTTACTTCATCTATGCACTTTCAAAACATGTTAAATGATACATAATATTCATACAATACCGACTTGCGCCGCCGACGTCGGTGAAATGAGACGATTTCCCAATTTCCCAACACCAGACCTAACACAAATGGTTTGAATTAGGCTACAGTATTATAGATTTTGGTGTTTACGGCTTCTGTGTTGCCCGGCATTTAATGCCCGGGATCCGTATTGCGCCTGCGGTAAAATAATTGCGACTGTAATATATATATGTGGTATTTAAATTATATACGTATAGCATACATTATGCACACAGCACATACTGCACTATAAAACATAAACAATGCGCGAGTAATGGAAAAAAAAATGTAGTAAAAAGAGGAGACGTAAAAACGGACGTTCTTGGAGACTTAACGAGTTTATATGTTGTTTATAAAAAGGAAGGTACCTCCTCCTCGCGGTCCCACCACAATTAAACATTATACACAAAATTATAGTCCATTATACGCGTCGTATAATACCTATTACCTATAGTTACTGCGGTCTGCGAGCGTAATATATAATTTTTATATTCTTATTACACGCGGACGTATTTATTTATACTGGCGATACCGTCTAAAATGCACGGCAGGTACCTATATTTAGCGTATTTAGGTATATTGATTTTATTGTATCGATACCTATTAATAATGCGTTGTTTATTACACTTGTTTTAAAACATTTGTAATTGTACCTAAAAAAAATATATTTTTGTCTGTATTTTTTCTTTGTATTAATTTTGTTGGGAATTTATCTGATATTTTATTAAATTAAAATATAAACATTTTGAAGGGTTGCCAGATGAACCTCGGATTTTACCGCTTAATAATGGTCACCATTCGAGTCCCGTGTATTCTCAGATTAAAGAGGGTTAGAGTTTAGACATCTGCGTGTATAGTGTAAGAAATATTGCTTTACGTTATTGTCAGATAAAAATCAAATCCAAACGACCCCGGTGATGGTTCACCTTTTGAATGCGTATTTGTTAAGGGCCTACATATGTGCTATGAAGCATGAAAAAAATAATGTTGGGTAGGTGGGTGTAACCTATACATGCATGGCTCTGTGCATGGCACATTGTGTATAATATGTATTTATAATTCACCCATATATTTGACCAGATCTTATCCCTCTTATTTTTGGTTTTCTTCACCATTTTTCTCCCCATAGAATTCCACCTGGACCATAAATACTAACTAACAATAGGTAATATTTTTACAACTTGTTTCATGACGTCTATTGTTATTTTTAAACACTTACCTATACACTGTTGTCTGATATTTTCTTAATTAGAGACCGAAGTGTAGGCAGAAGGCTATCCTTTAGGCAGAAGGGAGAAGGGATGTTTTTGACACTCGATAATTTATCCATCCCTATAGGCTATAATGTTATTACCATTTGAAAATAAAACTACCTTCGTTGTGTTGTGTTCAATTAAAAAAACAACATAATAATAATTCTGTAGGTATGCGGAGTCAAGTTTTGTTACTCATTATTACCTGTTAAGTTTACCCACCCACTTGTTCGAAATAACAATATATTTTTTTATGTTATGATATAGTATTTAATTATTTTGCTATCATTTGATGCTTACATAATTTGGAATTTACTTGTAAAACATGTTTTGGGGTGACATATGTTACAAATGTTCATGTTGTTGAATTGTGCCTATAAAAACTAGACATATAATTCAGTTACTATAAGGTAGGTCAGTTCTTAAATGTCACGGTAATTTTTGTGAAAATGACAAAAATTATGAAAAATCTTTTGGTTAATAATACGTACATTGGTATTCTTAAATTGTATTGTTTTATACTGTGATTTATCATCATCATTGTTTTCACGTATAATAGCTGGTAATACAAAAAAGTAACATATCCATGCATCTATTTTTTTTTTTTTTTTGATAGTCGATATTATACAGTTTATAGGTAGTTTTTGTTTAAATATGACAGAATCTCCGCGTTTATAAATTGAATATTTTAAGGCAAAAAAACTCTTCGTGTTTTGTGTTTAATTATTTTGGACTGTAAATTTAATATTAATATATTTTTCGTAAATATATTTTATATAAATCTGGTTTTATAATGTTAACCATCTTATTTAACTAAATTATGTTTACCTAGTAGTAGGATTTTAATATTGATTTGCAAAATCACAACTAAGAAAAAAATATTCTATTTAGCTTTTTAGTGGAAGGTATAGCTGATAATAGGTTATTGTATTGTAAGTATCTGTTAGAAAATTAAAATAGGATTATTAGATCACGATTCTCACTACTGAGTGGCGGCAACCAGATCGTTTGATCAGCAAAACAACATTAACATTGAACTGGTAAATAACCACTAGGTACGAGATCGAATAATAAAATAAAAGCCATTGTCCCCGGAGGCCAGATTAAATCATAACAGGTTTATTTTTTGGTACCTCGAGTTTAAAAGAAATGAGCCTTTTAATTTGTATTGTACATATTTTGTGTAGTGGTGCTTGTTCTTAAAAAAACTACTTTTTTTGAATTTATTATTCTTCTTTTTTTCAAAGCCGACCGGATTAATAATAGGCATCTGTTGAGGACCCCTGTGGTTGTCGGATAAATCAAACAGTTTGTAAACGACGAAAACTCAAGAAATATTGTGAATAAGGGGGCGATTTTTGGTCCAATCACTTTAATCTTATCAGTCATCTATTGCGTTGAAAGGAACATGTTTTTAAATCTTTTACTTATGTGGCATTATTAATTAATATTAGTTTAATATTTTAGTTTTGTTCATAAAACCTAATAAATAAGTGTAAAAATAAATTATTTCCAATGATTCTTAGTTGGTACATTGAAAATTATATTTAAACAAAGCTCTAATAAAATAATATACAAATATTTGTCTTAAAATTCGTCTCATAAATTTAATTTTTCCGCTCTACGATTTTATAATGTAGACAGTAGAATACAATTTACAAATTCAGGCTGTAGATACGAATAGTAGGTTAACCTCTGTAAAATTTACTTTATATCTTCAGTTTATTATCTTATAAAGTATACTACCTATCACAAAATAATAAACTGTCATACACTGAAACTTACAACTAACAATTTAAGATTTGTTCAGAAAGTTGTATAATTTATATACCCAGTAATGGTTTAAACTTTAATTTATATTTATTATTAAGTGGAATTAAATGCAATTGTATGTATATAGTTATAACATTTATAGTACTCTCAAACATTAAAAAAAGTGATTACAACGCTTATCTAAATGTAAGATACAATCATATAATATACTATTATCAAAATAAAATTATTTTTCAGATTCACATGTTTTAAATGTTGACTAACTCTGATTATACTGAGTCCTAAAGTTTATTTTATTTTGAAACATTTGTGTGGAAATAATGTTTTGTATACTATATAATATAGGAGTATAAGGTCTAAGCTCGGGTCTAAGATACGTAGATATGAATCGATTTCATAATATGATAAACTAGTTTCCAGTCCTTAGATAATACGAGCGAGTGTGAAACCACTATAATATGTATAATATTATATTATTTTCCCAGATATTAATAATATTATTTAGTTGTTAACCGCATGTACTCGTATACCGGAAAATAAGTTAGTTGTTGTATTTTATAAGTTTGATTGTTTAGATTAACTTGATTTTCGAATGTTGATGCAGACAATTTTGGATCTGGACTGAAATAGTCAATGAGTTTCTGGCAGATATTACGGTATTATTTATGTAATACTAAATCTTTATTTATATAATTATATGTGTATAATTAGTTAATGTTATAACTTATAATGTATTTCTCTTTTGTTGCGTCTTACGTGCTATGTACCTACTATTGTATTAGCTGTGGTCAAATATCGATATTTTCATACTACTTTATACTACTCGTGTCTTGAATATTGGATTTTGTTGAGTTATTTAAAGTATAAAATGAATCTTAAATTCCTGACAATACTACCATATGGATATGGATTAGGATGAAAAAAAAGTAATCACGCCATTTAGCTTATCTATGTGTGGCTAACCTATGCCAGAATACCAGTTCATATTGTATACTGCAAAAAGAATTGGGGCTCTCTTTTTTTCGGCAACCATGCGGACAACTAAATTTGTACCAAGCACTTCTGCATTACAATTTATTTATATTGCTGGTCAGATGTATTAGAACTTCGATTGTCGTGTATAACATGCTATATGCACAGTACTAACATGTTGTGATTTAGTCTCGTTAACAAGAGAGTGGGTATATCAAGAATATTCCTCGTATAATTAAATAATTTTCTTGTTGATATATTTTTTTTATGTAAATGTAAAACAAATTAGACAAGTTAATTTCAGATTAACAAGAATCGAATGATAATTAAAGTTTTAGAGATAGATGATGGTTACATTAGTTGATGAAACTTTCTTTCTATCAGTGTCATTCATGTTGAGTATACTTTCTTTTAAATCTTGGTTTGTAGAATCCTGTTCGTTAAATAGAGCGTGTCATTTGACAAATAGACAAATATAGACGTACCTATATGTTGTTCAAATTAGCGAATGAAATTTCTTCCGGCGTTATACCTATTGACAAATCGTTCGTCAGAAACTGGAAACTACATTATACCTATTTTGTTTTTCATTTCATGCATACGTAATGTACATAATATGATATGGTAAAAATATCTATTTATCTTTTATTTTAACATTGAAGTTATTATAGATAATAACTTCAATGTTAAAATAATTGCGCTTTATCCAGAAAAATACAGTTTTTTTTATTTAATTTGGTAAGGAAAATTTAAATTTGTTGTAAAAATGAGTTGTGACAAACATATTATAGCTTATAAGGTGTTCCAATGATTCTCTAATACAATATTATGGCCTCGTGGGTAAATTAATTGTGTCGTGAACATGTATTATGGAACATCTTCGATACTGTGTTATATCAATATTTATCTGCATATTTTTCATAATCTAGTAACTAAATATTGTAATTTGAGTATTGTCTTGATGTTTGAGTGTAAGTTTACCTTTATTATTGTGTGGCTAAACTGGTTTCCTTGTACACCCGAACGTCAACCGGATGGCTATGTCCTATGTGCATCTGTCTGATGTGTTCGTCGGTCCGGAAACACAAATGAACTTGTTCAGTGTGGGAAAAAGTCTGTAGGTAATGGGATATGACTATATGAGTGTGACTTGTATACAGGTAGTATCACAGTGGCGCAGTGGAACTTACTTCCGCACAGGAAGTTGAAGTACCTACATAAATAATATGTGTTATTACTTGTTACTGTATTGATATAATAGTGCACACATACAAATAATAATTATTAGATTTATTAAATAGTTTAATATACATCTATATCTATACAATATTAGATTCCAATATTATAACATTTTTAAACGATTTGTCTATACTCTATAGTTATTATTATTATTTATTAATTATTATTACTTATTACTTATGATTTATATTTATTATTATTATTATTATTATTATTATTATTATTAATAGTTAGATGTAGGTATTTATAATGAATACATAGTTAAATGGATAAAATGTGTTTTAAATTATGAGTTAGGTTTACTTCATTCATTATTTTATGAAATTATTAGATAGGTAAGTAAGTAATAATAATATTTTAATATTATAAAAATCATTTTGATACTTACCTAAGAATGATAAATAGTAGAATGAAATAAGTAGAGTTTCTCATATTATATTATTTATCAGTGTTAAAAAGATCTTCACAATAGTTAAGTTAACAAAAGTATATTGTTAAGACTATTATTAATATACTGTTTTACAGAATTATAAAACATTTTATTAAAATAATGATTTTCATCAATATAATATGTTTTGAAATTGACGAACATTCCGATACACGTATCATATAATTTCCTCTAAATTGTACTTTAAGTTGTTCGCTTTAGTAAAACCTAACCACTCTATCATTAATAGTTCATTGTTAAATGCTTGTATATTATAATATAATCATACCCATACCTTATATACATTATTATGCATCCAGCGTTCTGTTGTATTCTAGAAACAAAACGTATAACGTGCGTAGGATTTTGAAAATATTTTTTTACAATATTCATAAGAAAAATGCACATAGGTGTAACGAAAATCACAATTGAAAAATATCGTGCGTAGGATTATGAAAATAATTATTTTTTATTTTTGTCTTACAATTTCCATACTAAATAAAATGAATACGTTAGGTTAGTCATGCATAAATATATGGTTCAATTGTTGATACAGTTATGATTCGAAATTTAAAAATTAAGATTGCCATACAATCAATTTTTTTTATATAAATGTTTTAACTATAGATAAATTATATTTGTGAATTATTATCATACATATTTACATAAATGCAACTTTTAATGATTTTTGCAAATATTTCGTAAAATAACAAAGTTTTACAATGTAGAAAATTTAGCTGACATAATTTTTATATAATATCGTAAAATATACGTTTGTATTATTATTATTTTTTATTTGTGAAAATTCAAATTTGACACCTAGGCCATTCGCGCTATATTTTCTTAAAATATTGGTGATATTAAAAAGTTATGGTTAAATAATGATGAATTATTAAACTACAGAATTACTACTGAACAATAGATATTCTAATATTGTATCATTCCAATGCTATAAATGTATGGATTTTTAAACGTTTAATACATTTTAAATCTAGTTTTAATATTCAAACAATCATAATATTATAAATTATAATGAATGAATACACTGTTAATTTATATAATAATTGTATATTATATATATACCATTATATATCATATAATATCGAATGGCTGTTATAAATAATAATAATGTAAAGTTACACATTCTATGATATTGTTTCTAATATTAGTAAAATTGAAATTTCTATGACAAAAACTAGACGTGATTATGTGCTATAAACAGTAGTAAATATTTTATCCTATATAGGTACTCTATGCAAAACAAAGTAATTGGCCATCATCTGGAAAGTCGCATTATTTTAAACCGTTAACCAGTCGTCTATTATAATATATGCATTTGGAACCGGTCGTTTATGTGATCTTGATACATACATGTTTTCTCTATAGTCACACTAGCAATTTCTTGCATGCGACTTGTACCTATAGTTTACTAATTAACCAACACAAATCGTATGTGTAAAAATATTGTAGCAAAATATTTTTTCTTAAATTATAGGTAGGTATACGATTTAAAAATATTTACCAAAACAATTTTTACTTTTTGCATTAAATATTCTTATCATTATGTTGGTAGACACCAATTTGAAAATGTTATAATTGATGAAAATTGTATATTGAATGAATAATTATAAGCATTTATTCTGTTTATTAATTTAACGAAGTTTTAAAAGCAATTGTACAGTTATTTAAAAAAATATATAATTGTACCTATTTAAATTATAACTAACATTCTAATTTTGCATGTTATATTTCAAAAAGTTTTATGTATAATATGTACTAGCTTTATATTATTACGTGTAGAACCGTTGAATATTATAGGTATACTTCGTTTTGTGTAGTATAATTTACCATAATATACAGTTAGAATAATTGTTTGTTTGAATAGTTGTCTTATTTCCTACCGGTTATTATCGTACTATGTTAATATTCAATATTTAGTTCGTGGTTGACGGAACCCTAGATATACTAAGAATCAGAATAAAAAATATAACCAAGATGAGTTTCTTTACTTTATTTTCATTTATATTTGTCCATATTTAGAAGACCCAAGGACTTACCCTGATATCCGTTAAACCCGTATAAGGTAACTTGTAGAAATATAGCCTTGTATTAAATTTTCGTTTGAATTCAATTTTCGAAGACGTCCAAGTACAATCAGATCTATCATCTGATAGTTAATTTCAAAACAAATAAACTATAACTATATACATTATTTCACTTATATGCTACATAAATTAAAAAGTTGTTAGGATACAGAGATTGTGTGTATGACACTTTTACTATGTATAGTTTTATACATCAATGTTGTTTCTTAGGTGTGGAAGCCATATGTGGTTTTTGAGCATAACAATTTTCTATAGATTATCCATATAAGTAATTTATGAATACAAAATAAAACATGAACAATACTTAACTAATGTTATTCTGCCTTATCAAATTGAAGTTCGTATTGTTCTGTTTTACATTACTAAAACGAAAAATAAACCAACAGCGTATACTTGTCGGACATAAGATATTTAAATACCTAGTAAATAAGTTCAAATTTAAAAAAAAAAAAACTTTACTCATAACACGTTTTGAATATTATAGTCTGTATAAACTTAATGTAGTACTTAATTAGGGTTAATAAAATATTATACATTTTAATTTATATTAGGTTCTCAATCATTATTTCCTGAATTACAAAAAAAGTAACTAAAATAGATTGTACTGGTTTTCTATAAATTTCACCGTTCTTAAGCAGTCATTTGCAGTTTATTTTTTATAAACTTTTCGAAAACTATTCAAAAAAAATATAAAATTATAAGTTTTTGTCATCTATCTTTAAGTTTTAAAAATTATAATGAACTAAAACTAATTTCTTCGGATAAAAATGATATTATTTTTTATTTTTTATCTAATTATTGTTGAATGTTTTATGTATCTTCAAAAATGATATCCTTACTTAATTTTTATATAAATTGTAAAGTTTTTTTTATAGTTGATATACTCATTAAAATAAAGATATATAGGTTACAATATCTATAGTATTAGTAATTATACACTTGGCGATAAACCCTTGTTAAATGTTATCGACCTCTACATTTTTATCTGCCGTCTATTAACGTGAAAAAAATTCTACAATATCAGTGTTTTAAGATACATACATGCTTTTTTAAACTAAAAAAATAAAATAATAATCCGTTATGTAACAAGCGGGTATAGTTTCATTGTGTCGTCAAACGGGTTCGACGAAAAAAATATAAAGAGTACGGCAAGATTCACAACAATATAATCTAGTCGTTATACACTTCACATGTGTGTATTGACCGCAAGAGAACAAACGTTTTATATCTATTATATTCACAATATAATAATCAGGTACCGTTGGAAAAAAAACGGAAAATTGTTAATGAGCTATCATATACAGTATATATCGCCTATTTTTATGGCTGGACATTGTGTATATATACTATAGGTATAGGGTATAGGTATAGGTAATATATATAGGTAATGTAGTATAAACTTTGCCGTGATTGAAGTATAATATATTATTTAAAAGATAACTTTGATGTACGATGCAGATCTTTTATCTTAATAAGTTTATTGTAATAATGTATTAGATAGTCATTAGACCTGCAACTTATAAAATAATTGTATGTTATTTGTATATTTTATTTTAGCTTTGAAAACAAGTAAAATGGGAGAAAGACGTGGTACTAAAGCATTAGAACTATGGTGTAAGCGAGTCACTCAAGGATATGATGGAGTGTCTATTGAAAATATGTCTACTTCGTGGAAAGATGGGCTTGCATTTTGTGCTCTTATACATCATTTTAGACCTGATTTGATGTAAGTATTTTGATATTTTAATACTAAACATTATTAATTTATCTTTTCATCATTTTTTTACATTTAATGTTACACTCTTATGTAATTAATACTAATAATTAGAATTGTACGTATAACTTCGATTATGCTATTCGGAAGTTTTAATGTACCGTATAATATATTAGTAATTACTACCAAGTTAATACTAGTTACTTGTATATCAAATTGGTGAAAAACGCTGCAGTTACAATACATACCTAATCCTTTAATGTAGTTATAAATGCATTTTATCTTCTTAGTTACCTATAGTTATACTTTGTTTGATTATTACATAATATATTATAATTATAGGTACTCAAAGAATCCTCTATTTATGAATACTATCTAAAATCGGAATCCTCTTAAAATATTGGATGTTTTATTTGTGTTTTTTGGCATTAACATGATAAGTAATAATAATAATAATTATTAGTATTTACTAGTAATAATATTTTCTCTCAATAATGGATATTTTTTAGGTCTTGTTGATAACTACTACGTTACTATGTATTTAAATTAATCATTAAATTACTTAGTAACATTTATTTTAATAATTAAAACCAATGATATTGCAGTTGATGTTGAATTATACATATTATCTTCTCGTATAACAAAAGTTATTCTTATTAATTCTTATTATATTTATTTCTTACTAATATTCGTACATCAAATTACTGTATATATTTTTTTTACAAACAATTTTTCAAACTTGTTAATGCATTTAAAATTGGAAAGTGTAGTAGAAAGATCATCGTATTTTAATTCTGTATTTTTTTATATTCAGAGATTATTAACCTTTCCCTAGTCTAGTACAGCTGCCAATATTTTTACTATCTTTATGTGTTAAGATGAAGTCAAGGTCACTTACTTCAGTATCACGTATAATGTGTATACAATATATAGGGTTCAAATCTTTAATTCGCTCCGGTTATTGTAGCATATTTTCCATGCCCATGAAATGAGTATTTTTCTCATCTCCTATTAAATAATAACTAAAAAAGATAATAATAATAAAACACGCATGTAACGTAACAAAAACATCAGGGAGGTTTATATTTGAAATAAATAGAAGAGAAAATTGCCCTAGGAAAAATTATTTTTCAATAGGTACCTACATAGAAAATGAAGCGCACATGTCACAGAAAATCATGACCGTGGAAAAATACCATTCTGTTTAATACTTGCAATTTTCGTATTCTTAAAAAGAAAAAAAAAGATTTTATAATGTATCTACTAATAATATATGTTTTTCAGTGATTATAATAGCTTGGACAAAAATGATATTTACGCTAACAATGAGTTGGCTTTTCGAGTTGCTGAAAATCACCTGGGCATTCCTGCACTTTTAGATCCGGAAGACATGGTTTGCGTCGAAATCCCAGACAGATTATCAATATTAACTTACCTGTCACAGTTCTACCAAACTTTCTCATCACAAGGTAATTATTAGACTGACATTTTTTTATTGTTTTTTTACGATATTTTAGTAAAATAAATCAATACCTAGCATGAAGTGTGTGATAATTAATAATAATAGGTACGTGTATAAGACTTTAATAATTTTGATTTCATTTTTTTTTGGTATTGATGTTCATGTATATTTTTGTAATATTTTATATCGTGTCATTATTAGGCTTTTAATTATATTTGAATTAAATTAGTCACATAAAGAATTTCACAGTAACTATTTAATTCCTCTGAAAAATAAGCTTGTTTTTGCATTATAGTTTATTTTAATTGTTTAAATAATTGTTTGAGTTTTATATTTTTTCACGACTACTTCGAGACACGAGGACTGTCTAGTGTCTACATAATGATTTGTAATTATGTAAAAAGTATTTACATAATCTTTTCCGAAATTGCCAATAGTTTTTCTACTACTGGATATGTGCAATGAATATGTAGGAAAAAAAATAAAATCAAGTCGTGACTATATGATTTTTTCCTGATAATTTTCTTGAGTAGACTCTTCTACACAGGATGGCAATTTGAAGGCGGTGCATGCGTGCACGTATGTTTAGCTTGCCGGAAATGGTGGCAGGAAACCTGTTTCTATCGGGTGCGTGTGATCGACTTGGTCAAATGGAAAGGCCTAAAAAAGACCACCAATGAGGTATAAAAACCTATTAGTAGTTATTATAAACTGGTAAAATATACCCCTTAAAGATTGAGTAAAATTATAAATATGGATAGTAATCTTATATTTAAGTGTTTAACTACTTATTCCATTTCCTACGATATAATTTAAAGTAAAAATAATGTAAATTATTTAAATATAATTATTATTTATTTTCTTGCAATGAAATGTAATGTTGAATATTTTAAGCCAAACTTTCAACGTGTAGTGCAAAATTGTATATTCATTTTATTTTTGTATAGTCCGTTCCACCTAAAGATTACTTACAAAGTTACAAACAAGTTTCTTTGGTGCATTATTAATCATGGCAAAATAGTATATTAACCATGATAGGTATTATAAACTATTTAATTTACATACGAATATTTACAATTGTATTACATTTTAAATTATTTTTAAAGTTTTCCTTAAGGTATAGTAACATTAGTTTTCTGTCGACAATTGAAATTGTATGGCTTAATGATTTTCAGTTAACTAGTATAAATTAATCAGGAATATTAATTATTGGACCTAGAATTTGATCAGATCTACGAATATGTTGTAATTGATCGTGATCTTCACTAGGTCAGTAGCCGCAACCTTTGAAAAATCATGGAACACAGTACGATAGGTGGAGTTTAAACGTTTCTACAATTAGGCCAGTACATACAGTGCTGATTAACTTAGCAGCGCCGTTTGGCAACTCGACATATAACAAGAGAAAGACATCGAGTGTGATAGAGACATGAAAACCGGTTCTCGCAACACTGTTTATAATTTATTAAGGTCACATGTGCGCGTTGATCTCAATGAGAAACTTTCACTGATAGTGATTTTAGATTTGCCCTTTCCACACATTTCCACAATTGCAATGACTTTGGCATAATATCCCAAAATTAATGTACTAGACAAAATACAATCAACATAATATTATGTTGCATGCATGGTTCTGAAGATTACACAAGATAAACATCCGTTGTTTTGTATACACTATTCTGCAAAACTAACGTTGCCTGATACGGCCCTAACGTAGATCACCTGACCAATGTCCTTCCGTAGGCAAACAGGTTTTGGTAAAACGTCAAACCGCGGCTTCAAAATTTAAATTTTGGCTCCATTCCAATTCATTATAGGTACTAGCAGATTAGAAAAAATAGACGATAAACACTATCTTAATTTTCGGCTCTGTAAGTCGTTTTAATAATTTGACCCCCGCACGAGCTAGGTTACACTTTTTCAGTGTTTGACCTCTTGACCACCGGTCTGTAGATTTAATTCGTACTCGTGTTCGTTACACGAAGCTTAAAACAGTCAAACAATTTATAATACACATTGCCGATAGTAATCTACCACTGTTTTCTCTAATTCTACTACTACCTATTACCGATTCACAATTACTAACAATGTGAATGACCTAAAAAAAAATATTTAAAAATGTTTTGTTGTGAGCTTTAAATTATTGCAAATTTATGCTGTTATTATCACCACGCATTTCGTAACGAGAACAATATTTATTGTTATCTCATTCATTATATAAAGCAAAATGAAGATCACGTTTAATAGTCTTAACGTACTTATTTTTGTTACCTTTCAGGTTTCACTCTTTTTTTTTGTTTTATTTTTGTTACAATTTATTTTACGAAGTTCAGAAACAACATATTATTATTGGTATCCATTTTTATGATAGGTACCTAGTTAACTATCTAACGTACCCTGGTATATTAACTATTATCATTGGAAATATTATCTAGAAACATTTATGACAAATTACGATCGGTGAAAATTATTAAGTTTATTATATTGAATTCAATAGTAGTTTGCTTCTTAAAAAAAAAATATATATGATATTTTTAAATTATTAAAAAAATTACACAATCATGAAAATATGACTAACATTTTTAAATTTTTTTTCTATTATTTTATCACTAAATAGGCTTTGCGATTGAATATATGTATTATGATATATAATATGTATTCTGTAGTATACATTAATTACAAACATTTGGTATTGTAAATTGGTAGTATAATATTAAATTTAAAGTAAACACCTTATTACTACCTACAATTTAATTCAAGTCTTCACATTCACAGTGTATATGAATGTGTAATTTAATACATTTTTAACATTATTATTTATACAGTATTTACATTATTGTTTCTACTAAAAATGTTAACTTTATACTTACATATGATTTCTTATTTTGAATAATGAATTAATATAGTAAAATAAAATGAATAATTGATTTATATACTAATACTTAAGTGTTTTAATCACAGAATGTACTGATTCCGATTAATTAGTTTCTAAAATATTTCTAATTATATTTGTTCGTGGTCCATACTATCGTAATGTTATACTTATCACTTATGAAAGTAAGTAAAAGAGGTAATAACTAGTTTCTTCTTGTTTTTACACTTGTGTTATCCTCGTTAGTTATTTGACTTGTATTAATATCTTGGTTAAACTGTCAAGAAAATTAGAATTAAATTGATTTATAGTCAATGTTTATTAGTCAAATATAACATTGCTAATCTTTCATTGGCAAAGCCAGGATGTAACCAATTATAATATGTTGTGCTCACAGAATAATAAAATGTACTTTTCTGACTTAGTGTGACTTCCACGCGTCTTAATCATTATTATGCTCGCCCCGCACACCACTCGCTATTTGCCTGCTATAGTAGCTACTTCTGCCTACTGCAGTTAGTTTCTTGACATCGTCTTTCAGTTTTGATTATGATTTCGTTTGTGTCTCTTCTCATTATTAATGTATTTTATTTTATTTACAGCTACAACGCCTGTGAAAACATCACCCGAATCGCCGACCACAGTTGAACGGCCCAGAACTAATACAGGATCCGGTCAAAATGCTCCAACAAAGGTGAACACAATTATTTTATTTCGTAATATTTTTAATAGGATTATTATCTGTGATTAATATTAAATAAATGTGTTAATTAATCATTAATCATTAGCTTTTTCCGTTATTAGAGTAAAATTTTTATTTTTTGATTCTGCGAAATGTTTTTTTTCGAATGCAGTATAATTTAATACGGCTGATTAAACCACCCTATGTTTTGTGCGTTTTCAAATTTTGTTACATTCTATAGTATAGAACTTTTATAATTTATTATTTTTTATTACGTTAAAACGTTATGATTTATACATTTTCTTATTTTTTGAATTATATTATAAGGTATATGCAACATAATTGCATAAAGTATAATAATAATTAAAATACCCTGCGTATAATCTTATGATCGAATATTTCTATAGTTCTTACATAATTAATTTTGTTCTGTAAGGTTTGTCTAAGAAAAGTTGATTGAACAAATTAGACGACAGAAAAATAAGAATTTAATTTTTAAAACCTTTCCATGGAATAAACTGTAAACAAATCCATTATTTCGATCCAAACATAATTTTAAGAAAGTTTACGTTATTCACTCATTGGGTGGTTCGTTGTTTGGCTAATTTTTTTTACCGTCTATTTCATTAGGTGGGTTGAGTATAGTAGTATATGTTTTATAATATTCAGGAGAAGGCCAATTAAGGTATTAAACTTAATCCGTCTTAGTTTTAGCTTAGATATTATAATAATACGACGCAATTTGAAAAACATAAAATATATTTTATTCAAGTACGAAATCGGTACCTATATCTAATAATAAATTACATCTATAAGTAAAAATAAAAAAGTTGTTGAAATATTTCGATTTTTATTAATTTTAATTTCACTTCTAAAATATACAAAGTTAGATTATGTGTTTCAAGAGTTATATTCGCCACTTAAACTAAAATGAAAACATTTTGTCATTTTTTTGACGTAATAAATTATAGATATGATTGTTTGTTAAATTATATTTCAAGCATTTCATTTTAAATGTAATTTAAATTTGTTACTTAATTTGTCTGACTCGTCATTATGGTTATTTATATGTAATATGTATATATATTATATTTAAATCTTTGATTTATTCTTAACATTCGTGAGGATAATAAGCTTTAAATTTATTATATTTATGATTTGTTATTATAAGTTTTTTTTTTCAATTTGAATGCATAGTGTTAGTAATAATTTATTACGTCAAAATGTACTATATTTTAATTTTATTATTTATACATAACCCAAACAGATCGTTATTCTTATGTTTATTTATTTGTATTGTCCAGGAGGACAGCTTGGATCTTATGGGGTCTTATAAGCCTGAGATCTACTGCTAGAAGGTAAAATATATACATGTATATATATATTATATTATGTATGTATAATATATATAATTTTTAAATTAAATTATGCTTTGGGTTGTGTGGTGAAAGTTTTTGTAGATTTTAAACTGCATGTGTAGATCTGCTTAAGTAAATTTTGATGACAGCTTCAACAGTAAAATTAATATTTATTTAGTTAATAAATTAATTTTAAAATAAAATGATAGTATTCATTAGATCTGATCTCAGCCCGGAATCATTTTTATAATGTGATTAAATGCATAATTAATAATAATTAAATAATACTGGCTTGCGTCGATGAGAACAAAGACTAATGCCTCTTACTCCCTAGACTTTAGAGTGATTTTGTTCACAGTCTGTATTCTGTCCACAACTGCTTTAAAAAATGTGTATTGTATAATTTATATTTAGGCTATTTTGAATACTATAATTTTTTTATTACTGATAATTAATTTTGATATGTTAAGTAAATCGTTGGAAACGTTTAAAATTTATCTGTGTAATTACCACAACTTAATGCACTAGTTGGTAGAAAAAATTGCGCAGACAGTTCTTACAACTCATTTATTTATTTCGAAGTATTTATTTTATGCGAATATAATATAATATATAATTTATTTCACTCGTTACTAAGTATACACTTTTATTTAAAGTATGTACATTGTATACCTACCTATTTATATTATTATTTGACATTTCAAAAAAACTGATTCTTATAAAGTAGTTGACATTTAAGTGGCTTAAGTTGCTTATGGGTGGTTCTTGAAGAGTTATCCAGTTTCTGAAAGTCCAACTGTGATTATATGAATTTTAATGGTCTCTTAGTTAGGCATGTAAATTATTATCAATATTCCACGACCATTATAAATTATTAATCACTAACTAATAACTATTAATAATTATGAATTAAAAAGCAATTGAAATTTGCAAGAAGTATTATATTAAAATTGTATTCTGAAACTTTTAACTTAATCGCTTGTGTTGGACAATATAATTTAAATATATAATATATATTATATATGTTATGTTTATCTATAATATATTGTAAATTTACTCGTATTCAAATTTTTGTATATTCATTAGGTAGTAATTTATTTATTTAAAACTCAATTTATAATAAGGATAATAATTTTAACACTAACAGTTGAACACTAGAAAAAAAAACAACAGCTATAAAATAAATAAAAAGGTACTTTCAAAATACGATACAATATAACGTATCAAATAACAAAAAATTTAACAGTATCTAGATTAACAAATAGTTTTAAGCTATTAGGGTTGCAGTGAAATAAATCTAAACAGATAGAACAACCCGACAGATATTAAAAGGTGCACGAGTGAAAGAGACAAGTAGATTTAATTATATCGTGTGTTTAATAATAAAAGAATCATTGTCTGTGTGTTAAAATTAATACTTATATTTTGTTCTAGGACGGTCTATTTTGTTGATTATTAATTGAAATATATGTAAAAATATGAAACTAAGATACTTTCTACGATTTTTTGAAGTGGGGATTTCGAAGAAATTAAAAACCCTATTGTAGTAATATTTCAGAGCTTACCAACTCTTAAAGGATAGAAAACGTAAAATGAGTTTTGAATGAATTCGAGTGAATCTTAATGAATGTAATATTGAACTTAATATTCGATGTGTGTATATTCATCTAAAATTCGAAAACTTCTGACACGTTTTATAAATCGCATCATAGAATTGTAATATCATTATTACGTATTTATACTATATTCAAATGCAAGGTTCATCGTTTAGCATATGCCAATTTAAAATAGCAGATAAAGTTCGTGTATAGTGAAAGACAATACAATAGCAAACAAGGCGTGGTTATTTCACACCCAGTTCCGATTGTAAAATGACTCATGCATGTAAAAGTCAACGTGTTTTTTATAACAGGTCATACCATCCATTGACAAATATTGACCAAAAATCAACCAGTTGTATGTTTGAAAATTAAAAATATTTTATTATAAGTTTTTTTATAAACTACCATTGTTTGAAAATCAAATTTAATGTCTACTGTTGTCTACGTTTAGACAATATACATAACAACAGTATTTTATTTATAGTTGGATACTTAATTATAACTGTTTCAAATGTCATTACATTAATTTACTGCGGTTTATCGTTTTTTGTGGTTGACTTTTGACCTTGCAGTTGCCGATCCTACCTAATATTCTCACCTATATTGGTTACCACAGCGTGCTGTTGTTTCAAGTAAATTATTTTCAATAGCTTAATTAACTATTGATTAATAAGAGAAAATAATAGATATACCTTTAACGAAATGTTCAAAATTAGCGTCATTAGTTCAGTGTTTCGTGTCACAGATGATTATTCGTTTACGTTCGGTAGTTATTTTTAATATAATATTTTTCGACATAGTAATATTATGTTCTTAATTCTTTATTAACGGTTGTACATTGATGTAAAGTACTCATATGTTATACTACTTGTTTTTATTAAGTTGTGCTTAAAAATACATAATGTTTTATCACGTTGAGAATTAAATCGTTCATAGGACGAAAAGTAAGTTTTTCTTATGGTCCCTAGTGATGGCCAGTATTAAATAAGAACATATTTAGTTAATTGTAATATATTTCACTTAAATTATTCCTAGTATTACAATATATTATCTAGTACTTAGTACTTACACATTTTAAACGTTGAATGGTATATTATAAAACATGACACACTAAGGCATCCGTTTTTAATCAATTTTAAGTTTATACATGAATACTATACCTGTATACCTATCAATTCATAAAATAACTTTTGAATTTATTAGATGCTAATTTATTTTTCATTAGTTTTAAAAGTAAAAATTAGGTTGAATTTCTTGTAAGAAAAAAAAATTATTTTTGATTATGGTTTGACAACAGATTGATATATTATAATTAAATACTTATTATTTAACTTACGCAGAATCCGGAGTTCCGGACCTTAGAGCATTTTTAAATAACTAGAATACTGTATAATGAGTAATATTCCTAGCACACGTATAATTTTTGCTTATGCAATGCATGCATTATGTCTTATGTACATCACTAAAAAGTTAATATAAAGTAATTAGCATTAATTCATACACTAAGTATTATGAGAACACCTAATTTTTCTGTATAATTTCAAAATAAAATAAAAAGTACTTTGCTAACCATGTATTTACCTGCATCAGCAGCAGCAGCAGCAGCAGTGTTATAGTCCTGCCATAACCTGCTATGCGTTTTATTGTTATCCTGATTAGCGCGCTATATCTGTTTCGCGTCTGTTTCAGTTGGGCGCAGGCGTTGGCGGTTGTAGAGTGTGCAACCAGTCCGTGTTCCTAGCCCAACGTCTGCTCATCTCTGGCCACCTGTTCCACCGGACGTGTTTCAAGTGCGCCCGGTGCGCCGCCCTGCTGAGCGTGGCCAACTACTACGAGACGCAGGACGGCAAGTACTGCTGCGAAACGTGCCCGGACGAAGAGCGGACGGTGTCGCCGACCGTGTCGCTGACGACGACGACGACGACGACGACGACGCAACCGCAGCCACCGTCGTCGTCGTCGTCGTCGTTAGTCGGCGACCGCCGGGCGCTGTTCGAAACGCTGGCCGCCGCCGATTGTACAGACGACGTGAAAGCGTCGAAAAAGGCGCAGCGGCCGGCCACACTCAGAATGGCCGACCCGCTGACAGCCGCCACCGAAAAGGCTGCTGTCACGTGCAGCGACGACAACGACAGCGGAGTCGTGGTCGTCAGCGACAAGAAAGAGTCGAGTGACGCGAAAACCTCAACTAGCGTCACCGGCAGTCGCGAAACCTTATCGGACGTGGTGGCGGTGGTAACCGACGAGGACGGCGTATCGGCGCCACCGGCCGAGGACCGAGCAACGGACGCTGTCACCGCCACCGCCTCCGCCGCCGTATCCGACCACTTGCCCGATGTCGGCCCACCCGTCATGTCGTCGCCCGTTCCTCCGCCGTTGCCGGACGATTCGAATTGGCCCGACGACGACGCCGCGGTCGAACCACTGAAACCCGTCCAGATCCCGCCGCTATCGGATGATCTGAAACAAGTCCTCGAACTTCCTCCGGCCAGTAGAGCCTCTGCCGAAGAGCAGTTGGACTCTCCGGAGGATTACGAGATAAAAACCCTATCCAACAAGCTGCTTAAAATGGATTATTACGAGAGTAATAAAGAGGTACCAGTTCCTAGTCCTAGAAAAAGAATTAAATCTCCGAAAAAAATCAACTATCCCGAAAATTTAAATCCTTTCGACGATGAAGAGAACGATGGTAACAAAAACAAGAACGATAGCACGAATCCGTTTGGATCCGATTTTGAAGACGACGAAGAACTCACAGCTAAGAAAAATGTTAGTTTGAATCCGTTTTCGAGTGATGAAGATGAAGACGAACCTTTTTCTCAGCCACCATTGCCCAAACCTAGGTAAGAACTAAGAGTTCATATGTTTAATTCTAATCATTTTTGTGTGAACCGATATCTGCATCTTTAATTTGAGGGACTATAGATATTTTTTCAAGGGACTGCCATATAGTTTTTATTCGGTTAACATTATATTTATAATAATATGTTAAAGTTTTTTTAAAGTTTGTTTTCACTGTAGGTATTAGAATAACTTTTATCAAATAATTATCTTAAAATTTCATATTTTTTGTTAGTATGACTAATTTTTATTGAGGAAAAATGTTATTTATTAGTAACACAATGACACTGTTTATTACGCCACAACCAGTGGCGGTCAAATGATTTTTTCACAAGGAGGGGGATGTGGCTGATTTAAGAATCCTGAGTGGAGCAATGAATGTATTGATTTTACAATATTATGTGTGTTTTATGTCAGTATACACGATAAGTAAAAACAAAACATTTTTTAAGTATAACAGGAATAAGTGTTTTAAGTCAAAATTTTCTCGTTTGAACATTTGAAATTTTCAAATTAGGCAACGTGTCTCCGCCGAGACTCTGGGTTCTCCTGGTTGTTGGTGATCTACATTTTAACGTTTACGGTATGACATGTGATCTACCGAGGACAATTTATGATATAATTTCCTGTATAGCTTGATAATTATTAATGTATGTAGGTAATATTAGATAATAATATTCTGTAATCTGTACAGTTATATAACAATATTTAAAATTAGACACAAAAAATAATAACAATTTTTTTTTTATAATGTTCAAAATGTGAAATAGTGGACAGTTGTTGAAGTTTGTAATATTCAGTACCTATAAACTTAGACCAATGCAAATTATTTTGTAATTAGAAATTCATAAAGTTTTCTTTTTATATCTCAGATTTGAAAATGTAATACAAGATTCCTGTAAGTTGTTATTAAAGCAATTAAAAAATATTAAAGGTATATAGGCAAGATTGATTTTTATAATTAGATATTTTAACAAAGAATAATGAATAAAGAATATAATTTATAATTTCTATTATTATAAATATTGCAAAAAAT
Organism: Neotoxoptera formosana; assembly: GCA_022818045.1. Lineage (NCBI taxonomy): Eukaryota > Metazoa > Arthropoda > Insecta > Hemiptera > Aphididae > Neotoxoptera > Neotoxoptera formosana. The sequence goes on from CM040634.1 coordinate 796,147, forward strand.
GTCATGGAAGGGATCTATCCCCTCTGTACTACCACTGGTTACAACTTATTAAAATTCCTGTTTATATTAATATAAATATGTTTTTATTTTAGAACGGTGTTGTCTCCTATACTGAAACCTAGATACCAAACCCATCGTAAGCAAAGTAGTGCTTCCAGTATTTCTTCCTATTCAAACACTCCAAGAAAAAAAAAACCAGCTCCACCACCTCCAGTATCGAGGCTATCTCTTGGAACCATTGAATACTCGAATAGTATGCAGATGTCGTCACCTAACAGTTTAGAAGACTCCAGTTGTAGTGGCAGTGAACCGTCTTCAACCAGTAATCAGGAACGATATAGATTACACAAGAGCACACATGGGAAATGGAAACGAAAGAAAGGACCAGCCCCTCAGTGTCCAATACCACAAAGGAGACGAATTAAACCTATGCCTATGGAGGATATTAAACAAGAGTTGTTAGATATTGAAGTAAAACAGCAAGAGCTTGAGAGACAAGGAGTTAAATTGGAAAAAGATATACGATTAAAGTGTAACGAAGGTATGTATATAGAATTATATTATGTATATATTTGTATAATATGTTAATTATTTTTATATAAATATTTTAGATTTGAACAATGTTGATGTAGAAGAAATGGTGTTACAGTTGTTTGAATTAGTTAATGAAAAAAATGAATTGTTCAGAAAACACGCTGAACTTATGTACCTGTATGTATTTGATAAAAGCAATTACGATGTAACTTTCTAACAAATATATTATTTTTAGGCGAAAACAACATAATTTCGAAGAAGAACATGCTGAATTAGAATACCAAATACGTGTATTAATGTCTAAGCCTGACCATACCAAAACAGATACAGAAAAAGCGCGAGAAGAAGAACTTATTCGAAGGTTTGTGTCAAGAAAGAATATAATATGTAAAAATACCAAAACTGTTTTTAAAAAATATTATTTGTTTCAATAGATTGGTTGAAGTTGTAGAAAGGCGTAATGAAATTGTTGAAAATCTAGAAAAAGATAGATTGCGTGAAGCCGAAGAAGATCGTAGTGTGTTCAATCAAATTGGAACTTTTGCTCAAGGTTCAAAAAATATCCATCGTATAGTTTACTAGTATAAAAATATGTTTGACATCTCATTAGTGGTTTGCGGAATGATGTTTTGTTCGTTTTTTAAGGTGATTGCATGTGTAATGTGTATGACATCAGTTTGCTTTTATAATCCTGTGTTGTCTGTCTTAATTAAAAACTCAAATATCACTATATTAAAGTTAACGGTCCTCGTCCCCTCCAGTAAAATAGTATTCATTAATGAAACTATTATAAAAGTATACAATAGAACATTAAATATGGAAAAAAAACAATGTATAATCATAGATTATAATATTTTTCAACTTGGTAATAAGTAACATTACTCTGATATTGTAATGGAAATGTTAAGGGATCCAAGGATTTTCAGTATTGTCTGCTGGAGAGACAGATGTCTTGTATAGTATCATGCTCATTCACCACTGAAGGTGTATGCTTATGTGTGGTATTTACTCATTTACTCATTGCTGGTATAATATATTTGTTGGACTAATTCAATGATGCTTAACTGGAGTGGAGGATTGCCAATATATAAATGAAATAAACTAAAATGTTATATTAAAGTTAAAATTACCAGTCATTTACAAGTCTAAAATGTTCATGCAGTCTAATGACTAATAATATGTATTATATAACACAATAAACAAACTAATAACCTGATAGTCTATAGTATCACACTATAATATCAAAAATGATATATTTATATATCATAAATATATATATTTTTTAGTACCTATCTATTTTATGATGCAAATATAACAAATAATTATACTAAACTCTAGATAATAAAAAATGTTTAAATTCATACATTTTCCTTATATTTCAACAGAAATACATTTATGATTTATTACTAAAAATATATAATTGACACTTAAATGCAAAATAAACTAATTCCATAATTAATGTTATATTGTGACTACGGTTAATACAGTTCAAAAATCTTTACTCATTTTATATAATAAAACCTAATACACAATGAAGAATGGTTTTCATTATTTATTGATGTGTAATTTAAAAAGCTTTTTATCTTTTGAAACATTGACCAGTATGATTTATTTAATATGTAATTTCCATTTAAATTTTGATTTTTGTATCACATCTATCACAAAAAGCATGTCTTAACTTACTATAATTATTTATTTTTAGAAATAGAAATCAAATCAAATTAATTAATCTTATGCTTCCTTAATAAATATTTTCTGAAAATTGCTTGATAATGTGAATGGCTTTAGTGTTTGTATCTGTTCTTTTTTGTACTTTTTAAAAAATTGTAGATAATGACATTTTTTTATAAAAATATTTATTATAAAGTTTGTAGAATAATTTCTTATTTGAAAAAAAATTATGTAGATGAAACGTTGCCATGTATCAAACCAGTAAATACCACAGTTATGGATGGCAAAAAGAACTTTTCCAAAAGACTGTTGAAGAATATTAAAAAGGTAAAATCAAAAAAAGACAAACAGGATGTTGCGTCGCCATCCCAATCGCCTTCGAATTCCTCGCATAGCAAAGGCACTCTAAAAAAATTTATGACTCTAGGCCACTCGTCTAAGAAATTTTTGAGGCCTAAATCCAGTTAGAACCATCAGTGTGTTTAAATTGTGAACTGAAGAATTATAGTACTATAATACTATAAGAAGTTACAATTGATGTAATTATAATAATAACTTTCAAGATTGTAAATTTTACTTGACTGTCAAGATTTGTATTTTGTATTAATTTAAATGTTATGTGAACTGGCAAAAATTTGTTAATTTTATATCATTAAATATTTTTGTTGCAATTTAAAGAGCCATGTAGTTGTTATAAATTGAATTGTATTATTTGTGGCATAGCTTAAATAATTAAACATATCACATAAACAATCATATGGATTGCTATATTTACACGTGTATAATAAATAATAATTAATATGTAACTATCAGTTTTGTACTTAAATATTACTAATCAATGAACAAGTTAAATTATTATACCAATTATATTTAATAACTCATTTACATGACATATAAACCTAGAATATGAGCCTATTTATATTTATTATTTAATTATGTTTAATTATGTTTATAATTGTGTTTGTAATCAAACAAAAGAGAAAAAAAAATAAAACCACTATTAAAACCTACACATTTTTTCATAAAATATAATATTTTATTTTGCATTAAGGGGTTTGGATACCGACCATTTTTAAGGCGTTGAATATAGTCAACTTTAATAGTATGCGTGTGTATGTATGCATAGTAAACAATCATTAGTGTGAGTGAATTCCTTTGGCAATGTACATGCACATGTCATTTAGAACGTATTTGGAAGTAAAACCACAAATGATGAAAAACGTGAGACGGATGTAAAAAGCAGAATAGTACAGGTAAAACACCCTTTCTACAAGAAGAAAAACCTCTACATAATATTTTTTTTTTGATAAATTTACACTTTTTAGTTTATTGAAATCCTAAATCGTGTAATCATATACAATCTACACTAAGTATTGTCTTGTTAAAAATTAATTTTTAGTCATTCTGAAAATCATATTTTTATAACAGTTTTAAATAAAACAATATCGACACGACTTTAATTTGTGGGGTGTAGGAAACTTAGCTACATGTTCTGTAATTAATAATTTATTATATAATGATTTAAGTTAATGATTATTGTCGAATGCACTTAACATAAAGTCAAATAATCAAGCATTTACAATAAAATAATACTTATGCGGTAATCCTGTGACGAGAGTCGAAGAGGCATGGAATAAAATATATGGACTGCAGGTTGGTGACGACACCTGGCCACCATCACTTACCGGTCACCGATGATCGTCAGAAACAGTGGCGATCGGTTTTCGGATATTCCTCACAATATTAATAATTAATAACAAGCACGTCATAAGACAAATGTAATTAAGTTTTAAAAGTTTCAAAACGTGTTGTGTGCTGATAGAAATGTTACGACAATAACGTGTCAACATTAGCCACGGGGACAGGTCGGACGCTTTTATAGGTATTATAATTTATTATGTATAAAAGAAATAATTTAACTTCATTTATTAAAATAATATTACATGTAAGTATGTGTTAATTTCTTAAGTCTAGTTTACTAATTACAATTAAACTATATATGTGTATATTAATGGGATGGGCCATGGGCTTGACAGTAGGGAAATAAAGTAAAAAATAGTTTATAGTGAAGGAAGTAAAAAGTAATAAGCCCTGTTGTGACCATATACCCGATATTCGAATGACCAAATGTGTTTATGTGAGTGTGAAAAATGATTGCTAAAAATATATCAAAGTGCTTACTGGCGTGGACGTCGCGTGTCTTGAGGTTTTTTTACAAAGAGACTGCTGGAGTGTGGTTCTTGCAAATCCCTTAAATATGGTCAGAGAAGTATAGTATCCCTTATTCTACCGAGTTCTATTATTGACGAGTATCGGTCTTGAAGAACGTTTTGTCAGTGTGGATACGTTCCCTTTACGTTATGTGCTTTTTAGGACATAGTTCAGGACCGTAAAATGTTTGTGGCGTCCCATACGACGCCGGTGGAACATTTGACAATCGAAAGGGGTGTGGTGAAAGATTTATGCGTTGCATATTATGTATCTTAATATGTGTTTTAATGTGTGGCATGTAACATTCGATATCCCGTATGGTCACACCAGACTTAGCTGTTCTGTTCGTATTTATTAAGTATGATTATTGAAATATTTTTTATTTTATAAATGTATGTAATTAGTAAATACATATATTGTATTACAACTACGTAATTTATATCTACCTATACCACGACGGTCGACCTGTATTCGTCTAACTGGCGAACAATTAACTTTTGTTCTTAAATTGAAGACAACTTTTTGGAAGCGGTAACCGGCTGATAGAGTTTTTAGAAGTAGCTGTAGTTTGATTACCGGTCCCCAATGGAACCTTTAAAAATATAGTAAATTGGTATATACTACACGATTTACCAAATCATTGGATTGAATTACTATTGATTTCTATACAATTTAATAGCTTTAAATTATTTTGTGTAATCATCGAATAGGTAGGTATGTTCGTATTGAACTAGTATTGATTTATAGCTATATTATTATTCAATTATAATTATGACATAACGTCTATATACAGGGTGAACATACATTTATGTTACAGCTATTTTATCACACAAATGTTCAAAATACAAAAAAATGTATGGCACAAAAGTTTTTGACATCAAAAATGGTTTGTACATCTTATAATTGTTTACAATATATTAGGGCGGTTTTAGGAGGTCAACTTTAGAAACTCAAATGGGAACCTATACTTTTTTTGCAAACATAATATGAGGACATGTTTCTATTACATTTTAGTGCTTGAACAACATTAATTAATGCAAAACTCTATACTTTAGAGATATTTATAGTTTTTATAAATGTCGACCGCCCAAAAACCCCCTAAAATATTGTAAAAAATTATAAAATGTACAGATCATTTAAGATGTTTTTAAATCAAAAAACTTTCGAACTATACGCTTTTCTCTGTTTTGAATCAATAAATTGGCCGTAACATAAATTTTGAATCCCGCTGTTTAGTGACGATATAACCAGACAAACGTTTTAAAAATATATATGGAGGCGGGGGTCAAAAAAGTTATTATCTGCGCTTCGATATTATTTGTAAAGGGCTCCTCAACTTTGACGAGTATAAAAATAATATGACTGTGCGGTTTCGAACGCATATTGCACAATAGGCGTCATCGATGCACATCGTCAACAATACATTTGTAGTGGACAAGTGGAAAACTGCAGTCTACTGACTACTGTTCACTCTGCGAAAGTGGCATACAGAGGAGAATAGATTCACTTATTATGACGTATCCCCAAAAGGTCGGTATAGGCACAAAATCGGACCGTTTTGTTGCGACATTAAAATGTACAGGCTATACACTTCTTGTGCTTATTTCATTACCTATAACTATATAATTATAAAATTTGTTTCACACGAATTCATATACGTCGATTGTAATGGTGAGTTATATATTTATAATTTATATAATAAATAATAATTTTACATGGTAACTTTTCGAGTACACTGGATCAAGTGTTTCTAAAATTATAATAACATCGTATAATATCTCAAAGGTACAGAAAAAAAAAACCAATAATAAATTGTTTAAGGAGCACAACAAATATTTTAGAGTACATTCATTAACATATTATTATTGCACTTTTCGATTGAACATTAATGCTAAAAATAAAACTTAACATGTGTTTGATATAGGTACTGTTAATTACATTGAAAATCAAGTTAGAATATAAAACAAATATTGAAACATGACGACAAGAGTTGTAATATAATGTTAATTATTATCATTCGGCGTGCATTTATTTAAAATTATATTTTATAGGTATGTCAAAAACAAAAATAAAGATTGTAACAAACTAAACCACACATCCAGTCTATATGTAATGAACATACATCATAAAATATATATTATATTGTACAGTATGATAATCGATGTAATGTGCGATATTAATTGTTTTGTTGGTCAATATAAAATTTTTTTTTTTAATATTACTTAAGGTGTTTAGAATACTAGATTTTTCATTAAAATAAATTATAATTTTTATCGTGTAGATTTTTAACAGAAAATATAATATTACAACTGCTCGAACGGCTCCAAAAATATTTTTATCTGTACTATTTGTTTTGGCTTATATCATCTGCGGATTATTTCATAATTTTCAGTAGGACATACAAGAACAACCGATCACTGATCTGTATCGAAAAATCTATTACAATATTTTGATTTTTAAACACCTTTATCACAAATGTTTAATTGATAGAAGTTCAATCCCCGATTTATAAGTATTTGTTTATATTTTACCTATTTTGTGTTTTTTTTTTTTAAACTGTAAAGAATTGATTATTTAAAAACAAATCATAAAAGTTAAAAGTCTATGTGATAAAAATCAATAATAACTTTAAGTACAAACATTTTAGTACTTAAATTTAAAATTATTTAAAACTATCATCGCTCTTAAACCTAATTATTTATAAATATATATTATTTTATAAAGATTATATTTTACCTAGGTATGTAATATAAGTACGTATATATATATTATGTTACGGATTATTTCCGAAATAGGATAAATCGCAAATTACCTAGGTATCATATGATAGGCATTTTGGTACACGTCGTACTAAATTATGTTCGATTTGCTGACTTCGAAGTCTTCAAACGGTTCTTACGTTTTGAGTCCCAACGGGTTTCCCTATTATTGTTAAACGGTATTATTGAATTTATTAGAGTTATTCTCATATTCATATTTATTATAATATATCTGCAGAGTATGATGACTATTGAGTTTCCTCGTGGATCTAGTTTGCCTGCAGCCACAAGTCTTACATTGATTGTTATAAATCGTACCTAGCACAATGTATAATCAAATGAAGTGGTAATTTATTGTTAGTGAAATAAGTGGCCGTCTTATAATTTTCTCGATCATATCACGAGCATACGTGTTTTGGCAGATTAGGACTGTAAATAATTAACATAATAATATATATTTTATTCGTCATGTACACGTTGTATATCGTACATATTATTGTGTAGGTCAAACTCACACATTTAAAATACAGTGATGTCTGCAACAGACAATAATTGTTTACGAACATCTGTAACGTCTAAAAAATATATAATATAACGACTAGTTATTGTTTTGTTACCGTTCTTAATAGTCCATAATATAATAATATAATATAGCTACGTTATGCTTACACGAAGTAATGTTCACTTCTAATAATAATAATACAAAACTATACATCATGAAAATTATATAACATAGAGTGTAAGCGACAACAAATGATGATGATGATGATTGTACAAGGCTGTTCTGCGAGGGAAGGTTTTCTGTTTTGAGGCTGTGCGAGTATATTGTAAACTTCATTACTTCACCGATTTAAAAATGGTAAATTCTCGTGGGACCATCCGTATTGCAATGTATAGTAAGGAACAAAAAATATTTGTTTTTCTATAGGTAGCAGTATTTTTAATTATGTATGCATATATATATATGATAATAATATTATATTGTTATACAATTACATTTGAAAACCCAAAAATTGATTAATTTGTAAGTTTTTTTTTTTAAACTATAACATAATTTATTTTCCTCTAGATATTTTTGAGTTGTATAAAGACGTTAATATCTGTATAAAAAGTTATAAAATGTAGTTTTGAATTCAATTCAGTAAATTGTATTTGACAGATTTGAATAGTTAAGTACTAATACATAATATAGACACTAGCTGAGTACCTATAGGTACTTAATTTATTGCAATAATTATTATGGTTGGATAACTTAGTTGTACTATTGCACAATAATTTGATTAACTAATACAATGTTCATTAGACTGCATAGTTACTTACAATCAATTCAAAATCATTGAATAATATTTCGTATTGGAAATTGTAAACAGTTTTAACTTTAAATGTAAACACCTTATATTCGTCAATCGCTTTTATTTATTAGTATATGTATAGGTGTCGTATATTTATAAGAAGCCAAGCATAACAATAATACTTATTCTTAAAATAAAATATTTAAAAAAGGTACGTGAAATGGGTCTGAAAGATTCCTATTCAATTTATATTACATTTTAGCAAATCTCATTTTACAAACTGTCAAACTATGTTGAAAAAGTCAAAATGAACAAATAATACCTTACTATGGGTATTTTAACTCAGTGAATGTCAGTCATTCAGACTTCGCAAGCGTTCATTTTATTAAAATTATTATTTGCTTACTCGTTTGCAAAGTAGTGGTTGTTTTCGTTAGGTTCGAATACATTACCTATCCAGAATTATTTTAATAATGGCAACAGATTTATGTTTATTACATTAATTATTATGTGCTGAATCTATTCATGTAGAATATTATATTATATTATATATCTTATCGAGGAATATTTATGTACTATAATTATAACCGTCCCATATTAATTTACAAATAATAGTTATTTATATATATATTGGAATTACATTGACATCATACAAAAAGAAACTTTAAAAAAACCGTTTGAACAGTAAATGGCCAATTGCAAATATTTTACGTTTAATAAAAAATAAAGTAAAAAAACAAAAATAATAATAATGGATTTTTGTTGAAATTAAATTCGTTGGGAAAAGTAAGCTCAATTCTGCGACATGATCTAAAATGAGCGCGAAAACAAATGTTTAAAAATAGGTAAAAGTTTAAAAACAAATTACCTTTGATCCCTTGAATGACTTCAAAACATATTTGTCTGTCGACTAAATATAATATTATTAACACAATAGAATCTTCGAAAGTCCTACACAATATTATTATTTAGTGATCGTTTAAATCTTATCACGACCCGTTTATGATAATAGTACATGTTATTATGAATAATGTATTATGTATACGATTACTACTACGCAATTAAATATACTATTATAATGCTTTAGCAATCAGCAGCAGCAGCAGTAGTGACAACGAATCATGCTTTGGGAATATTGTATTTTAATGGACCGCGAGTGAAGCTCTCTAGTCGGTGGTGGCATTTTGGCGGGGAGGCAAGCGACCTCGCCTAAATCGTGGATAAAATAATTAATATACTTTTTAGATCACCCGAAAGTACAACAATTTATAATTCATCTTCATTTTCGTCCTAGAACTCGTTATTTTTATAGGACATTTTTTAAAAACGTATATAAATATAATTTTCAAAACAAAAAATGTATATAATATTATGATATTAAGCTTAAAGCGATAAAAAAAAAAAAAAAACAACAACAACAAAAACCGTTTGTCCTGGTCAAAGTATCCGATTGACATGATAATTTAAACGATTATAATAATATAATGTATATAGGTAGGTATAAATACACGTATATAGTAGATATAGGAGTATAATATTATCATCTACATTGTTTTCGTTCTACTCGATCCTACTCGTTTTATTATATTCATCGTCATGGACGATTAATAATATTTTACAATATTCAAGTTGTCGCGATAATAAACTATATAATATTATATAATTATATCGTCTATACGGCCATCGTCGAGTCGACTTAACAACAGATGGGCATCGCATTCGGTTGGCTGTATCGCACAGTTTCGACTCCGAAAAAAACCACACGAGTATAATGATATAGTAAATCATCATAATACGGAAACCAACAATTATTATAATTCGGTTTCAGTTCAAAATACTTAATTTTCGTGCGTGCTCGAACCGAGCCTCACGCGGACAGCCTGGTCAGCCGCGCGAGGTCGCCGCCGTTGGCCGCGCAACCGCTTCCGTCGTTGCTGGACGACGGACTGCTGTAGTAGGCCAGCGACGTGTCTTCGTCGTCGTCGTCGCCTCCAACGCCTCCAACGCCGCCGCCGCCACAATCGTCGTCAAAGTCAAAGTCGACGTCTGGACAGTGGACGCGGCCGCTGTTGGGCCTGCAGTCGTCGATAAACAGCGTGACGGCCGACGACGAGAGCTTGTGGGCTCCGACCCTGCGGTCCTTCCGGCCGCAGACGGCTGAGCCGCCGCCGCCGCCGCCGCCCTGTTCCGACGAGTACGGTTCGCTCTCCTCGGACATGGCCCTCGTGATCAATATCCTGGGCGACCGTCGCGAGTCGCGCAATATGCGCCGGACGAACGCGCTGCGGTTGGCCACGGCGCACCGGCCGCCCCGGTCGGGCCCGTCGTCGTTGGTGGTCGACGAGTAGCACCGTCTGATTGACGAACCGCCGCCGCCCCCGCCGACGACGCCGCCGCCGACGTTGAAGTGGACGTCCGCGTAAAAGTTGCCAAAGTCCAGAGCGTTGGCCGAACACGTGGCGCCGGCCGGACGTCTGGCCGCCATCGGCGCCGGCGGTTCGCCCGTCTCGGACAGGCTCATCAGGGACGACCGGCGGCTGCAGAGCATCAGCAGCGGCGCGGCCGCCGGCACCGCGGGCGTCTTGCCGTAGCCGGCGGCCGCGGCCACCGGCGTCAGCGACGGTCGGCGCGACCCGCACGCCGACGGCGTCCGGGCCTGGATCTCCTGGTTCACCTCGCACTTTGTCATCACCTTGCGCCGGTAGTTCTGGTACGTCTTCTTCAGCAGCTTGTTCTTGATGCCGTACAGCAGCCCGTTGCACAGCGCCGAGCCGGTGATGAGGGCGAACGACAGCGACTTGACGGCCGGGTCGGTGCGCGGCGCCGCGCCCACGGCCGCGCACAGCGACTCGTACAGGCACACGCCGTAGTACGGCAGGTAGAACACGGCCAGCGAGCCGACGATCTGGAACACGGCGGAGAACGCGTTGCTCCGGCGCAGCTTGTTGGCCATCGCCGTGGGCAGGAAGAACGGGTTCCGCTGGTGCGTGATGGTCACCTGCGCCGACAGCGTCACTTCGAATATCGCCGACGCTATGCGGTGCCTGTGGTACCGCGCGATCGTGAACACCTGCAAACGACAATACGTGATGAACGGTTTACGTGATGATCTCTATTACAATACTCCGAGCCTACTGCCCATAAATAAGTGTTTCCAACTCAAAATGTTTTTTTATAGAAACAGTAAAAATAAATTTAAACCTTATAATTATGACACGTTATTACGTTAATTGTTGGTCAATTAGAACACTGAGGTCTGAGAACCAGGGGCGTCATTTCAGTTTTTTTTTTGGGTGTGCCATTTTGAAATTTCACCAGGCCATATAAAAATAGAGCGGATCTACAAGGGGGGATTCCCCCCCACCAATGTCCAGACTGAAATTAATTTACCTGAAGATTTTCACAACTGCATATATATGTAGTTTATCCAGCTTTTATTTTTTTCAATAAAACATGAATAGCAATCAACATATACATATAGTAAATAGCTATTATTTAAGAACTAAAAAATAATAAATAATTGATTACTTTACCTGTGAAAACCATAAAAATGCATAAAAAGCTTGAAGGTGATAAATACAGCAAAAGAAAAAAGATGTATCTTAAACCGTGGTTCTGTGGTCGTACCACGTCCGTTAACCGTAGCTTATCAAATACACAATTGATAAAATTGATAACACAATATTTGTTCATTGACAATAAAATACCATTATTATTAATATGAAAATACAATTTAATTTTAATTATTTAATAAATGGTACATTATTTCAGCAGGCCAATTGAGAATATTTTAAATGTAAGGGGTGCCACAGCACACCCTGACCCCCCAATGACGCCCCTGCTGAGAACGATGACAAACCTATCTATATCGTTTGTTGAATTTTAAATGATTCGGTTTTAAATAATAATTGACCGCAAACACGATCAGAGTGAACATGATTATTTTCATATTTAAAAACTCACTTTTATGTTGCATCCAAGTATGATGACGCCGGGCAGTACTAGGGTAATGGTCGTATAGAAAATGCTATAAAAAATAGTAGCTCGACCTTTGCTGAAATCCGTCGTGCAAACAGGCAAGCCCGGTTGATAAGTGTAAGGAACTAACCGGAAAACCGGTGGCAATGAGATCAACAAGCATACAATCCACGTGCCGCAGAGGCCCAGCATGATTTTGCGGCTGTTTACTAGTGTTCCGTAATGCAATGGTGCCGCAATTGCATAATATCTAAATAAAAATAAAAAGGTAGTGTTAGATATTGATGTAATAAATATTATGTTTTTATTAGTTAGAAAATATCACGATTTGTGTGCGACGAACATGCATTTTGTGTACTGCATTAAAGACTTAACAATAGTCATTAGATTAAAAAATTTAATTTTACGATAACGGAAATATTTAAAACAACTTTGTTAAATTTTAGTAAGTAGTTTATGTGGTTTATATACCTACTTAAATAGTGATTAGTGGTTACATATTTTAACGTGTAATCACTTCTAAGAATTTATTACTTAAATTTACTAAAGTCAAAAGTTATTAAAATTAATAACATTTTATAGATTCAGAAATTGAAATATGATATTATTGATCAACAACACTGAATATTATTTTTGATCTTTGCGTGTTTATAATAATAACGATTCGTCTATAACGCAATAGGATACCGACCTGTCACAGTTGAGACCGCACACCGTCCAAATGGCCATCGGATGTAGGAAATTAAACAGAAATCCGTGAACCGGACACAACCACGGGGCGACTTTTTCGTACTGACCGAAAGTCTCCGGTAAAATGGACACCAGCACGGCAATGCAAACGATCAAATCCACAGCGCTCAAGTGCGTGAGCAACACGTTGATCGGCGAACTCGTCTGCGAAATATGTGTAAGTATGATAATATTGGTAAATAAACATTGCTGCACGTCAAGACTTATGTTTATTCAAAAAGTACCACAACAGTCGATGGCCTGTAGTCGATATTCGCACCAAAATTTACCCAAAATATATACAACATATCATGACGTGTAATTTGCACAAACGTTTTTGAAATGCGCTTGTAATTTGCACCAAAATTAAAATCGATTATTCTTTTGACAGTAGGTACCTACACGTACGCACACGTTTATTGATAGTACATTGAGACAATAACACAGAATATTCCGTTTTAGATTCTGAGTGGTTGTTTCACTATTACCTATTTACACCGTTTTACGATAGGTACGTCAGTATTGGCTTAAAAGCCATCTTATAAGTTCAATAATAATAGTTTAATATGAAAAATGCATTATTTTAGGCAAAAACATAATTTAAAAAAGCCGTTTATTGTAATATCTGTAATCAATTTATAATATTATTATGTATTTTTGTGCTACGGATTATGTCTTTTTAGTAAACATAGCTAGTAAATTGAGAAAAATTCTAGTCTCGACGTCAACGAGGACACCGACGAATAATTGAATACATACATACTCATTTCGGTACAAATTGTAAACACTATTTTCGACTACTTAAAATAATGCAAATATCATATCTTTGTTTTGGTGCAAATTACAAGCTCCCAGTCGCTTAATGCAAAAGTATGGACAGTTTTGTTAAATTTCGTATTGCTAGTTTTTAGTATTTATTTTTTGATTTTGAAAATTACTTTTAGAGTGGTTGTTGTATTGTTTATTTTTGCTTAAAGCTCCAAAGTGTAACGTGATCTTCAATTCAATTCTCAGTTGTCCAATAATAAACCATTTTTTAAAATTTATTTCATTACTGACGATATATTTTATTGTCGCATTTTTAGGAATTTTAAACAGATCGTGATGAATCAGATTTCACAAAGGTGATCCGTTAGGAGAACAAGGTTTTGCTTACATATCATTTGACTCGTTTTTCAAATTAAATAATTAAATTTCACAAACATAATATTGTAAAATGTTTGGATTCTGTTAGTATACCGGAATACGAAGCCTATGGAATTTTCAATTAATATAAAATATCGTATTGTGACAAAAAAAAAACAAAAAAAAAACGACGATATGACTTATGATTCCCTATAACTATTGTCTATTTCACGTTTGAACGCCCCAGTGCACTTTTTTATGAATTTTTAATCATCTCTTGCGAGCTACAGCTGAGAAACGGTTTTACTACTATCTGTAGAGCGTTTTAAAAAGAAATAACAAATACATGTAATATGGGCATTGTAAAAATCAATAACTTCCTCGTTCTTGTTCAGAATCTAAATGAGAACGGGAAGTAACATATATTTATTTTTGTTAATGTTATAGTATGTAGTATGTACCCATATAGTATATTATTATTTATGTATAGTTACTATGTGAACTGGGCAACTACAGAGTGTTTTGAAAAAATTAACATATATTTTATACTAATTTAAAACCAAATAATGAAATAATAATAGTTAATGTTGTATTATAAATAATTAGACGGTTTAGGTAATATACGTTTTAGTCGAATAATAACGCGGACGAGGAATAAAAGCGACCGAGAAAAGCGACAATACAACAAGAGGAAACTCATTTCCTACCCAGACGCTCTCATATTTCGCACGAAACTCAATTATTGTGGTTAGTTACGTCATTTAACAATAGTAGTTTCGGTCGAGTGATGACATTTTAAAAACATTTTCATTACTGTCTTACTGTCCCGGATTTGCTTTATTTTTAATGAGCCACCAAAATTATTACATAATTTGTTTTATATAGGTATTTATTGATTTTAAAACTTTTATTTTTATACATTTTCCGATCACGACAACCGAATATTTTGAGTATACGTCGTCGGTCGGGCGATATAACAAACAATACCATTCATTGCACAAAATATGTTGATCAAGTCTAGAACGGCGGAGTAGAGTGGCCTTTTTTTTTATAATTTTATATGCGAACGTTGATAAATTAATACACCTTCACAACCTATCTGCACCGTGTCATAACTCATAATACGTCCTAAACTCATTATCTTATGAACCGCCATCAGCACCTGCAGCGCTAGAATTGGGAAAAATTGAGTAGAGAAGCTCAATCCGACGGTTTAAAAAATGCGTCCCAGGTGTAAAATTATTTAACACAGACCCGTGGGCTTTGCCCCCCCCCGCCTTGGCTAAATGTTGAACACTACATTTCAGTTGCATAAATGTATATAAATTCCAAATTTAATATCATA